>WOAB01000058.1:0-600000 GCA_027886185.1 Rheum nobile
GCATGAAAATTTCTCTCGCCTTAACTACATATCTAGTTAGCTGTCTAGGATTATACATTTATATGCAGATGCTTTGTTTGATTATGCTTTGCTGCATTACTGTGTAAATAAACTGAAACCTTTTATCCAGTATGAGCAGATATGGAAGAAGTGAAAAATATGTAGTCAATGTTGCTATAGTTTATGAATTAATACCTTATACCTTAGTTCTTGATTTTTCTCAAAAAAACTTAAACAATGTGCAGCAAGAAATTGGTAAGAAAATTAAAAAAGCTAAACAATGTGCATCAAGAAATTATTTATTAGAGGACGAAACAAATTGAGACAATTCCTAGTTTTAAGATAAACTTTGTGCAGCAACAAATTATTGTAATATACTTAAAAAGCTATAACAATGACTTGATATTACCTGAGAGGATGAAAGGATGAGAGATTGTTATTGTCTGTACTATTATTATCTGAGAGGAAGAAAGCATGTAGAATCAAAGTCGTTTACAGAATAATTATTGCATTGCCAAGTTCTAAAAGGAAGAAATACCTAAATTTTGGGGGTTAAATTGTTATGAAAGTGTCATGTATTAGGATTTATGGGTATTAGTATAAATAGACTCTATCTTGTAATGGGAAAGGTATTCAGAGAATAACAATCAATTACCTTTCTTCCTTTAATCTCTTATCTATCCCTAATCTCTCTTTACCCTTCCTTTCTTCCCTAACCTTCTCCCTGCTACATTCTTCTCTTATTTTCCCTTCTTTCCCTTATCTTCTTCCTTACCCTTCTTTCTCTCCTTCCTAAATCTATTTGAATCATGACAGAAAGATGTGTATTTTTACATATCAATGAAAGAGAAACAATAAAATTTGCAGAATTACCTTGTAAATAGCTCAACACGGTTTGTTGTTTGTATTGCATTGTCTAGTTGCTTGTATTCAAATTGACTTGAGAGGCTGTAAATATATAGCCAGTTGCTTGTATTCAAATTGACTTGAGAGGCTGGAAATATATAGCCATCCAAACCGGGTAGATTATTATGCCATATATTTTCTGTAATAGATCTATGTTATTTTTTGGAAAACATGGATTTTTATTACCATATATTCGACCATATATTTTATGTGATATTCTGTGATATTATGCCTTTTATTTTGAGCATCTTTTTAATTCTGTAATATTTTGGGTATTTTTCATTACGAAGTTCGTTTTTAATTTATGGGAAATATAGATTCTTGGTGCATTATATTCGGACATATATTTTCTGTGAAATCATGTGATATTATGCCATTTATTGTGCAGTTTTTTGTTTTCGTAATATTTTTTCATTTCTGTTTATGGACAGGTTTGTACCAGCCGATTTGCAGAATATGTGGGTTGAGGCAGCATTTTAAAAGATTTGTGTATTGTTTGTGGCATAATTAATTTGTATTATTGTCAGATTTAAGTTGATTTGTTTGTGGTTGTCTTTGCGCAAGTTCATTTATTTGCATTATTTTCAGTTTTAGGTCTATTTTTTGTGGTTCAGGTTTGTCTTTCAGGCTTTAATATGTGCAGGTTTAGTTATTTGGCAATGTGAATATATATGCATGTTTAGAGTTTGTAAATTTTTGCAGGTGTGTTGTCTGTTTTGACATGTTCTAATTTTTTGCATGTTAGTGATTAGCTGATTAATATCTTGCAATATTTTTTGCATAGGAAAAAAGGATTTTGAATTTATTTCAGTTTATATAAATCATGGATTTTACAATTATGTTTTTTTATTTTTTTCATGGTTATAGTGTTTGTTCTATTTCAAAAAATTTATTTCAGAATATTAATTTGTGAACTTCTACAAAGATTTATAATTACAGAGATTTATAATATACCAAAAATAAGAACAACCAAATCCGGCAAAAGACTAAAATAGGTTAAAATAATTGTTTCTTGATTTTATTAATTTTTGAAAAAAACAGCCAAGGAAATAGTTGTTTGACACGTGTACAAAGAAATTCCGTGATGACACGTGGCAGCGCAATTGTCGAAAGCATTCTCGGGACGCGTGCCTATACAGACGCGATTCTGCTTTAGTTATTATATAGTAGATTAGACATGATATTTTGTTCTTCGCTACTCAAATCTAGGTACAACCTTATGTCGATCACAAAGACATGATTACTACAACACATATAACAAGCTAAATTGGCAAGCCTTGATGGAACAATCATATGTTCTTGGCTACTTAAATAGTATAGGTAGGTTTAGTTGGTTTTGAGACGCAAGGTGAATGCTTGGAGGGATAAGAGCACTCTCTTGAGCTTGTGGGTGGCAGTGTCGTCTATCAGATTCCCATGCTCGTCGAACTTGGCTGGGGGTTGGTGCGCGTTCGGGAAGAACTCTAGCTTGTTGATGAAGTCGATGTTGAGGAAGACATCGATCTGGCGAATGTGGTACTGTGATCGAGTTCCTCTTCCTCCCGCGCTTACGATTGCAGCTGCCTTGTCGTCCCAAACGTTCGGAGCTCTTGATCCCCAGTCTAGCACTTTCTTCATGGCCGCTGCATTGATGATATGAAAACTTCATTCCACTTCAATGATTCAACTTAAAATCTGATAAACCAATTCAACGTCGTGGCTACATGAACTCTAAATTTAGCACATATTTATGTCTATATGCACCATTCATTCTTCTACTTTTACCATAAACATCTTTTCTTTGAGATCAACAACCATCATTAAACCCCATGACCCTCTAAAACGAAACCCTAAATTGCTCCCACAGCCCGCCTCTTAGATCTATTAATCAAAAGCCAAAGAAAGTGAAACCCCCTCATGCTGCTACCCTTTTGATCCTCAAATCCCTTGTGTTTTTTTTTTTGGTTAGCTCTCTTTGAATCATGAAAGTTTATTATCCAAGTCTCTTGCTGCGAAATCTATTCAATTCCGAAATCATCTTTGAACCAAATCACCCTCAACCTTCTGGAAAGACGAATTTGGTGTTCCTGCAAAAATGAAACTCCAAATCGGGAATAGGCTCATTTTCTTCATAGACAAGGCGGTCTTGGATTCACTCGTCCCGACTGCTATTTGTCTCTTCACAGATCTCAACTCACAAGTAATTTCAAAAACCTTGTCTTCGAGCATGGTTTTTTTTTTACCTATTCAAAAAGCGAGAAGCTCATGGACATTAAGAGCGAGAAGCTCATGAACAAATTGATCGAAAAAGCTCACACGACCCTTGAGCATGAAGCTCGTGAAATTACAACCCAAAATGAAAAAAGAAAAAGTCTGGAAAAGGAAAAAATTGCTTAAAATCTCATTTGATTTACTCAATGTACAAAGCTTTTGGTGATGCATGAGTCATTTCTTACAAACTAAAATTGAGTTGCAAGGTAAGCAAGAAGCCTACACTTCTTGTTAGGATTCGAACGCGGTAACGAATAGAAAACAAAGCAAAGAGCACGAGAATTATTAACCCAGTTCGTCAAGAATTGACTACGTCTGGGGGCACTACCAAGCCATGGTATTTCTCTCTCAATATTGTGATAACAATGACGACGACGACGACGACTTGAAGATTACAATTGATCAACTAGGGTTATATAACAAACACAGATTAAACCTAATGGGCCCAAAAAACTCAACACGCGAGAAACGGCCCAGCGCCCACCGCGGGGCGGCGGCTTCCACTGCGGGGCGTCAGTCCCACCGCGACCCGGCGGCAACTCTCAGTTGCCATCCACTGCAAAATCGACGCCCACCGCGGGGCGTCCAGTCCTACCGCGACCCGGCGGCTCCTCCCAGTTGCCTTCTCTGCCTTTACGCGTACTTCATTTACGCTTCAGGCTCCATAACCCAACAATCTCTCACTTGGAGACTGATCCAATCATAATCATCCTCCTCATCAACCCATATCTGGTAGTAGTGTCAGGCCTTCAACTCAGTTACCAAGGCCAGTTGAAGCCATGCAAAGCTTCAACTTCTCTAAGGTCACAACCTTAGTCTGCATGTTTGCAGGATTCTCAGTTCCACGAATCTTCATCAACTGTAAGACCTTGAGAGTCTTTCGCGTCACAACCAGCCTTGCTTTGTAACGCTTCCTTCTATTCGCCTCCTCCTTGAATATGTAAGCCCACTTGTTATGCAATGCCTTCTTGCCTGCTGGAAGCTCAACTAGTTCCCAGGTTCCGTTGGTCATCAACGAATCCATCTCATCATCCATGGCGAGCTTCCACTTGCTCACATGTTCTCCACAAGATGCCTCTGCATAACACTCTGGCTCACCACCATCAGTCAACAAAAGATAGTAGTTTGAAGGCGAAAATCTATCAGGCGAAAATCTATCAGGCGATCCACGCTCTCTGGTGGACCTCCGCAGTGGAATCACTGGGGTGCTCGGCTCCTCCTCAATAGCCTCCTGGTCGTTACGAACCACCTTGCTCCCACCCGAGTTTGAGATATCTAACTCCACAACCTCAGGTCCTGTACTAGATGTTTCCGATTCACCCATACTATCCTTGTACATCACCTGCTCATTGAACACGACGTCTCGACTGCGAATAACCTTTCTGTTCTGATCATCCCAGAACCGATATCCGAAATCATCACCACCATATCCAATAAACGTGCACTTGACAGACTTTGCATCCAGCTTGCTTCTCTCAACAGGAGCAATATGAACATATGAAACACACCCAAATATCCGAAGAAAGGACAGATTTACCTCTTTTCCACTCCAAGCCTCCTCTGGAATCCCATTCTCCAAGGGAGTAGATGGCCCTCGGTTGATCAAGAATGCAGCAGTATTGACTGCATCCGCCCAAAACATCTTCGGAAGTCCACACTTCAGCATCATGCTCCTAGCACGTTCATTCAGGGTCATGTTCATACGTTCAGCGACGCCGTTCTCTTGAGGGGTTCCTTTCAAGGTTTTCTCCATGCGAATTCCATTCTCAACACAAAACTCCTTGAACTCACGAAGCTCATACTCCCCACCATTATCAGATCTCAAACACTTCACTTTAAGACCTGTCTCAGTTTCTACTAGAGCCTTCCACTTTCTGAAAGAGTCAAATGCATCAGACTTTTGCTTCAGAAAATAGACTCATACTTTTCTTGTAGCATCGTCAATGAAGGTCATGTAGTATGACGCTCCACCCAGAGATGTCACAGGTGCTGGCCCCCATAAGTCGTTGTGGATCAACTCCAACTTCTACTTCTTCAAGGTTCTGTCGCCCTTCGCAAAGCTTACCCTTTTCTGCTTCCCGAGCACACAGTCTTCACACAATCCGATATCAACGGATTTGAGACCTGGCAGCAAACCCTTCGAGCATAGCACCTTCATCCCTTTCTGACTCATGTGGCCCAGACGATAGTGCCACAAATCTGCGTCACAGTTTACTCCTGCAACAGCAATGATATCCCGGATGTTGCTTGTCATGTACAACGTTCCCTCCTTCTTTCCTCGAGCTACTACCATAGCTCATTTGGTTATCTTCCAGCTATTGCAGCCGAGGGTTGCTTCATAACCCTCGTCATCCAACTGACCAATGGAAAGCAGGTTTCTTTTCAAACCAGGAATATGCCTTACTCCATGCAACTTCAGCACAGATCCATTCGACGCCTTGATTCGCACATCACCCTTCCCCACGATTTTCAAAGCCTCATCATCAGCAAGATAGACTTTTCCGAAATCTCCAGAGGTGTAGCGATCCAATATATCAACACTGTTGCATGAATGAAACGAAGCTCCAAAGTCTAACACCCAAGACTCCAATGGACTGCTCGCGCTCAGAATCGATGCATCTACAGTGGTTCCTGTCGTTGAATCGCTCAGAGTCAACGTGTCGGCAATATCTTCACTGGCTGAATTCGCTGATTTATCTTTCAACGGTGCCTTACATTCACTCTTGTAATGACCGTTTTCATCACAATTCCAACACTTGATTCTGCTCTTGTCTTTGGGCTTTTCCTTCCCTCTAGACTTCGATCTTCCACGATTCGACTTCTTAGAGTCTGACCTCCCCCTACTACCCGTATTCAAAGCTGATCCAGAAGCAGTACTTGATGCCTTCCTGCGAATTTCTTCGCTGATAATCAGATCCCTGACTTCATCAAACTTGATCTTTGCCTTCCCCGCCGAATCACTAACAGCAGTAACTGTCCCGCTCCAACTTTCTGGTAAAGAGGATAACAAAATTAGGGCTTGTACCTCATCGTCGAAATCAATCTCAACTGAACTCAGTTGTGCGATCGTCATGTTGAACTCGTTCAAGTGATTGGTGACCGTTGTACTCTCCGTCATCCGCAGATTGAACAACCGCCGCATCAGGTGAACCTTGTTCACCGCAGAGGGTTTCTCATACATCGCGAAAAGAATTTCCAGCATACCCTTCATCGTCTCTGCCTTGACCGTGTGATGCGCCACGTTCCTGGACAGCGATAGGCGGACCACGCTCATCGCTTTCCTGTCCAACAACTTCCACTCTTCGTCCTTCATGTCCTCCGGTTTCTCACCCAGCGGCAAATACAGATCTTTACCGTACAGGTAATCCTCAATATGCATCTTCCAGAAGCCAAAATCCGTTCCATCGAACTTCTCCACCGGTGATTTTCCGCTTCCCATCGTCACCACCAGAACCGGCTCTGATACCAATTTTTAGGATTCGAACGCGGTAACGAATAGAAAACAAAGCAAAGAACACAAGAATTGTTAACCCAGTTCGTCAAGAATTGACTACGTCTGGGGGCACTACCAAGCCAGGTTATTTCTCTCTCAATATTGTGATAACAATGACGACGATGACTTAAAGATTACAATTGATCAACTAGGGTTATATAACAAACACGGATTAAACCTAATGGGCCCAAAAAACTCAACACGCGAGAAACGGCCCAGCGCCCACCGCGCGGCGGCGGATCCCACCGCGAGGCGGCGGCTCCCACCGCGGGGCGGCGGCTTCCACCGCGGGGCGTCAGTCCCACCGCGACCCGGCGGCAACTCTCAGTTGCCATCCACTGCAAAACCGACGCCCACCGCGGGGCGTCCAGTCCTACCGCAACCCGGCGGCTCCTCCCAGTTGCCTTCTCTGCCTTTACGCGTACTTCCTTTACGCTTCAGGCTCCATAACCCAACACTTCTGACATTCAAACCCCGAAACCGATTCATCCTATACAAGCTTTGGGGGGAAAACAAGAAAAGGGGGAAAAAAAGGAAGAGAATTTGTAGGAAAAGAATTAAAAAATTCAGATCTGGTTGTGTCGCACTTCATCAAACCCGAATCTGAACCCAATCTATGTCCCTTTTCTTTTGTGGATGACCCTTCGACAACCCTTGAGTTGCTTGTTTTACAAGCCAAAATCTAAACTTTTTCGGGACTAGATATGATTTTCAATATGTTTGCGGACCCCTTTCTTTCAAGCTTGGTATGAATACTTCAGTGCATTTGAGGTGTTGTTCTAAGGTGTGATCCGAGTTGTATTGGTTGAGGTAGTGGATGTGTCTGAGGTTCCTGAAGCTTCCATCTCGAGGAAGGGAACGTCATGGGTCCATTTTGCACCTCTTAGGAATATCTTGTTTGACCTACTTCCAACGGCGCTACTTTTCTGCTAATGCTTTACTCATTCCGCTCTCTTGTTCGTTTAGGTTCCTCTTATGTTTTGTTGTATTCATCTTTGTTTGTTGTTTTTTTTCTTCTTTCGTTTTTTGTTTGTTTTTTTTCATATCAGTTTGACTGACTGCCAATTTATTCGGCCTCTTGATCTATCAAATATTTCTGATACATCAGATTATTGCCTTATCAAAAAAAATCATCATAGAAAACCCTCGGGGAACATAACACAACGATAAAAGGGCTGCGTGTTTTTAATGTTAAGTCTTAAATTCAAATCCCGATGTTGGCGACAGTATGTGGGCGCTCTTGTTCACATCATTATTCGAAAAATCATATACTCAATCCTAAGTAATTAAACCCAATGTACCTTTTTATATTTATGCCAAACATTAATGTTTTTATCTTCTTTTTGGCTTCATTCAGTATATCCAATTGAAATAGGAGTTAGAGTTAAATGAGTAGCGAAAATTGAAGTTGGAGCGGAATGATTAGTTGAAATTAGAGATGAATTTATTAGCTTAATTATTGTAAAAAATATTAGTGTTCGGTATTACAAGTTGAAATGAGTGTTAATCTTTAACAATCTTGGGGGTCAAATTAAAAAACAAAATTGGTAAATTAAGTTACATTAATCTACTACAAGCTCCTTAAACTAGATTAATATTTTTTTACCGAACACTCATCAATCAAATAAATTTTATTAATCAAGTAGATTAAAAATAAAATCAAACTCCGTTAATCTTAAAAAAACTTTGTCGACGCGCGGAGCCTTAATATAGCCAATTGAGTAAGAACAACTACTCGTCAACCACTTGATATTTTCACCTATTGTGGGTTATTTCTATTAATTAGACTAATTTATTAGATAATAGCATACAATATTTGAGATTTTAACATACATACATATACATGTAGAAAGTCTCTCGACCAATAAACTGGGGGTCATGCACACACAAGGTCCAGTATATAAGTCCAGTGGATTCTATCCTAAAATCAATTGGAAATGGGAGGAGTGATCCACTAAGGTTATATACTAGTCTTGTTATTCACAACTTTCCAATATGGGATGGGCTTTATATCTCAACACGCCCCCTCAAGTGCAATTGGCCTGACACAGTTGACACTTAGACAACGGGTCTAGCATCTCAGTCTCTTTATAGCTAGCCCAAAAACAGGTGGCTAGCAACCTGCTAAGCCCAACCTAATAAACCAGGAAGATGATCGAACCCATAACGGAACCTGCTCTGATACAATATAGAAAGTTCGTGGGCCAATAGACTGGGGGTCATGCACACACAAGATCCAGTATATAAGTCCAGTGGGATTCTATCCTAAAATCAATTGGCAATGGAAGGAGTGATCCACTAAGCTTATATACTAGTCTTGTTATTTCCAACTTTGCAACATGGAATGGGTTTATATCTCAAAAAATCGTTTATACATAAAACTAGTTATATATATAGGATTAGCTTCATGTGAGGAGCACCCTTAGGGTGAAACGTGAGGAGCATTATAGGCCATTCATTTTAATATTACCATACACCCTACCACACTCAATCTCGGTCAATGGTCAGTGTTGACCGGTCAACGGTCAACGATCAGCGTTGACCGGTCAACGATCAACGGTCAGCGTTGACCGATCAACGGCCAGATATTTTTTATTTTATTTTTTTATTTTTATTTTTTTTAAATTATTATTATTATTACTTTTTTTATACACGTTTTTATTATAAAATTTGTATGAAAAGAATTGAACAATTAGTTCTTAAAGTTGAACAATTGTATGTTTAAAGTTGCACAATTAAAATTCGAACAATATTAAAGTTGAACAATTGTATATGAAAAGTTGAACTATTGTATCTTAAAGTTGAACAATTTCATTTTTATAGTTCGAAAACTGTATTCGCTATGTGTATAAATTTGAACAATTGTCTCTTAATGTTGAACAATTTCATTTTTTAAATAACTTTTTAGTTGTGCATGGCCGTTTTTGCCATTTTTCTATTTTTATTTTCCTACACATTTAGGATTTAGGGTTTATATTTTGAACATTTTTTAGTTGTATTATGTTTATATTACATTATAAACAAAACTTCAAGTTTATTTGACAATTGTTAAAATTTTAATGAAGTATTGTCCAATCTCTCTTTTGTTATAAGTTCGAATTTTCATGCAATTTAAATTGTTCAACTTTTCTGGTTCATTTGTTCAACTTTATATATTGTTAAAAAAGTTGTTCAACTTGTATGATACAATTGTTCAAATTTAACAGAGAATTTTTCATTTTTTTAGAAACAATTTTATGAGGAAAGCGTGTAATGAATTAAAATAAAATAAAAATGTTTTATCCTGAAAAAAAATTGGCCAAAAAAACAAAAAACAAAACTAACCATTGCTTAGTCAAAACAGATGTGTAATTATAAAATAAAATTATTCAACTTTAAGATACAATTGTTCAACTTTTTTGGTATAATTGTTAAACTTTATATATTGTTCAGAAAACATTGTTCAACTTTTAACATACAATTGTTCAAATTTAATAGGGAATTGTTTAACTTTTTTAATTATAATTTTATGATAAAAACGTGTAGAAAAACAAGAAAAAAAGGAAGAAAAAAATTTGCCAAAAAAAAAACTAAAATTTGCTTAGTGAAACAGTCTAACCATAAAAATAAAATTGTTCAACTTTAAGATACAATTGTTCAACTTTGTTCGTACAATTGCTCAACTTTATATATTGTTCAAAAAACATTGTTCAATTTTTAACATACAATTGTTCAAATTTAATAGGGAATTGTTCAACTTTTTTAATTATAATTTTATGATAAAAACGTGTAGAAAAAAAAGGAAGAAAAAAAATTTCCCAAAAAAAATAAAAATAAAATTTGCTTACTGAAACAGTCATCTAACCATAAAAATGAAATTGTTCAACTTTAAGATACAATTGTTCAACTTTTTGGGTATAATTGTTAAACTGTAAGTATTGTTCAAAAAATATTGTTTAACTTTTAACATACAATTGTTCAAATTTAATAAGGAATTGTTCAACTTTTTTAATTACAATTTTATGATAAAAACGTGTAGAAAAAAAAGGAAGAAAAAAACTTGCCCAAAAAAAAAATTGCTTAGTGAAACAGTCGTCTAACCATAAAAATGAAATTGTTCAACTTTAAGATACAATTGTTCAACTTTGTTCGTACAATTGTTCAACTTTATATATTGTTCAAGACAATTTGTTCAACTTTTAATATACAATTGTTCAAATTTAATAGGAAATTGTTCATTTTTTTAGAAACAATTTTATGATGAAAATGTGTATAAAATTAAAAAATAAAAATCTGAACAAAAGTCAGTTTGATCGGTCAACATTGACCGTTAACCATTGACCGTTGATCGGTCAATGGTCAGATGTTGACCATGGGGTGTGATTGTGTGTGAGAGGGTGTATGTTTGCTATGATGGATGTTCCATCATAGCCTCCCATTGTCCCAAAATGGTTGACTCTCATTCCTCCTCACGTTTCACCGTAAGCATCCGTTTCACCGGAGTCTGCCTCTATATATATATATATATATATACCGGAAATGGCGTAATTATTCTCTGGAGAAGAAAAGAAGAAGCAGTCGGCTTTGGAGAGCTTCCGGCGAAAGGCGTTGACGGTGGGAGGGAAGTCGCCGTTGACCTCCAAGTCAACGTTGGACATCAGAAGCTGCGCGCCCTATTTCCACATACTCTATCTCCTTCCCCTCTACTTCTCTCCCTACCAAGCATATCTTTTCAGCTAGTACATGTATACAAATTAGAACAAAATTAATTAGACTTTCCACTTAATTAACAAATTAATTTAAAAAATCGTTTTGCTTACAAGAAATATTTACCTGCACGGATGAGGCCACGGTTGAAGAAGGATTTACGAAGGGAACCGCATAGAGTCGCCACCTTTTTTTTTTTTTGATGAGGAAAGAATTATGCGAGACCTAGCTGCGGTGTGTGGTCCGGCCTAGAACATCCTTTCGGATGAGAACGCAGAGTTCTTGGTTGATGTATAAGGCACTTCCTAAGGGTGAGAAGCTGAGTTTAGCGATGTAGTCAGCAGTTCGGTTCACCTCCCGAAAAACGTGTCTAAATAGGACTTTCTGGAAAGAACGGAGATCGAGAAGAAGACCTGCGATGACCATTTCAAATTCCCACGGACAAATCCAAATGCCTAAGATTGTGTTGATCAGGCAAATGTTGTCCCCTTTAATTTCTACTTTGTTGATCTTTAGTGTTATTGCATATTGAATGTTGTCTTTTAATAGCATGGTTTCTGCCATGAGGACAGATTGATACCCATACTTTTATTGGCCATGTGGATGATATTTGCATGTTCATTTCTGATGATGAATCATGTTCCTGTTTGTCCATTTGAAAGTTTAGACCCGTCAAAATTTATCTTGTAAAATCCGGATCGGGATTTCTCCCTAATATTTTTGGTTCTGCCCCGTCGAAATTTATCTTGGAAAAAACGGAGATAGAGTCGCCACCTTTATCCCTTTATTTCTCCTTCTTGTTTCCATTTTACCGTACTCATTTTCTTCCCCAAATTTATTCTATAAACTTATGTTGGTGGGTCCTTTAACAAGTTGCAAGTTTCCATCATTCTTTCTTTATCATTATTAATTTAATGTCAAAAATTGACATTATAATGTCATTTTTATGTTGGTGAATCCCTTAACTTAAGTTGCAAGTTTTCATCATTCTTTCTTAACAAGTTGCAAGTTTCCACCTTTATCCCTTCATTTCTCCTTCTAGTATTATAATGTCAAAAACTGGCATTATAATGTCGTTTTTGACATTATAATGTTAGTTTTTGATATTATAATACGTAATCCAAACACACCCTTAAAGGGTTAAAATAAAACCGTTTTTCTAATTTATGTATTAAGTTCATAAAGTTCTTATATTTTGGGGATGAATTTTAATTATTTAGAGAAATTTAGTTTTTTAATATGTTTAGGTATTTTTTTAAGATATTTGTTTTTTAAAAGAAATTCAACTTAAGTTAGAAAAAACTATAAATTAAAAAGATAAAAGAGTGACTACATTTTTAATATTCGGTGATAAGCACTAATTTGTAGGGCTTAAGTAAGAGTTATTAGAGGTTTTATTGGTGTCATTCGGGTAGATTTAGACACATTCATGTGTATGGTGTTTGGGGGCAGAGTTGGTGTTTTTGGAGGTGTTTGAGCGGTTTTGGAGATCATATGAGACACTGAGGAGGAAGCCACCAGTAGTAGGCGCCAAGGGAGTGCAATGAAGAGTAGAAGAACAATGTGCTGAATTCAATTGGTTCATTCTCTCTTCTCTGATGTCCAAATGGAGTGATTCCAATTCGAGGAGTTAGATCTTGAAGTCTATTACAAGTCCTCAAAATATGTGCGCGATCCGAGTTGGGAATCAAAAGTTATGACGTTTTTACGGAAGTGTCGCAGGAGCTAAACCGAAGAACGGCGACCGCCGTTTAATTGCGGCGACCACCGTAATTACGGCGCCCGCCGTGAACCTTACGGCGCCCGCCGCATTTGGCTTTCCACCGACCTTGGCTACGAAGTGATTACGGTGACCGCCGTTTAATTGCGGCGCCCGCCGCATTTACGGCGATCGCCGTGGGAGATGCGGCGACCGCCGCCGATGTCAGAAGCCCGCCGAACGTGTTTTCCATATTTGTTTTATTTGGATTATTTTTATTACGGTTTTAATATTTCGTATTAGGTTAACTTAGCTTTATTTCCTTTAGTATTTAAGGGTTGAAAAAAGGCTTGTTGAAAAATCTGGGATCATCTCTTGAAACCCTAATTTATTTCTACGTACCTTGTTATGAAGAACTAAGCCTCCCTGGCTTAGTCAGACGTTGAAGCTTTCGTTTGGATTAAGTTGTGAGATTCTCGTTCCTAATCTATTGCATGGTTTTTATCTTTCTCTTGCTTAAGTTGTTTATGATTGATATTGATAATCTCTATTTGGACGCAACTAGGGTTTATTGTTATTGATTAATTGCTAGATCTAGATTGTTACTGGTTGAGCATATCTATTTCAGAGTAGCAACTGCATCGTACTAGTATCTGGTTGTGCTAGTCTTATGCAGAAGAGAATTGATTTACATTCTAGGGTAAAAACTGGTTGTTTTATTCTAGGGTTGTATCCAACTATATTCTTATCCGTAAGGCTGCTGTTAAACTGAATCTTGATAGTTTCAGGGTTGTTTAATTAGTTAGTGCTAATAGTATCTGGTTGTGCTATTAGTTATATCTGAAAAGGAATTGGAATTACCATTGCATGAGATTTTGAATGAGTATCTATGATCAACTTGTCATACGAATAGTGGATGTTGTTTGACTAAGTGTTTTTCCCCATTACTGAATTCATTCATCTTTAGTTTGTTTACCTTTTGCATGTTTAGAACTTACAAAACTCACAAAACCCCCCTTTGGTTACTTTAGTTTGACATACAAATTGCATATTAAGATAGAATTCGCATCCCTGTGGATTCGACCTGTACTTACCTAGGACTACGGTTTAAGGTTTGTTTGGATATTTTGCATAGCAGTTTTTACACGACAAAAACCTGTTATCATTCGGACAAGAATCAACCTTGATAAAAGATAGGGAAAAGTTCAAATGAGGACAGCTCCCCGTGTCAGGACTCAGGATGCACCAAGCGCGTCCAAAAATTCGGCCCGGCCGAATTATTCGCGAATTTTTGCCGAATTATTCGGCAAAAATTCGTGAATTTTTCGAAAAATATTTTTCAAAAATTCGAATTTTTGCAAAAAAAATCGATTTTGTGTGCATATAAAATACACTGTTGTGTGCATATGTCAGAACGTATGTGTGCATATGTCAGGCTCGGTGTGTGCATATGATTTTCAGAATGTGTGCATGTCTGGGAACAATTGTTAATGCTAGAGACATGTGTGCATATCAAATACACATCTGTGTGCATAAAAAGTGTGTGTGCACATATAACCAACAAGGTGGATGATTTCCTGGGTATGAACACATGATTTCTGCGATATGAACACATGATTCATGGGCTTATATTTGATACGCACACGCACATAGTGGATATGCACACAACAAGGTGGATGATATGCACACAATAGTCTATTTGACATGCACATAACGAGTATTTGATATGCACACATGGTTTGTGTGCATCAACACTTGAGACCATATGCACACACGAGGTATGCACACGATAGTTTAATGGATGTGCACACGACAGGTTATTTGGTATGCACACACAGGGTTTGCACACGATAGTATAATGGATGTGCACACGACAAGTTATTTGGTATGCACACACATGTGTGCATACCAACACTTGTTTTCGGGTATGCACACGACCCGAGACCATATGAACACACGGAGTATGCACACAGCAATATAATTGATGTGCACACACAGGTTATTTGATGTGCACACAAGTCCTCTAGGTATAAGCACTATATTAAAGACATTCACAATTTCAGAAACCATATGCACACACACATAGTAACATATGCACACAACAGTGCATCTGATATGCACACACACGTTATATGATATGCACACAAAATCGATTTTTCTGGGAAAATTTTTTACTTGGAAAAAATTTTGGCCGAATTTTGGCCGAATTATTCGCGAATTATACGCGAAAAATTCGCGAATAATTCGACAATTGTACTGCAAGGCCGAATTGAAGCTTTTCCCTATAAGGGCGCGCGCCTCCGCCACTGTTCACTCCGTTTTTTTGTTTTTCCCTCCAATTTTTCCCTCTTCTCTCATGCATCCTCAATCCTATCATGAAGCACCGTCCTCACCGGAACCGGACCCTAAAAGATATTCTATATATCATATATCCCATTATTCATAACTTTTTTACAGAAATATAATAACGCGATATCAATATAGTATTATTTGTTTATAAAACTTATGTTATTATATGATTTTTAGAATTTTGCCTTTTAATATTGTTACTCTTTTAAATCATAAAGCATAAAGAAGTGCAAGATATTAATTCTATAAAAAAAATTAAAGATCATGTATATAGTATATTTTATAGTCCATTCTCATTTGAGTGTTAATAAAATTCACTTGAATAATAGAGAATGGCCCTTTTATTTATTCAGGTCTATACTCTTGTCCTTATTTTAGAGGACACATTTACAAAAATTATGTACAGATAAAGTAGACTCATATTGAAATGAAGTCTTTATTTGTCATTCCTAATTTTAACCTTAAAACCGGTGTCAAATTCTTAAAACCTGCTTGTCATAAACACACCAATGCAAATCTCCCGTGTAGAATTCCTCAATCATTCAAATTTCCAGCATCTTTAATTCATCCCACAATTTATCCAATTTCACCCTTTTTTCCCTTTTGTTGATGTGTTTGTTGTGTTCTATAGATCTTCATCGTCATTAAATTTCTCTATCGATTTTGCGTGCCCAGTTGAGATTTCGACAAAGTACTAGAAAAGCCACAAATTATCTCTCAATGTAAGTATTGTTGCTGGAATTAATTTAAAGTGACGGATTGTATTCTTGGCATTTTTTTCTTAATTTGTATTTTAGCCTAATTCCAAATTTTGTCTACTTTTGTTTATGGTTTCACGTTTACAGTTGTGAAAACCATGGAAACTCGACAATATAAACTTTGATGATTTCTTATTGCAATTAAGGGATTTCGGGAATGACCTCCCACCAAGATAATGACGAGAATGATGATTTAAATGGTAAAGTTTTTGTTGTGTCCCTTTGTATCAATGCAATTAATTAAATTGACAATTAATTATGACAATTTCTGGTTCTTTTTCAATCCCTTGCATCGATATATGACGTATTTGTAAATGAATTTAATTAGTATTTGATCAATTTCATACGCCCAACTATGTTAAGCATAATATTCAAACTTGTTAACCTTGAATATGATCATCGTGATTTTTTTAATTTTGGAACAACCTAAATTAACCTTGCATATATAGAGGAATGGAAGGGCAATCACGTATCTTATTTTTTATAAATTGATTTTTATTATTTTTAGGGAAAACATGTGATGTTTAGGGCATTCATGTCAGGTTCGGAACAACCTTGAGACGATGGAGCTATAGCCCCCACTAGATTTAAAAAAGATAGTAATTTGTAATTATTGTTGTAAAAAAAACAAAAAGCCTTAATGGCCCAGATGGTTAAATACATATGATAAAAGGCAATTGCTATAGGTTTGAGTTTTGTGTACATCATTTTTAGTTTTTACTCTATGGACCTTGTATGTCATTTTCTTTTTTACATCATGGGTCATCCATACAACTCTATCTTAACAAAATGGTATAATATTTCATCTCTAATATTTCTAACTAATTGCACACTAAAATACACAATTTATATTTTTAGTTGGGCAAATGATGATACAAAATTTTGCAATATTTTTATCAAATAAATTAACTATTTTTCTTTGGTTTGATAATTTCTGAAATACAAATAAGCTACATAATATTATTTTTCTTATTTTAAGGAAAATACAATTATTTATGTTTATAGAGTTTTATTTTAAGAAAAATACAATCATTTATGTTTATAGATCAACTGATATTTGACTTTTTATATTATCAATTATAAAGAATAAAAAATACATTTCTCTAAGTTTTTAAATATAGGGCATGTTGAAACAATTTAGAAACTCAGGATTTGGATTAAGAAATCAATTTAGGGATTTGGATTATGATATAACCAACTTCGGTATTTTATTGAAAATTAGATTTTATGACCCAAATTTAAGAAATCAAATACTAGAATTTGAGGATTTACATAACACCGTGAATTAGACATTTGGCGTTATTGAATCATATGTAGATTATTACCCTTTTGTATTTTTTCAATTAGCTTTGCAATTCAATGTAACCGGATCATACATTAGTAGTTATGTCTTATATTTCGGTCTAGACAGAACAAGAAGCATTCCGACAAATTTAGATTACTACTTATATTGTATATTGCTTAAGATACTACTTTTATATATTCCTACAAATTTAGCTCCCACTCAATGAAAATCCAAATACTACCTTTTTGGAGATTGTCATATCAAGATATGCTAGAAAGTTGTGGCAATGATGTGTCACAAGACCTTTCCGTGTGACATTTTTATGTGAAAAATGTTGATACAAGTATGAATTTGTAAACTACATTATTCATTTTTTTGCTCACTACATTATTCTCATTTATTTGTTCAATATTTGGTTAGCGTGAAAACTTGCTATACTCATTATATCACACCTTTATTATTGACAGTTTTTACAATCATTGTCTATCTTTAGAGATTTGCTAGAATGCTCTGATAAGAGTATTTTTGTTAATGTGTAATGTGTAATGTGTAATGTGTAATGTAAAATGTATACTATATTAACATGAATTTTTCAACGTTAAATGTGTCAGGCCCCCAAGTAAAATTAGAAAGGTTGTTGTCTCAAACTGCCAATAAACATTGTGCTGATTGCGGATCACTGGAACCAAAATGGGTGTAAGCATCTTATCTACTATTAATCCTCCAATATTTTACAATTTACTAAGAGTTCTTATTGTTTACTGCATTTGAATTAGGGTTCTAAAGTATATATTTATATTTTTCTTGACTATCAGCTCCTTAGGTCCTGGAGCATTTATATGTATCAAGTGTTCTGGTGTGCATAGAAGTCTTGGAGTACACATTACAAAGGTATGCACGCACCCATCTTGACCCCCCCAGACACTGCTTATGCAGGATTATACTGGGTTGATTATTATTGTCATTGTATTCTTAATTGGGACGAAAATCGAATTCATTTTGTGCACGCATAGGTAGTATCAGTGAATCTAGATGGATGGACAGAGGACCAAGTGGATGCTTTGGCTGAGAATGGTGGAAATCTTGCACTGAATAAGAAATATGAAGCATTTATTCCTGGAAACATAAGGAAACCAAGACCTGAGTCTCATAGTGATGAGCGCTCAGATTTTATCAGGTAATATTAGAAATTATTCCCTAAAAGGAAATGCTTAAATCCATCTAAAAATAAATTAAATCTCTAAATTACTGAAATCTACCAAATATTTGCATAATAAAATATTTTAGGGAAATTGATAGAAAAACCGTTTTTATTTTATTTAAGGTAACAACTAACTAACACAAATCATATAAGCATTGTTGTACGTTTTCAACAACAAAAAATTAACCAGCCATATCAATTTGAAACTTGAGACTTGTTTTTCATCATTGTAAGGAGAAAGTATGAGCTCAAACAATTTATGTCCGCTGAGAATGAGAATGATAACGAGAACGAGTGTTGTCTACTTCCACAACATCCAAGTTCATCACCACCAAAGTATAGCCAAACAAGCAAGTGTAAGAAAAATGTCGTCGTCAGGCGGAAAAGAAGTGGCGAAGGTATATCCTCAAGCCACATAGAGGTAAATGTAAATGCATATACGCTTACACAAGTTAATAATTATACCAGTTTACATTTATTAATTCATATAGTTTCACTAGTTTCTCAATTAACTGCCAATACTTTCCTCTTCAAACTTCTTTAAGAGGTGTTTTTTTATTGTTTGCAGCCAGGCATGATTGAATTTATTGGGTTGATTAATGTTAAAGTCTTAAGAGGAACCCATCTAGCTATCCGAGATGTAGTTAGCAGCGACCCCTACGTCATCATCTCACTAGGGCAACAAGTAAGGCCCTGTTCCACAGTAAAATCATTTTTCATTATAATATATTATAATAGTTTAAAAGTGATAAACCATGTTCAGTGCTTGATCTAAATAAGCTATTGTTTATATTGGTTTCATTCAGTTGTCATTTCAATCATTTTTATCAAATTTCTTTTTCTCTGGTCCTCATAGTAATTCATTTCCTAGAAAAATCTATTATAATGTATTTTATTCACCCTAAGATAATGCCTATTTATATTGATTTGTTTATATATATACCATTGTTTTCATTTTTATCCCAAGGAAAAAATACTGGTCTTGTTTTATCATGTACGTAACTATTGTGTAATCTTCTACAGTCTGTGAAGACACACGTGATAAAGAACAACCTAAACCCAGTTTGGAATGAAAAGCTAATGTTGTCAATCCCACAGAATATCCCTCCTCTCAAGTTGGTAAGTTTAAATTTTGTTTTAAATGGAATATGATTATGTGATAATAGACACATATCACAAAAAATCTCTACTTTTTACCATAAAATGTTTCTTGTGAGTATAGATTACAAAACCTATTCCGTTAATAACTCATTTTTCCACCAAAATAATGTTAAACAATTGAATGCAATAAACCACCTGAAATATTTTTAGTTGGCAAAAGATCACCCCTACTCAACATCATTTTTTTAGCTTTGAACGCCCCCTTTGTATTCCTCTTTATGGCCTGGTCTATGTCCGTAATCAACCAACGGAAAAGGCGGGCCTGAAAGAGGAATATAGACGGGGCGTTAAATAACAAGTCAGTTATTACTTATTACTAGCTCTTTGTTTTGTAATTTGAGCTTATATATTTGATAAAATTCGGGATTTTGATTGCAGCATGTCTATGACAAGGACACCTTCTCAATGGATGACTCCATGGGAAGAGCCGAGATCAACATACAACCACTGGTGACTGCAGCTAAGGCTTTTGAGAGATCAAAAGTTGATGGATCAAATCAACTGGTCATGAACAACATAGATGGCACAATCAACTTCATTGATGGCACTGTCAAGCAAGTATTGTCAGTCAAACTTCACAATGTCGAGAGTGGCATCCTTGACCTTGAGCTTGAGTGTGTCCCCCTCACCCAATAGAAACAAAAATGGTAGTTTGATGTGGTCGGCTGAATCTTCTTCAAGACAAGGACACAAGCATGAGATTGTTGAGGAATATTGTAGTGTTTGTAAATGATATCCAATTTGTTTTCTCTAGCTATTTGGTTCCCTACAAATTGCATTAGATGACTAGCTCATAAAAACATCAAATTAATCTTTGTGACCACTTTATATTATGTATTAGCTTACATCATTTTGTCAAAAGTGGGAAGAGATTAATTTGATTGACAAATTTAACTGTCAAAAGTGGAAGGAGATTATTTATTTATTTTCGGAAAAAATTAGGATGAGAAAATGGTAGTCGAGTTCAAGAACAAAGAAGACCCTATAACTCAGTGAGCGCTGTAAATATACAAAGAAGTCCATAAGCTTTTCTTATCAAATAAAGTTAAGTGATTTAAAAAATTTCTTCTATGTTTACGAGCTTCAATTGGATAAACTATCCGAATTGACTAACGAAAAGTTCATAAACCTATTTGTAATTTCTTCTTTTGACCAAGTGTTTTTGGTCAAAATAGTATTACGGTCATTGCGAAATAACTATGGATGGTTCAAATTAGTGATGTACATTTCATATGGTGCTTTTATTATTAAAAAAAACGTAAGAGTACTTTGTTTAAAAACCCCAAGTTTAATTAAAGGTGACTTGTGACTTGCCCCAATAAAATGGGGCTCTTATTTGCACCGCTTTTTTTTGTTTTCACTATGGCGTTTAAAAAAAAAAGTTCAACGTTACGACATGGCGTTTAACATTAATCGGTTTGAGAAAGTTGAACCGGTTCAATTTAAACGCCATGCTGTAGCGTTTAAGCTTTTATAAAAAAAAATTAAAAAAAATAAACCGGTTCAATTTTTTTAAAAACAAAACGCAATTTTATGGCGTTTAAAATTTTATTTTTTTAAAAAATGAATTTTGCGATCTTAATAAAAAAAATTGAATTTAAATTTTGCAATTTTAAACGCTACGTTGTGTCGATTAAAAACGCCATAACAGAACGTTTTTAAACGCCACAGCATGGCTTTAAACCTTAAACCCTAACAATAGTATATAACTATACGATATAACCATAGTATATATAAATATACAATATAACAATAGTATATAACTATACGATATAACAATAGTTTATAACTATACGATAGAACCATAATATATAATTAGAGTATATAACTATACGATATAACCATAGTATATAGCTATAGTATATAACTAAACGATATAACAATAGTATATACCAATAGTATATAACTATACGATATAACAATAGTATATAACTATACGATATAACAGTAGTATATAACTATACGAAATCATAGTATATAATTATAGTATATAACTATACGAAAGAACCATAATATATAATTACAGTATATAACTATACAATATAACAATATTATATAACAATACGATATAACTATAGTATATAACTATACGATATAACAATAGTATATAACTATACGATATAACCATAATATATAACTATAGTATATATCTATACGATATAACAATAGTATATAACTATACGATATAACAGTAGTATATAACTATACGATATAACCATAGTATATAATTATACGATATAACAATAGTATATAACAATACGATATAACTATAGTATATAACTATACTATATATATAACAATAGTATATAACAATACGATATAACAATAGTATATAACTATACGATACAACCATAATATATAATTATAGTATATAATTATATGATATAACCATAGTATATAGCTATAGTATATAACTAAACGATATAACAATAGTATATAACTATACGATATAACAATAGTAGGGTGCGGTTCTTGTGAGAACCATTCCCTAAGAGAGAACTAAAAACAAATCACAGCCATCCACGTAAGCTAGCTGTAACAAATAGTAGGCGTGCGCGTGTAAACCTAGAAAAAGGAAGAAAATGAAAGAAAGGTAGCGCTCAAGTTTGTTCATGGACAATAAACAATTAGTTCAAGGATACTTAAATAACAGTTCATGGACTTTTTCTCTCAACTGTTTCCAGCCTTTTACATCCATGTTGAAGGACATAAGTACAAACGTTCAAGGATACTTAAATGACAGTTCATGGACTTTTTCTCTCAACTGTTTCAAGCCTTTTACATCCATGTTCAAGGACATCAGTAAAAACGTTCAAGGATACTTAAATGACCGTTCATGGACTTTTTCTCTCAACTGTTTCCAGCCTTTTACATCCATGTTCAAGGATATAAGTACAAACGTTCAAGGGAATTTTAAATGACAGTTCATGGACTTTTTCTCTCAACTGTTTCCAGCCTTTTACATCCATGTTCAAGGACATCAGTACAAACGTTCAAGGATACTTAAATGACCGTTCATGGACTTTTTCTCTCAACTGTTTCCAGCCTTTTACATCCATGTTCTAGGACATCAATATAAACGTTCAAGGATACTTAAATGACAGTTCATGGATTTTTTCTCTCAAATGTTTCCAGCCTCTTACATGCATGTTCAAGGACATCAGTACAAACATTCAAGGATACTTAAATGACAGTTCATGGACTTTTTCTCTCAAATGGCCGTAGATCCGTCCGATTCTCTGCCCCTGCGGTCGTCGCCGGCGTCGCTCCCTTTCGCAGATTTGCTTCATCTTCTCCATTCGACGAACTCCTCTCTCTCTCCAAAACTTAAATTTTCACGTTTATTCAACTAGCTAACTGTACTTTTGAAAAAGAAAATCGGTAACAACAATGAAAATCAAAATCAATATTCCAATGCATACCACTTCTCCCCCTAACAGCCGATCCCAAGCAATAGCAACCCCAACCAAACAAGCCAAAAAAACCCTAAAACACAATAAATTAAAACCACAAAAAAAAGGACAATCAGCGTACCTCGAATTGTAGTGCTCAACCTTCCGCAGAGCTGACCTTCACAATTATGTTTTGAAGGTTTTCGGGATCAAGTGACTGTAAACTAGGGTTTCCTTTTTTCCCTCCCAAGGAAGGACTATTCCGCGCGAGAGAGAATATCAAGCAGATTGGAGATCCAAGGGAAGAGGGAGGAATTTAGCGCCTCAGATATTTGGAACGCGAATTGGGAGATTAGAAAAGAGGAAATGTAATGCAGGGAGAGAGAATGGACGTTTCTACTTTCTCCGAAACTTTTGACTCCTTGAGAGAGACGCCAGATTTCTTAGTTCTCTTTTATTCAAGCCGTCCGATTGATTTGTGATCAACGGTCCAGGTAATTTCTTAGTTCTCTCCTAATATATTGTTCTAATGTGAAGCTCTTCCAACAATAGTATATAACTATACGATAGAACCATAATATATAATTATAGTATATAACTATACGATATAACAATAGTATATAGCTATACGATATAAAAATAGTATATAACTATACGATATAACAGTAGTATAACTATACGATATAATCATAGTATATAGCTATACGATATAACAATAGTATATAAATATACGATAGAACCATAATATATAATTATAGTATATAACTATACAATATAACAATAGTATATAACTATACGATAGAACCATAATATATAATTATAGTATATAACTATACGATATACCAATAGTATATAACTATACGATATAACCATAGTACATAACTATACGATATAACCATATTATTTAACTATACGATATAACTATAGTATATAACTATACGATATAATAATAGTATAAAACTATACGATAGAACCATAATATATAATTATAGTATATAACTATACAATATAACAATAGTATATAACAATACGATATAACTATAGTATATAACTATACGATATAACCATAGTATATAGCTATAGTATATAACTAAGCGATATAGCAATAGTATATAGCAATACGATATAACAATAGTATATAACTATACGATATAACAGTAGTATAAAATTATACGATATAACCATAGTATATAACTATACGATATAACAATAGTATATAACTATACGATAGAACCATAGCATACAATTATAGTATATAACTATACGATATAACAATATGATATAACTATAGTATATAACTATATGATATAACAATAGTATATAACTATACGATATAACCATATTATATAACTATAGTATATAACAATACAATATGCATTACTAAGGTTATAATTATGGGGTTTTTGCAGGGAACCACCCGCTATATGTCACTTTCGGCACTAAACCACCCGGATTTAACCTATTGATTTTAAACCACCCAAAAGTGACACTTTTGTTACATTCGACCACCCATGGACGGATTCCGTTAAAATTTCCGTCCAAATGTGTGAAAAGACTATTTTGCCCCTTGGTTTTTTGTGAAATTACAGGAATAGTTTTGGGGAAATTGCAATCTGGCCCTCTAGTTTTTGGTTTGTGGCAGAATAGTCCTCAAACAAATTTTCATAATTACAAAAATTGCCCAAACTTATTATTTTTAATATTCTGAGTTGATAGTATATTTTAACCCCAAATTAAAGTGTAGAAAAATTAACTTAGGTTAAAATAGGCTTAAGTTATTATTCTTATGAATTTGACCATATTTAAATATGTAACAAAAAATGTAAAATTTGATTTAAATATTTCAAATCAAAATTTATAAGTTTTATATAAATTATAATTAATATAAGGTTAATCATAAAATTTGAATTAAAGATTAACCTTATATTAATTATAATTAATATAACGTTATAATATTATTCTTATGAATTTAACCTTATATTAATTATAATTTATATAAAACTTATAACTTATAAATTAATTATAATTTAAGAATAATATTTAACATTATAATTATTATAATTAAAGATTAACCTTATATTAATTATAATTAATATAAGATTAACCTTATATTAATTATTATTATGAATTTGACCTTATATTAATTATAATTTATATAAAACTTATAACTTATAAATTAATTAAATTAATTATAATTTAAGAATAATATTTAACATTATAATTAATTATAATTAAAGATTAACCTTATATTAATTATAATTAATATAACATTAACCTTATATTAATTATTCTTATGAATTTAACCTTATATTAATTATAATTTATATAAAACTTATAAATTAATTATAACATTATATTAATTATAATTAATATAAGGTTAATCTTTAATTCAAATTTTATGATTAACCTTATATTAATTATAATTTATATAAAACTTATAAATTTTGACTTGAAATATTTAAATCAAAATTTACATTTTTGTTACATATTTAAATATGGTCAAATTCATAAGAATAATAACTTAAGCCTATTTTAACCTAAGTTAATTTTTCTACACTTTAATTTGGGGTTAAAATATACTATCAACTCAGAATATTAAAAATAATAAGTTTGGACAACTTTTATAATTATGAAAATTTGTTTGAGGACTATTCTGCCACAAACCAAAAACTAGAGGGCTAGATTGCAATTTTCCCAAAACTATTCCTGTAATTTCACAAAAAACCAAGGGGCAAAATAGTCTTTTCACACATTTGGATGGAAATTTTAACGGAATCCGTCCATGGGTGATCGAATGTAAAAAAAGTGTCACTTTTGGGTGGTTTAAAATCAATAGGTTAAATCCGGGTGGTTTAGTGCCGAAAGTGACATATAGCGGGTGGTTCCCTGCAAAAAACCCTATAATTATAGTATATAACTATACAAGATCTCCATTTTCAAGCGTTTCATCCAAAATAACCCGAACAATTATAAATATACAATTATTGCATTCATTATAATCTTTAACGAACAATTATGCATTACTAAGGTTACAAGTAGGGGTGTGCAGATTTGGACCGGACCGGACCGAAAATGCCCGGACCGGACCGGGCGAATTACGGTCCGGTCCCCGGTCTAGATATTTCTAAAATTCCGGTTTTGGTCCGGTCTAAACCCGGCCGTTTTTCGGTCCGGACCAGATGGACCGGTTTTTTATTGTTTTTAATTTTATTTTATATATTAATGTCTTATTATGTCTCATAACACTAATTAAAAATTAGTTTCTACTATAAATATAATTTAATAACAAAATATATTATCTAGTATTATACAAAATAGTTATAAAAATAGGAAAAATAATTAAATTTTAATTTATATAAAATAAAAAAAATACATTTACCGGTCCATTCTGGTCCAAGACCGGACCGGACCGAATCATACCGGTCTGGTCCGGTCTCCGGTCCAAGGATTGTAAAAATTCCGGTCCATCGGACCGGACCGGAAAAAGCGGTCCAGTCTGGACCGGATACCCAGCGCTAGTTACAAGCTAACTACGTACGAAATTTATACATATAAGTACGACAAAAAAATTCTTATAATTTGGTATACATATATAATACTCAAATACAAGCATACAAAAACCTCTCAATCGATCGATCGATATATAACGTCACAATCTTGTATTACACGTTACATGATGGAACAACAGTGCAAATCACCTATTGCTATATATATTCAAACAAAAGCTTTCCAATTCTAACTAATTATATAATTTATCACAATTATACACTAACATAATGTTCAAAACTAAAACATGTGTTTCTAACCACCGAAATCAATCATGACTCTATCTATGAAATTATCAAACAAAAGGAAAAAAAACTGCAAAATCGAACGAATACAAGTTTTTTTCCTTTTCCCTCTTTTTGGCAACAACCTGCTAAGACCATTCATCCAACTCCTTGATGTTTGGTAATTTCTTTTCCCTCTTTTTTTCCTTTTGTTTTTGTCTGTTTTTTTGAAATCAATCATGACTCTATCTATGAAACTCTACTTCACAGCTACCAACAAATCTTATTATGAAATCCTAACTGCAACGTTTTATTTCCAAACAGAAAATATTTCCCCTTACACTTCACTCCTCAAATACATATATCCGCCTTGTTATCTGATCAGTGGGATTCCCCCAGATTTTCTACTCTCTATGAATCCTTTTATTCTGTAGGAACGCAAATTCGATATGTAAACTGTAAGGAGAAATCGCATAAGAATTAAACGAAATAATACCGAACAAAGATTGGATGCAGAGTCGAGAACGAGATCTCTCTCCTTAATTCTGAAAACGCCCCGTATTGCGACGGTTCGATGACGTTCCGAATCCCAGGATACAACTGCAAGACGACTCCGGATTTGCGCAACCAAAATTCCCGAAGGCTACAAACCACTTTTGCGTAGTACTCTCAGACTCGATTTAATCGGAAAACAGAGAAGAGGGAGGAAGACTGTGTTTCTGTGTGTTCGAATGAGAGGTTGACAACTCCTTTTAAGGAGCTTCGAAATAGACCGTTGCAGATCTGCAATTGACCGTTGCAGATCTTCTGACATCAATGGAGGAAGATTTCGGCATTAATGGAGGAGGTTTCAGATCTTTCGGTATTTAATGGAGGAAGATTTGGTTTGCAGCCCATATCTCTCCATGTACCAAATCAAGGCCCAAATGCCAAAGCCCACTAATGGGCTTTCGGATTGGCCCAAAAAGATAGGTGACAAGCCTAAGCCCAAGCCCGACCCGGCTCGCTCGTTCGCTCGCCCGCCCCGGCCCGGCCCGACTCGGCTCGGCGCGCGTGTGGGCTTGATGAGCTAGGTCTTCTCCCCATTGAAAATGGGTAATGACCCAAGGCCACAACCTTAGGTCCATTTTCCCTCTATATATACTAGGAGATTTATCTCCAAACTTCCAATGTGGGACAAGAATTTTGCCCCCCACATTTCCCAAGTTTTGCACTTCATGCAAGCTTCTTTGGGCCTCCATTTCTCATTCAAACGGAAATCATTTTCGTCGTATGAGTATATTACGAGAATGTGCTCGCGTAGAGGAAGCCAATGCTTCCACTTTCCGGTGTTGACAATGGCCGGAGCCCACCGGAATTGTGCCCGGAAAAGTGCCCGGCGCCACATATAAAAATGAGTTCCAACAATCCCCCACATGAATAGAAATGATTCTAAACAATGGTTTAAAAACAGAAAGACTTTTGAGAGTACAGGCGAAAAATCACTACATCTGGGCTGGTAGCATGTTTCAGCCTTGAACCACCCATAGTGAGTAGATATCGGATTTACTCGACCAGGTAGTGAACATGATGTCTTGAACCACCCGGGCTTTGATGTAAACCGAGACAATAACTATCACACAGTTTCATCTTCTCACAGAACTAGGTTCTCTTGTTGTGTTCATTTTGGCCTTGAACATCCCTGGTTATTCATGAGTGAACTTGGAGAATTCAGCCTTTCTTAATTCTCCTAGAAACGGCCCCATTTCACACTCATAAGGTGATTGCCATAAGGAGTATCCTGTCATACCCCACTTTTATTTCAAAGCTATGGAATCATTAAAAGCCAAGCTTAACCTTAACTCATACAGGTAGCATTGTTCATCATCCTAGGAATTGGGAGGAGACTTTAGTCCCCCAGTGCTCATCTTGATTCAGCTTGATTTAGTTTTCCCTTTGAACCTACTTCTTGGGATCTCCAGTCACGTAGGTAGGGTTCGCCATCAAGCATCCTCTTTAGTCATAGGCTTTAAACCCATTCCCCTTGATGATTTAACAACTTGATCTCGTGACAAACCTTTAGTAAACGGATCCGCTAGGTTGTCAGCCGACTTGATATAATCTATTGAGATTATACCATGCGAGAGTAGTTGTCTAATGGTTTTATGTCGTCTTTGTATATGACGTGACTTACCATTGTACAAACGACTCAGTGCCCGAGCTATAGCTGATTGACTATCACAATGTACACTTATTGATGGCACTGGTTTTTCCCACATCGGGATATCTTCCAAAAGATTTTGAAGCCATTCAGCTTCCTCTGCTGCTTTGTCCAAAGCAATGAACTCAAACTCCATTGTGGATCTGGCCAATAGTGTTTGTTTGGAAGATTTCCATGATACCGCTGCACCACCAAGTGTAAACACATATCCACTTGTGGACTTTGAGTTTCTGGAATCTGATATCCAGTTTGCATCACTGTATCCTTCTAGAACTGCTGGGTATTTACCATAGTGTAGCCCATAACTTTGAGTATAACGCAAGTAATTTAATACTCTAGTTATCTCTTTCCAGTGTTTGTGTCCTGGATTACTTGTGTAGCGACTCAGTACATTGACTGAGTGTGCCAAGTCACGTCTTGTGCAATTGGTCAAGTACATGAGACTTCCAATCACACGTGCGTACTCCAACTGTGACACTGCATCCCCCGAGTTCTTAGTCAAATGAAGATGGGGGTCCACGGGACTCTTTGCAGTCCCGCTTGAGTAGTTCTTGAATCTCTCAAGTACTTTTTCAGCATAATGTGCTTGAGACAGGATAATTCCTTCAGAATGTCTAGTGATTTTAATCCCTAGTATGACATCTGCTAATCCCAAGTCTTTCATGTCAAACTTCCCACTAAGCATGTTCTTAGTGCGGTTGATCATGTCCTTATTGCTTCCAATAATGAGCATGTCATCTACGTACAAACACAATAAAATATAACCATTTGGAGTGTCCTTGACGTAGATGCATTTGTCACATTCATTGATGCTGAAGCCATTTGACATCATGACATTGTCAAGTTTTTCATGCCACTGTTTTGGAGCTTGTTTGAGTCCATATAGAGACTTGACAAGTCTGCACACCTTGTGTTCCTGTCCAGGAACCACATAACCCTCAGGTTGTTTCATGTATATCTCCTCTTCTAATTCTCCATTTAGAAAGGCAGTTTTTACATCCATTTGATGGATTTCAAGGTTTCGTAATGCTGCTATTACTATTAGCATTCTTATTGAGGTTATTCTCGTAACTGGAGAATAAGTGTCAAAGAAATCCAGACCTTCTTTTTGTCGGAATCCTTGTACCACAAGCCTCGCCTTGTGCTTATCTACTGAGCCATCGGTTTTCAATTTGGTTTTGAAAATCCATTTGCACCCAAGTGCTTTACACCCTTGTGGCAAATCAACTAACTCCCATGTATGATTCTGCATAATGGAGTCGATTTCGCTTTTAACTGCTTCCTTCCATGACGGCGCATCAGGTGTAGACATGGCTTCTTTGAAAGTTCTAGGCTCATTCTCCAAGAGAAAGGCCATTATGAACTCTTGCCCAAAGGTTTTCTCCTTTCGAGCTCTTTTGCTTCGTCTAGGTTCAGCTTCTGGTTCATTTCGAGCTTTCTTGCTCTGTCTAGGTTCATCTTCTGTTTCATTTACAGAAGTACCTGCTTCACTTTGTTCACGTGTTCGTTTTAGATGTTCTTTATCCTTGCACGGAAACACGTTTTCAAAGAAGGACGCATTCCTTGATTCCATTATTGTATTGACATGTATATCTGGTATGTCAGATTTATGTACCAGAAACCGATAAGCACTACTGTTATGTGCATATCCTATGAAAATACAATCAACGGTTTTAGGTCCAATTGTGACCTTTTTAGGAGGTGGTACTGCCACTTTTGCTAGGCACCCCCACACTTTGAGGTATTTGTACGAAGGTATGTTACCTTTCCAAAGTTCGTATGGCGTCTTGCCGGTAACTTTATGGGGTATCTTGTTGAGGATATAATTGGTGGTAAGCAGCGCTTCCCCCCACATGTTCTGGGGTAACCCAGATTCCTGCAATATTGCATTCATCATCTCTTTCAGAGTTCGGTTCTTTCGTTCCGCAACTATGTTAGATTCTGGTGAGTAGGGAGCAGTTGTTTGATGAATAATCGCGTGTTCTCTACAGAACGCGTTGAAAGGTTCATCATACTCGCCTCCTCTATCACTTCGGATAATCTTTATGGTTTTACTAAGTTGATTTTCAACTTCCAACTTGTATTCCTTAAACTTTTCCAAGGCCTCATCCTTGCTTCTTAGCAAGTATACATAGCAGTATTTTGTGCAATCATCAATAAAGGTTACGAAATACTTTTTACCGCCTCTAGTTTGCACATATTTTAAATCACACAAATCTGTGTGTATTAAACCTAGAGGTTCGGTTGTTCTCTCAACATGTGGGGATGGCGATTTTGTGAGTTTGGCCTGTACGCACACTTCACATTTGTCTTTACTTGATTTGCATTTTGGAATCAGGTTCATGTTCATTAGTCTTTGAATAGACTTGTTATTCACATGCCCTAACCGTTCATGCCAAATATTAAAAGACTCAACAACATAAGCAATAGGATTAGTCTTATTCATTGAAACATCAGTTACAATAGTTTTTGGGATGACTGTCATTACATTCATTTTGACCAGTCCATCCTTTACATAACCCTTGCCCAAAAATACCTCATTCTTTGAGAGAACCAACTTGTCAGACACAAAGTTGGTCGCGAATCCGTTCTTGCTCAGCAGAGTGCCGGAGATCAGATTCTTCCTTATGTCAGGCACATGCATGACGTTGGTTAGAGTCAGCTCATTTCCTGAAGTCAGCTTCAACACCACTTTCCCGTAACCTTCCACCTTGGATGTGGACGAGTTCCCCATAAACAGATGCTCGTCGCTCTTGCTCTGCTGATAGGTGGTGAAGCATCCCTTGTCAGAGCAGATATGTCTGGTAGCACCTGTATCGTACCACCATTCCCTTGGGTTGCTTCCAACCATGTTGACTTCAGACACTATAGCACACAGATCTGCATCCGAGAGCCTGCCTTCAGTCATGTTGGCTTGGGATTTCCCCTTGTCCTTGCGCGGATCAGCCTTGCTACGACATTCGTCAGCCTTGTGACCCATTTTTCCACACTTGTGGCACTTCCCACTGAACTTCTTAGTTGGGTGCTTCTTGAAGTTGCTGGAGCTTTGGGGTTGGAACTTTCGTTTCTTCCCCTTGTCTTTGTGTTCAGCCAGATTAGCCTTCTATTCAACAGGCTCAACCCCTTCTGTTTTGCGGTTGGTTGACTCAATCCGCAGCTTGACTATCAAGTCTTCCACAGTCATTGCCTTTCGCTTGTGCTTCAGGTGGCTTTTGAACTCCTTCCAGCCTGGAGGAAGTTTCTCAATGAATGCAACAACCTGAAACATCTCACAGATAGACATCCCCTCAGAAATGATTTCATGAGTTAGGAGTTGCAGCTCTTCCACCTGTTTCATGATGGACTTATTATCCACCATCTTGTAGTCCAGAAACTTCGTCACTGTGAACTTCTTCGAGCCTGCATCCTCAAACTTGTACTTCTTCTCCAAAGCAGTCCAGAGCTCTTTGGAGGTCTTGACCTTGTTGTACATATTGTACAGTGGATCAATCAGGCGGCTTTGAACCCAACCTTTGCACATGAAGTCTGCATGAGTCCATGCCTCAACACTGGCTAGCAGGTATGCATCTGTATTATGAGGCGACAACACAGACTTCTCCTCATTCAGATACTTCTCAAGCTTCAACGTGGTCAGGAAGAAGAACATCTTCTGCTGCCATGTCTTGAAGCCAGTTCCATCGAACTTTTCCGGCATCAAGCCAGAGTTCACAGCGCTAGGCATATGGACTGTCAGAACAACAGTCTGAAGAGCAGATTGGTGGACCGTCTGACGAACCTCAGAAGTCCCAACCACTGCGGCTTGCAGATTAGCTATTGTCAGGTATGCATCTTGCAGATTCATTGCTTGCACATTTCCTGTTGGCAGAGTTACCGCTGGCAGACCATTCCCAAACTGAATTTGGGATGTCGACTCAGTCGGGTTTCCGTTTCTGGCCCCAGCAACTTCGATGTTATCACCCATGAGAACTGAATATGTTCACAGAAATGCAACCAGAAGTCAGTAATTTAAATCTCGAATTAATTTGTAAATTCGAAATAATATTTAGAAATAAATTCAAATTTAATTTGAAATGCCCAATCAGATTTCGAAATTGAATTCGAACGAAATTTCGGATGTGATTTATTCCTGCAAGACACGTTAGTAAATGCAGATACAGAAATTAAATAACGTAATCTCAATAATTTACTGCAAAAGATACGCAGAAATGGCATAGAATACAGATTCCAAAAAATTTTCCTGCACAGAAATTACACAGAACAGCACAGAAATACAGATTTGAAAAATTTTCCTGCACAGAAATTACACAGAACTGCACAGAAATTCGGAAAGACAATCTGCAAAACTGAAACTGCACAGAAACGTAAACAGAAACTGCACAGAAACAAGTTAGTATGCGCAGAATAATGTTGAAAAAAAAATTTGTACATATACGAAACTGAAACTGCACAGAAACGTAAACAGAAACTGCACAGAAAAAATTCGGAAATAAACTTTGCAATTGTTCCTGCAAGAGCAGAGACAGAAACTCGAAAAAAAAATCGTTAGTGCGATTAGAGCAGTTTAAACGCTTTTCAGAATTAAGACTGTAGGAACACAAATTCGATATGTAAACTGTAAGGAGAAATCGCACAAGAATTAAACGAAATAATACCGAACAAAGATTGGATGCAGAGTCGAGAACGATATCTCTCTCCTTAATTCTGAAAACGCTCCGTATTGCGACGGTTCGATGACGTTCCGAATCCCATGATACAACTGCAAGACGACTCCGGATTTGCGCAACCAAAATTCCTGAAGGCTACGAACCACTTCTGCGTAGTACTCTCAGACTCGATTTAATCGGAAAACAGAGAAGAGGGAGGAAGACTGTGTTTTTGTGTGTTCGAATGAGAGGTTGACAACTCCTTTTAAGGAGCTTCGAAAGAGACCGTTGCAGATCTGCAATTCAACGTTGCAAATCTTCTGACATCAATGGAGGAAGATTTCGGCATTAATGGAGGAGGTTTCAGATCTTTCGGTATTTAATGGAGGAAGATTTGGTCTGCAGCCCATATCTCTCCATGTACCAGATCAAGGCCCAAATGCCAAAGCCCACTAATGGGCTTCCGGATTGGCCCAAAAAGATAGGTCCCAAGCCCGACCCGGCTTGACTCGACTCGGCTCGGCGCGCGTGTGGGCTTGATGAGCTAGGTCCTCTCCCCATTGAAATGGATAATGACCCAAGGCCACAACCTTAGGTCCATTTTCCCTCTATATATACTAGGAGATTTATCTCTAAACTTCCAATGTGGGACAAGAATTTTTCCCCCCACATTTTCCAAGTTTTGCACTTCATGCAAGCTACTTTGGGCCTCCATTTCTCATTCAAACGGAAATCATTTTCGTCGTATGAGTATATTACGAGAATGTGCTCGCGTAGAGGAAGCCAATGCTTCCACTTTCCGGTGTTGACAATGGCCGGAGCCCACCGGAATTGTGCCCGGAAAAGTGCTCGGCGCCACATATAAAAATGAGTTCCAACATATTCCATACTGCATGCTAAGAAAATTTTCCCTTTTCTGGATCAGTCCCTTCCTCTGAACTCTCTTTATCCTTTCTCTCTGCAGCCTCCCCTCACAACTGCTCAGTTCAGCCGACAGATTTTCTTCTGCATTATTCCCATGTCTATAAATCTGCTCCTCATAGTTTTGTTTATTTCTTATTTTTTTGTCCTTGCTGCTTATGTGTCAGCCACTTAATGAATTTACCTACCTCTCACGTCGACATCTGGCTCTCTTTCTCTCTCCCAATGATTGTTATTTACTACTCCCTCCGTCCCAAAATAATCTTCCCGCTTTCCTTTTTGGGCGTCCCAAAATAATCTTCCCATATCAAAACATACCATAAATGATTTTTGTCATTTTCCTTAAATCCACCAACCTATCATCTTCTACTCACTACCCATTCAAACTCTCTCACCTACCTTTTCATATTCCACCATTAAAATTTCTTTATTTAATTCTTCCATTAATTATCCCACTCACTCACCTATCCAAACCCACTCTATAATCTCGGCCCACTCACCTCCCCAATCTCTCTCACCTACCCAAACCCTAGAAATCTCTCTTTTTCTTCCGCCGTTGTCTGAAAACCTAAACTCCATTTTGCTCCTCTGGTTCGATTTCCAGTGCCCTCTTTCTCCTTGGAGCTTCCTGGATTCCTTGCTCCCTCCCCACCACCGAAACCCTAAACTCCATTTTGCTCTTCTCTGGTTCGATTTCCAGTGCTTTGCTCCTTCTCCTTGGAGCTTCCTGGATTCCTTGCTCCCTCCCCCACCACCGAAACCCTAAAATGAGTACTGGAACTGGGGATGGGTTCTCAAGTTCTTGTGAAAGTCCCCTGACTTCTGAGACTTACCATTGCTCGATGGAGCCATATTGCGAGTGGGGAGATGATTGTGTTGGGAATCACAGTTTTAGCCACTTCGCTGGAGAAGGAGATGCGCTTGGGAGCGAGTCCACTGTGGAGGTCGTGGTTGTTGTCCAAGCTCTCCCGTTCGTTATTGATCTGGTCTCCGATGATGAAGATTCAGGGAAGAACTAAGTCTTTTGTCCCCTGTTGTTAAATCTCTCCCTTTGAATGTTGATTTATGTTCATTGTTGTTCTAATGCATGTTGGATTCTCTGTTTTGAGCACCGAACTTTATACATGTTGGATAATCTGTTTTGAGCACCGAACTTTATGCATGTTGGATAATCTGTTTTGATGAATTGGGTGTCCGCTGATGGTTCTGAATGATGAATTGGTATGGTTCTCTGGTTGTCCATTGATGGTTCTAAGCTCAGTAAGAACAGCTTGGTTATTTCGCATTTTGTGACATTTTATCTGTCATTCTATGTCAAGTTGTTAAGCACAAATCTCATGAACACACGGTTTGCTTGCTTGCATTCATGTTTCCAAAAGTTTAAGTCCCCTTCTGCTCCCTCATGCATCATGTTTCCAAAAGAGTTGATATACAAAAGTTTCTAACTTTCACATGACTTAATAGTTATGTGAAGGATAAAAGCTTATTATAAAAGTTTAAGTCCCCTTCGGCTCCCTCATGCATCATAATCTTGAGTTTCTTGCATTGTTGCCTCTTGACTAAGTTGTTGTGCATCAAGCATGTCTTCTTGAATCCCTTGATCTGCATATGTTGCTTGTGCCTCTGCATCTGCCTGTGCGCCCCCATTAACCCAATCCCATGCCTCCATGACTGCCCACATAGGAGCCTTAACTACTGTTTCTAGGAGCCCCTGAGCCTCCAACATTTTCTTTCCCACATGTGGAATGTCATAGTCATTTGAGCCTTTGCACTTCAATATCTCATTCATTACATGTTGTAATGTAATCCATACATTGCTCAAAGTCTTAGGATCTAACTCATAAAAGGCTGCATTAACTGCCTCTAGCATGTGATCTACATCTCGTGGCATTTTTTTGTGCATTAATGATTGGATGCTTCTAAAGAAACCAAGGTCCAATATGTTTAGATCAGGACTGTTAGGAGGTTGCTGAATTAATATGAAAGTGAACTCATCTTGCTTGTAAACTTGTTGCCATTCTGTATCTTCTTGTGTAATGTGGGCTTTGGCATTGTCCTGCTGTATGTATATGACTTTGGGAACTCAATCTTGTGGCCATTTGCTTTTGATTGCTGGAATGATGTCATGTATGAGCATGTGTCTTGTGACTTTCTGGTTGACAGATTCTACTATTTTTGTCACCATTGTCCCCTTTTGCCTGTTTTTTGATGACCTTTTTGCTGCCTCCTTATAAGTGAATGGAAAAATCCCAATCTTACCATCAAATATGCATTTCCCTTGGCTGTTAAATCTTGGTCTTCCTACCACTGCAGTGAACATGACCTTAGGGATGAATTTACTTGAACTGGCTGATTTGTATTTGCCCTTTTCATGTTGTGATAGATAAACTCTTTGTGTTTTTTTGGTCAAATTAACCCACTTCTCATCTATATGCACAAAGTCATACATGGGGTAATAATGTGTCTTACTTTCTGGTGTATCCCCTTGCAACAAACTCAATATCCACTGTAATCTTCTGAATTTGTTTGGATCCTTCAATCTTGAATGTAGTGGATTGGTATGAGGCTTGATTTTCCCCATTTTAATCATCCTATGAACTGTGCTCTTTGAAATGTTGATCATGGCTGCTAAATCCCTTATACATGATCTGTCTCCCATATTGACTGCTTCTATTTGTTGGCTTGATACTTGTACTCTCTTTCTACCACAATTATGTGACTTTGTGGTGACATTGTACCTGACATTTGCACTTCTTTGTTGCTTGGTTGTGTTCCATATTTTACTTATGCTCTTTCTTGACACTTGAAACTCGTGTGTTGCAGCCATTATTGTCCCCCTTGGCCGTTTTCCATATTTTGCTCTATGAACAAGCCATACTAGTATGTGCATTCTCTCCTCACTGCTGAGCTTCTTTCTTGATGCCTGATGATTAGATTCTTGTGATAGATGCTCTGTTTCAACATGATTTGGGGATTGATTATGTGTTGTTGCCTGGGAGACTGGTTGGCCCTACTCCTGCTGAATCTCTGGTGCACTGTTAAGATCAATAAAAGGCATATCTTGGGCCATACTCCTGCTGAATCTCTGGCTGGCCATATTCCTGCTAAATCTCTGGTGACTGCTGAATCTCTGGCTGGCCATACTCCTGCTGAATCTCTGGTGATTGTTGAATCTCTGGTTGGCCATATTCCTGTAATGCATCATCAACTTCCTCATCATCTGGAACCCAAGCAGCATTTAAATCCAAGTATGAAGGCATCAAGAAAGGGCAATGATGCTCTGGTTTCTCTCTTATCTCTGTTTCCTCTGGGTTTTTTTTGTGTTTATGGTACTACTTTAATCGGAGTTGCAGAGAATGTTCGGTTTTTTCCTCTTTAGGGTGCAGATTTGAATTCCTAAACCCAATTTGATTTAGGCTCCATGTTAGCAAATTGGGTTTAGTGTGTTTCATCGGTTTAAATTTTGTAAACTCTTCTGTGATTAGCTGGAAATTAATCACACGGATTCATGACTTGTGAATCTGTGAAATTTGAGAAATCTGTGAAATCTCTTTTGTAAATTCTGCAGCTCTTTGTACTTTCTCTACATTTTGTAAACTCTTCCAGTGCCCTCCTTCTGCCAACTCTTTGTACAAGTTTGTACTCTTTTTTTATCATTGAAGGTACGTTGGACGTCGTATGGCAGTCTAGATTTTGTTGGTGCTTATAGGGTGTCCACTTATCGAGGGACGATCGCGTTCATGGACGTCGAGGAGCCGTACATGCTTGATTGGGTGGTGCGGCAGTTTGGACGTCGGTAGAGCAGGCCATTGGATGTCATAGAGTCGTCGTCCGCTTCACGGCCCGACAAGTTTGTAGGGAAAGATACGTATAAATTGGCTTTTGCTTGGGCATGCGACGGCTGGGAGCACCTCGACGAGCATCTGTGTCCATACATTTTGGAGAGCCCGATGGCCGTCCCAGCGTGGGATGTGGACGAGGAGTACTTGAACTGGTATTTACATATCTCACATCTGTATGTGAGCCCCTCGTCACGAGTCCAGCCTCGTATTCGAGCTCCTCCTCCCACTGTGGATGCTTACAGAGTACGTTTCTCCACAATCTCTGTTGTGCCCAAATCGTTTGTTTTTATTATTATCGACATTAATATTGTTGTTTTGCAGCGTTTGGCCATGGCGAAAACATTTGCTCGGGAGATCACTCAGACCCTCGCTCGGGATATCACGACAAGCCGGGGTGGTGGTCCGGATTGGGACCATATGCTGGCCATTCTATACGGCGACGAGCTTCCTGTAGCTTCACCGCTTATCCGCGCATCGCAACTATCATCACAGTCGGCGGGTGGTGGTGCCGAGTCGTCCGCAGCAGTAGAGCACCGAGCCCGAGCGGGGCGTGTCCCGTCTATATATGAGAGGGGAGAGTCTTCTAGGGCCGCGGCTGAGTCGAGCGATGACGATATATAGCTACTGACATTATGTATTTGTATTTATGTTTTGGATTGGATTTTGTATTGACATTATGGATTGTGTACTGACATTTTGTGTATATATACACGTTTACTTTTCAACGCATAGGCAAGAATACAAATTGTTCATTATGTTGGTTGACTACAACCACATTTAGTACACAATACAGAAAAGAATATATGACACTACTTTAGCGTCTGAAGAAATTAGGGTAGTCTTTGGTAAACGTTCGCTTCATATGATATTTTTGGTTTGCTAAATTTGCTTGCTCCCTACAAAGGTTGATAGTACATAAACAACATTACACAAAATATACGACATTAATCACCTACGATGTATATCATTTAGTAGTTTGAAGTTATACATACGAATGTTATCAAGATCTTTAACAAGATCTTGATTTTCCTTAATAAGATCTTGTTTTTCCTACCATTATTGTCGAATAACCGCGTGTGCCCTATCCTCGTACATTGGATCAATCCACTCCCTGAAACGACACCCCACTTTTGGGCATCCCTAATACCTCCTTCCGTAGTTCCACTGCAAATCCCAAGTTCGGACAACGGCTTTCAAATTACAATAGCATAGCCTATCTGGGTTTGTTGATGATTTGGATGAAGATGCCATTATTTATTGTAGTGTTTGGTTTACTACAAATACCATAAATCCATTAATATAGCCTTTTTACAACGGTAACTTCATGGGCGCAACGGAGTACATACACTATATCCTCCAATCTGCTTATCCTCGTCTCCAACTCTTAACCCGAATCACAGCTTGTGGCAAGCTTAAGCTTGAGGTTTGACATGTACAAAAATTATTTTGGATTATTGGTGACTCTCTGATGCTCCTTCAATAGAAGTCTCCGACTATCCAAAAAAAATCCAAAATATCTGAGCCATATATTGTTGTTGAAGGTTTGTTTTTCGAAACAAATTTGGACATCCCAAACCTTGAACCCTTATGAATGGACCATAGTCACCCTAAACCCTAAACTCCTACCCTAAACCCTCTCACAACCAGTTGGGCGCAACGACGATGCGCCCAACTAGAGGGTGTTAATTTCAAGGTTTAGGAGGATTTAGGGTTTTAGGGTTTAGGGTCTCATAGTACATAGGGTTGAGTAAAATCTACTAAACCCCAAACCTTAAACCCTAAAACCTAAGCCTTTTGCACGGTGTGTAGAGGCGATTGAGCTCATAAGGTTTGATTCTTGCATTGAGAAATATCAACCTGAATGCGTTGCAAAATATTTTGTCCATATGTTCATATTGAGAGCTTTTTTGTGAAATTAAACCATATTGCCTTATACTTTATACTTTAATGACCTAAACCTTAAACCCCAAACCCAAACCCTAAACCCTAAACCCTCTCACAACTAGTTGGGCGCAACGCCATTGTGCCCAACTAGAGGATGTTAATTTCATGGTTTAGGAGGGTTTAGGGTTTTAGGGTCTCATAGTACATAGGATTGAGAACATATATAGACTGATCAATTGAAAACGGGATAAATCATACATTTCTCGGCTTTAGGGTTTAAGGTTTAGGATTTAAGGTCTCATATGACATAGGGTATGGTAAAACTACGGAGGAGAGGGGTTGTGGATGGAAAGGGTTGAAATAATAAAGATGATTGCTTTTCAGTCAACAACTTTTAGGGAATTGGTATTACCTTCGAAAATGTCTCTAGTGCTTTTATATGTGCATACCTCCAATCTGCTTATCCTCGTCTCCAACTCTTAACCCGAATCATAGCTTGTGGCAAGCTTAAGCTTGAGGTTTGATTTTGTAAAACGTACGTAGGAAACTTGGAGTTTTTCCAAAGTAATGATTCAGTGTCTTTTCAGTTTCCATACGTGTATCGGCGTCTTCTGCGCGTTCATATTGAGAGCTTTTTTGTGAAATTAAACCATATTGCCTTAAACTTTATACTATAATGACCTAAACCCTAAACCCTATCCTAAACCCTCTCACAACCAGTTGGGCGCAACATGGTTGCGCCTAGAATTTTGGGCACAACGCCATTGTGCCCAACTAGAGGGTGTTAATTTCAGGGTTTAGGAGGGTTTAGGGTTTAGGGTCTCATAGTACATAGGGTTGAGAACATATATAGACTGATCAATTGAAAACGGGATAAATCATACCTTTCTCGGCTTTTTGGCTAAGATCAAGTATAGTATCTCATTTTCTTATTTTCTTAAGAGTATGTATGTAGTATTTGGCGAATTCCCCTTACTTATTCTATACGTTGAGGAAAATGACTTCAAACCTTAAACACTAATGAATGACTGTTTAGGTTTGACATGTCCAAATTTGTTTGGGATTTTTTGATTTTCTCTGATGGTCCTTCAATAGAAAAGCTTCAGAAGTATATTTAGGGTTACGAAAAAAAATACAAAATATCGGGCCAATATTTACATATTCAAGATATTTTATCCCCCAAAAAATTAATGACTCCACACATTGAACCCTGATGAATGGACCCTAGCCACTAAAACCCTAAACCCTCTCACAACCAGTTGGGCGCAACGTGGTTGCGCCCAGAATTTTGGGCGCAACCACGTTGCGTCCAAAATTCATTAATTAAATTATATTTATAATATTTTTTAATAAACCCCCATAAAAAAACGATTTTTTTATATTATTTTTAAAAATATATATATTTAATCATCGAACCCTAAACCCTAAACCGGTCGATTCTTAAAAATATAATTCAAATTTAAAAAAAATTCAAACCGGCTCTTGGGCGCAACCAGGTTTCGGCCAAGATTAAAACTTTAAAAAAAAAATCAAACCGGCTCTTAGCCAAAATCGGGTGCGCCGCAAAAAAAAACGGATGCGAAAAAGAATCCCCTACACTACAATCTCCACACCATCTTTTCTTACCGAACTTGGCTACCATGGCAGATAAACAATCCTACTCCCATGCTTTAGTTAACTTCCCACAGACTACTTCCTCTCTATTGGAGCTGAAATGTACTTGTATCAATTCCTTCAACCTCTCTTATGTTGTTGTCCGAATTAAGCTGCTGCAACTGAACAGGTTTGTTTCCTCATAATTGTTCCCTTCTTGATCAGGATTCTATCTTATGCTAAGATCTATGACTCTACTCTTTATTTCATCGTTTACTTCTGTAACCAGGAAACTTACTCCTCTGTTGCTGCTTTCCACTCCTAGTATTATGATTAACTATGTCAATGGGGTCAATTTTCTGTTCTCTAATGATACCTTGCTTGGCATGTGTACTCATAGTTATAGTCTTGACTCTTCTCCTTCTATCTGTATGCTGTTTTGGGCTGCCTTTCAGTTCCAACTTGTTCCCTGGCATGTTAAAGCTAGTTGTAAAGTAGCCGTTATGTATCTGTCCAACCTTTACGGTTCCTCGACTGTTATTTTGGATATATATGTGAACACTAAATTGCTGCCTAATTTTCATGTTGTTATGCTGTCTCATTCTGTTCACAATTTTACTTATCCTTCTTTTCAGATTTCTCATGATTTATATCTATCCACATTCCATCGTTATACATGTCAACATTCCTTCCTTATAATTGGTGATTTTGCTCTTATGATTCACATCTGTGAAGCAGCTACACATAGCAGCTCAGCAACACAACAAGCACCATGTAAACTGCAAAACACCAGTTAAACAACCGTACAACAACAGTTCACGAATCAAAGGAATATTTATAACAAAGAAGAATTTGAGTGAATTAGTTCACTGTATTTTATTGATAGTCTGATGTCCCTTTGGAACAGAGTACAAGATTTCCTTATATACATATGTATGACAGCAACAGTTAATTAACTAACTCATGTATAACTGCCTAATTAACTAACTCATGTATAACTGCCTAGTAACCAACAGATCAATCATCTAACTACACTAAGGAATATTCTAATGACAGTTGCAATGATCCTAAATATTCCTTTGATTCGTGAACTATTGCTGTACGGTTGTTTAACTGGTGTTTTGCAGTTTACATGGTGCTTGCTGTGTTGCTGAGCTGCTATGTGTAGCTGCTTCACACCCCCCCTCAAGATGGCGCATGCAGGTCTTGAATGCCTATCTTGGAGAGGAAGAGTTGAAACTGTGTTGCCCCCAATGCTTTAGTGAAGATGTCTGCTAACTGAGATTTGGTAGGGACATAAGCAGGGGAGAGAGTGCCATTGGAGATTTCATTACGAACGAAATGACAGTCCACTTCAATGTGTTTGGTTCGTTCGTGAAAAACCGGGTTGCGAGCGATGTGAAAGGCTGATTGGCTATCGCAATGCAGCGGAATGGAGGTTGTGTGTGGAACTTGAAGGTCACCCAATATCCCCTTTAACCATTTGAGCTCACAGGTGATCATGGCCATTGATCGATACTCCGCCTCAGCTGAGGATCTGGACACTACCGCCTGTTTCTTTGTTTTCCATGAGATGGGAGAGGTGCCAAGGAACACTAACCATCCAGAGAGAGATTTTCGCGAGATGGGGCAGCTTGCCCAATCGGAGTCACACCACCCACTTAATTGAAGAGAACAATCGGATTTGAGGAGAATGCCGTGCCTGGGATGACTTTTAATGTATCGAACAACTCGTAAAGCAGCTTGACAGTGGTCGAGTGTTGGTTGCTGCATAAATTGGGACAAAATATGTACAGAGTATGCTAAGTCATTCCGTGAGAAGCACAAGTAAATCAGTCTCCCAATCAACCTTCGATATTTTTCAGGGTCATGTAGGGGAGCCGTAGAGGAAAGTGCCAATTTGTGATGGGTGTCCATCGGAAACGCTGCAGGACGAGATCCTAAGAGGCCTACGTCAGAGACGATATCAAGTGCATATTTGCGCTGATTCAGGTAAACACCTACAGGAGATCGATAAACTTCAACCCCGAGAAAATAGCGCAATGTTCCTAGATCTTTCATTTTGAAGCAAGAACTTAAATAAGTTTTGACGTTTGATATAGCAATAGCGTTGTTACCTGAAATTATAAGATCATCTACATAAATGAGGATGTAGACTTGTGTATTATGAGTACTCATCGTGAAGAGAGAGTAATCGTGAAGCGATTGAGTGAATCCATATGCAGTGAGTTTGGTTGACAACTTTGCGAACCAACATCTAGGGGATTGTCGCAGCCCATATAAGGACTTATGCAACCTGCAGACTAAAGAAAGGTCAGATGGTTGATATCCAGCTGGTAGTTTCATATATAATTCCTCTTGTAAATTTCCATGCAAAAAGGCGTTATGCACGTCCATTTGGTATAGTTCCCAGTTATGAACTGCAGCCACGGCCAGGAATGTACGTACGGTCACCATTTTAGCTACAGGGGCGAATGTTTCGGAGTAATCGACCCCTGCCTTTTGGTGGTTTCCGAGAATAACGAGCCTTGCTTTGAATCTCTCGATGGCGCCATCGGATTTGTACTTAATCCTATACACCCATTTGCAACCCAAAGCTTTCTTGCCGTTAGGTAGACGAGTCAGAGTCCAAGTTTTATTATTTTCCAAAGCTTTTATTTCCGAATCCATAGCCAATTTCCATTGATCATCTCTCATGGCTTCAGCGAAGCAAGATGGTTCCTTGTGCATAGAGATACTGGACAAGTAACTCCGATGTGTGGGAGAGAACCTATCATATGTTACATAGTTATGGAGAGGGTAATGACTGTGAGAATTGGAAGGTTGCACCAATGTTGTGGTGTTGGTCACAAAATCGCGCAGTTTTGTCGATGGAATTTTAGTGCGACATCCTCTGCCTAGTTCAATAAGCTTCGAATTTTCTTCAATCTGGGCAGGTGCTTCTTCTGTATTTTCTTCAATTTGAGATTGTTCGGAATTTTGGTTTTCAGTCCCTGGTTCTTCCGCCACTGTCAAATGTGGAGTGGTAGGAAATTCAGTTATTTCGGGCGGTTGAGAATTTGGTTCAAACGTTTGCGAAGGGGTTTTTCGGTGAACATCAATGATTTCATATGGCCGATTGAACTCATCTATGATCGCAGATGGATGAGAAAAATGGGATGTGTTCTCCTTATATGCAGTTTGTGCAAAGGGGAACGAATCTTCATAAAAAATGGCATCTCGGGAGGTCAAGAACTCGTTTGTTACAGGATCATAGAATCTCCAGGCCTTTTTGCCTGATGGATATCCTACAAACACGCATTTTCTTCCTCTACTGGCAAACTTATCACCGCCTTTTGTAGAGCAGTGCACATAACTGAGGCACCCTAATACACGGATATGTGAGTATGCTGGGTTCACATTATACAGCAATTCGAAGGGGCTTTTTCCTTGCAGGAGAGGAGAAGGCAGTCGATTAATGAGGTATACAGCAGCCAGAGCGCATTCGCCCCAAAATCTGATTGGTAAATGACCATGGAAACGCAAAGCTCGGGCAACATTTAGTATATGACGATGCTTTCGTTCCACTCTACCGTTTTGCTGAGGAGTTCCTACACATGAAGTTTGAAAAATTATTCCCTGATCTTCAAAATATTGCTTCATACATGTAAACTCCGTTCCATTGTCGCTGCGGAAGGTCTTTATTTTTGCCTTAAACTGTCGCTCGATCAAGGCAAAGAAATTTGCTAAACAGCGTTTGACTTCCTTTTTATCAATTAGTAAATAAGTCCATACTGCTCTTGTGTGATCGTCCACAATTGTTAGGAAATAACTTGCTCCACAAGATGAGGTTTCTCGGTAAGGACCCCATAGATCGCAGTGGATTAGATCGAATGCACACTCAGCCCGAGAATAACTCAAAGGAAATTTATTTCTGGTTTATTTTGCCCTATGGCATACATCACACATCTTAGAAGAATCTAAACTATCTGTAGACACACCAGTTAATTTTAAAACATCATTAGAAGGATGTCCCATCCTTTCATGCCACAAATCTGATGCTATGCTTGTCTTTGCCGCTACGCGGGTCATGTGAGGCATCGACATGAAATGGTAGAGATCATCTTTCTTCTTACCCGCTCCAATCAGCATCTTCGTATGCCGGTCCTGAATAACACATATGTGTTCAGAAAATTGAACAAGACACCCAGACTTTGTCAATTGAGCAACGGATACAAGATCACAATCAAGGTTTGGCACATAAAGCACATTTTTAAATGATATTCTGTCATCAACCCGAATGGTTCCTGCCATGTTAGTTTCAGTAATTCTGTCGTCAGCCAATTTCACCCGCCATGCTCCTATTTTGATCAATTTTGTGAAGGATTCCTTATGTCATGTCATGTGGTTAGTCACTCCGGAATCGATAATCCAATCAAGTGTATCTGACATACCTGTCATGTCATTAGTGGAAGTCTGATTCTGGAATAAGTCGAGCAAACTCTGTACTTGATTCTCCTTTAATCCTGAAATATCATTAATTTCTTTCTCCATGTCTCCTGAGTCAGAGTGCGATGCTCCAATCTGTCCAGGTGTTGTGGCGACGTTAGCACGGGCTCCATTTTTTCCATGTGCATATCCTCCTCTGTTTTGTCCTGTGCTTCGTCTCCTCTCTGCCCACCAATCCAGATAGCCAATGAGACGAAAACATCCTGATGCCTCATGTCCTTTTTGGTTGCAGTTTCCGCACATCAGGTTGCTTCTTTGGTCATTCCTTCCTTGTCTGCGTGGTCCTAATTGTGAGGCGAAGGCCATAGTTTATGATTTCTCTTCTCCAACACGGCTCATGGTTTGTACTCTTTCTTCCTGAATTAATGTTGAGTATATCTTGTTTAAGGATGGCAATGGATCCATTGCCAAGATGGCGGACCTGGCAGTACCATAGACTGAATCATACAAGCCCATCAAGAACGTGTGGACCTTTTCTTCTTCCTGTTTCTTTGCAATTTTTCCTCCTACATTACATGTGCAGCCACCGCACGAACAATTCGGAATTGGATCATATTGTCCTAGTTCCTCCCAGATTTTCTTAATCTTGCCATAGTAGGCCATTATCGACATTCCTTTCTGTTTTGTATCAGCCAATTCGCCCCTCAGTTGCTGAATTCTTGGACCATTTGTAACAGAAAATCTCTCTGTTATATCTTCCCAAAGTTGTTTGGCATTCTCCATGTATCTCAAGGTTGATCTTGGACTTGGTTCTATAGTGTTTAAAATCCATGCTATAAGCATAGAATTCACTGTCATCCAGTCCTCCGCTTTGCCTGATTCAACTGGAGGTTCGTCGATCGTTCCGTCGATGAAACCCCACTTTCTCCTGGCCCAAAGCGATGTCTTCATTGCTCGTGCCCATTCGTCGTAGTTTTCTCCTCGCAATTGTACTTGTGTGATCATATTCCCTGGGTTGTCATTGGCATAGAGATCATAAGGAGATGGTGTTCTCTTATTGCTTTTCATTTCTGACTCTTCGTCTGAGTTAATATCTTTCTTCAAAAGATCTTCAGGATCTTTGAGTTCTTTGTCTTTAGCCATAATTTAGTGGCTCTGATACCATATAACAAAGAAGAATTTGAGTGAATTAGTTCACTGTATTTTATTGATAGTCTGATGTCCCTTTGGAACAGAGTACAAGATTTCCTTATATACATATGTATGACATCAGCAGTTAATTAACTAACTCATGTATAACTGCCTAATTAACTAACTCATGTATAACTGCCTAGTAACCAACAGATCAATCATCTAACTACACTAAGGAATATTCTAATGACAGTTGCAATGATCCTAAATATTCCTTTGATTCATGAACTGTTGCTGTACGGTTGTTTAACTGGTGTTTTGCAGTTTATATGGTGCTTGCTGTGTTGCTGAGCTGCTATGTGTAGCTGCTTCACAACATCTGTCAACATTTGTTGTTCATGTTTCTCATATATGTGTCATGGATATTCGTTACAGTTGCTGCTGATTTTGCTCTTTTGATTTATACATGTCAACCTTCCTTTACTGCTTCCCCTTGTCTCTCTCATTTACTCTTGCTTGAAATTCCATTCCTGCACTTCTCTTTTTACGCAGTCTTTAACCTATATTTTCTTAGTTTCATTCGAATATTTCATCTCTTGCTTTATTGGCGACATGCTTCTCCGTCTTGTTGGGCTTTGAAGGTTTTGTCTTTTGATTTTAGGGGTGGAATAACAAATTTGGGATCCTAATTAAATAAATTAGCTCTTTGATCTTCTAAGTTATTAAACTTTTCTAAACCCTAAATCCTAAAAAAAAACTTTCAAAATGTCTTTGGGTCATATGTGTAATAATAAAGAATCACACTTGTAATTTAAAAAAAAAATGGGCCTAAATATGCTATTTATGTAAAAAAAAAGGCCCTTCAAACCCAATTTTCTCTTGTTTTTTTATCGGTGAGTTAAGTAAATGACCCATTTGACAAACCTTTTTTTAAACTAATAGACCCTTAGTAAAAATGGACCAATTTTCCTCTCCCTAAACCCTACTCTCTACCCCCTAAACCCTACCCCTTAAACCCTAAACCCCAAAAAATAATATTTTAGAGAGAGAAAAAACAGAGAAGAGGGAGGAAAAAATAAAATAAAATAAGCTAATAGGGGTAGAAAAAATACATAAAAATTAGTAGCGATCTCTTTTATTAATTGAAAACTCTTAAATGATCAATGGACCCAAAAACCTCTTTTTTTATCCGTTACTGTTGAGAGGCTACATGTTGGGCCCTGGCCCATTTCGTGGCTTCTTAAACGGGTTCAGTTCATGAACCATGACATATATATGACCAAATCTAAACTACACCTTACTTATGACATAACTAAACTTACTTATGACATATATATGCAGTATTCAGTCCCAAGACATATTGACAAATTCAATTTTCGATTACTTACTAATATGACCATTTGTCCTCACCACAATCAATGGAAACATTATAACATAATCTGCTTCATCTACAACCAACTCCACAATATTGAATTTTTATTATTGTCACCCGATCGTTTACAATTCTCACATACACTACTTACCTTCTACTACTCCTTCATGACTAAATTTCAGTTAACCACAATCCATAAAATCAATCCTACAACGTTACGACTCCATTATACTATTTCTCATACGTTATAACATGAAGATTGGCTATTGGAACTGTAGAGGGGTTCGTCGACCCCATTTCTAGACTGAAATCGCCTTCATGAAACGTCATAATCAACTTGACATGTTATGATTAGCATAAACTAAAACTAATGACTTACCGAGTCCTACTTTCTTCGAAAAAAATAAGCTTTAAATCGATTATAACATCTCCTGTCTCTAGATCTAAAGGTGGCCTCTGGCTCCTTCTCAGCAATTCACCAATTATTCAATCTCTTACTTTACTATTCAATGACAACAACCTTATATTACTATAGATATCTCATACAGACCTCTCCTTTCTTTTATTCTTTCTTTATGCCCCTAGTCGAGAAGTTTTGAAAAATGACTATTGGGAACAGATTGGAAATCTAATAATTTCCTATAACCTGACAGTCATGTTAATGGGTGACCTAAATGATATTCTTATTCCTTCCGATAAACCTGGTGGAATACTACCCTCTACTCTTAGATTTCATAGATTAAATAGTTTCATTTCAGATTTCGGACTTATTGACACCAACTATTCAGGGTTTCCCTTCACCTGGCGAAAATCGACTTCCACATCGAATACAATTTATGAACGACTGGACCTGGTCTTTATACAACCGATCTTTACCACTACATTCCCCTCAATTACTGTTCAGCATCACCCTTTTACAACATCTGACCATTGCCTCATTACTACTTCGTTGGGCCATTTACAACTTTTTTGAAAATTCCCCTTTCGTTTTGAAACAGCTTGGACCACTGACCCTACATATAAGTCACTGGTCCAACGTGTTTGGAAATATACACTCTCTGGCTCCTTTATCTTCAAACTTTATATGAAATAAAAATTATTGAAATCTTATTCTAAATCCTGGTCTAAACTGAAAAAACATAATAACTTTGAACAACTAAAGATTACGGAACATAAACTTCAGGATCTCCAAACTCAATTATTACAATCTACTTGCAATCAACAATTGTTTCCCCTATATAGAAGACAACTCCTCAAGTATAATAAATTGCTTGAATTCCAGCACCGGTTTTGGCAACAACGTGCTAAGACCATTCATCTCACAAACATGGACAAGAATACTAAATACTTCCATTCTTTGGCTAAAATTAGAACATATAAACAAAGAATTTCTTCATTTCAAACTCAGGACGGGTGTATTTTCCACGATCACTACCTCATTCAGAAGATGATTTCTCAGGAATTGCAATCTCGTTTCACACCATCTCCCTCGCACACTGCAACTTCCATGGACTTCGACATTATTCCCACACTTATCACTTCTGTTGATAATCTAATGTTACTTTCTCCACCCACTTACACATAAATTAAAAAAGTAATCATTGACATGTATGCAAACAAAATAACAGGCCCATACGGATATCCAGCAGAATTTTACCAAACTTACTAGCCCTTTGTTGGGAAATCCTTAACCAGCGCTATTCAAGCTTTTTCCATTCCGGATAACTTCTTAAAGAGTGTGATCATTCCTTTATTGCTTTGATTCCCAAAACTGATAATCCAATCACTATTAATCATTATCGACCTATTAACTTATGCAATACAACATACAAAGTTATTACTAAAATTATGGCTGACAGACTTAAATTTGTTTTACCTAAAATTATTAGTCCATCTCAAGGAGCCTTTATGGAAGGTCGTTCCATCCAAGAAAATATACTGCTTGCCCATGAAATTTTCCATTCATTTCATACTAAAAAGAAAGATAAAAAGGGCTGGATGGATCTCAAACTAGACACGAAAAAGGCCTATGATAAACTCAATTGGAACTTCATTCTTATAATTCCCATTAAATTCGGATTCTCCCTTGACTGGGTTAAACTTCTTATGACATGTATTCAATCCACATCATTTTCAGTCCTTGTTAATAATGAACCTGGTCCCCTTTTTTATCCCTCCTGTGGACTCAGACAAGGAGATCCTATTGCTCCTTACATATTTATTATCGCCATTAAATTTTTGTCAAGAACTCTTACCATAAAATCCCAACAACATAATCCTAAAGTAGGCATTCAGCTAACTCGTAATGATACCTGCATACACTCACTCACTTTCGTTGATGACACTCTCATTTTTGCTAATGCAACGCATACGAATATGCTTTACATTCAACAGTTTCTCCGTGACTTTAGTACTACTTCAGGATTATCTATCAATTTCCATAAAAGCTCCTTTCAGACCTCGTCCAATATCTCGTTACCTCAACAACAATCGCTTGCGGTTGTCCTCAACATCCAGGCTACCACTTCCATGGAAAAATATCTAGGTATTCCTATCATTTGTGGCAGAGTCAAAAAAGAAATTTTCAATTATGCATTACATAGTCTTAATAAACAACTTTCCAAATGGAAAGTCAATTCCCTATCTCAAGCTGAAAGATTGACCCTCATCCAATCCAATTTGTTATCCAAAATAAATTACTTAATTCAAAGCTTTTTACTCCCACAATCTGTTTGCAACGGCATTGACAAAATTAACAAAGATTTCTTCTGGAACAAATCCAATCCTCAGTATCATCCTCTCATTAGTTGGGATAATATTTGCAGACCAAAATTTGTTGGTGATCTTGGTCTGTATAAAGCTTCGGATATGAATAAAGCACTTCAACTCAAATTACTATGGAATTTATTAACGGATCAAGAATCACTATGGCATCGTATCATTGTTGAAAAATATCTTCGCCTACATGATCTTTTTTCATACAAGAAGAAGCCTAAGCAATCGTGGAAATTCTCCCGCCTCTTACATCTCCGTGATTCATTCCGTACTGGTCTCTGCTAGGAACTGGGCAATGGTAAAACCGTCAAATTTTGGACTGACTGCTGACTTCCTAAAGGTACTCTTTCCTCCTACTTCAACCACTCCACTCCTATTGATATTATAATTTCTTCCCTCATAACAACCTCTAATCAATGGAATTTACAATACTTCACCAAATGGTGCCATCTTCTGTAATTGATCATATTCTCAAGGTTCACATTCCTTCTTTCCCCCTTGTGGATCGTCTAATTTGGAAAATGACCCCAGATGGTAAGTTCTCTGTCAAATCAACTTGATCCATGTTTCATTCCAACTTACCACATTTCACACCTACACCTCTCTCCTGGATTTGGAAACTACATTGTCCGCCAAAAATCCAGAACTTTATTTGGAAAGCTATGACTGATGCGCTACCTACCACTGAGTGCCTCAACCATCATTTCTCTAGAGTCCCAACATCTTGTACCCTTTGCCAATGCAATAATGAGGATTTGAACCATTTCTTCTTTACTTGTCCCTTCACTCAACATATGATCTCTAAGCTGGAACATAAACTGCATCTTTCTTTTTCACTCCAGCTCACATCTGATTTCTTATTTAACTTTGAATATTTCAGACAATGTAATACATCCATTACCCCATTACTCTTTCTTTGGTGGTCCCTTTGGAATCATAGAAACAATATGATCTTCAGAAATGATAATCAAAACTTACATACCTCCAACAACTGCCCGGTTCAACGTGCAATACTCCACCTTCAAGATTGGACTCTTTCAACTACAACTATCAACAAAGCACCTATTAGACGTAATCGTCTACGCCCCACGAATCGGACCTGGAAGAAACCGCCCATTAACTAGGTCAAATTAAACTTTGATGGATCTCAAAAGCAGGATGACTCCTCACATCTGGGTTACCTTCTACGTGATCATCATGGGAAGCTTCTTTCCTTTCATCGTCAACAAATTCAATCTACCTTTGCCCTTAAAACAGAAGCTTTAGCTGCGCTGTCTGGTATTCAATGTGCTGCTCAACGTCAGATTCGACATCTTATTCTTGAGGGTGACAATCTTGTTGTCATTAATTCCATCACATCCACTTGGAAAGTACCCTAGGAAATCCACGGCATTATTAATGATATTACTGCTTTACTTTCTTCTTTTGTATCTTTCCAGGTACACCACTACTTTCGTGAGGCTAACAAAACGACAGAATTTCTCGCTACTCATCTCATTCCTCCTTCCGCTCTTTAGGCATTTCAGCGTCTCATCTCTCCTCTCAATCCGACTCCATCTATGGATTCTATTCTTCATCATAGATATGAGTTCATCAGTCTGAACTCTACTTTTAATAATTTTGATACTCAGATTATAAAGATCATCCATTTGGATGATTTAAGATAGCGTTTTAGTTTGAAAAGATCCTAATATTTACTTTTATCTAAAAAAATAAAAACAATATTGACCTAGTAAATCCGTGAGAGATCAAAATGTACACATCGTTTCCCGAACAAGTCACAAATATGGGGCATGGATCTTCTGTTACCATTAATACTACTTGTACTGTGCCTCCAATCAATTAAAGACATGTGTTCACTATTTTAGTCATTTTATAATTAAATCCAATTGTAAAAATTTAGCAAAAAAAGAGCATATGTATTGCACATACGTCTTCTCTCCATTTTTATGCCCAATCTTCAGAAATTTGCAGCTTCAATTTGGATTGGTTTTTTCTACCCAATCTTTTCCCCATTTTTCTGCCCATATCACTCTAATTTAATTGGGGTTTTCTATTATGTATAAACTTGAATTTGCAGCTTCAATTTGGATTGGTTTTTTCTATCCAATCTTTTCCCATTTTCTGCCCTATCACTCTAATATAATTGGGGTTTTCTATTACGTATAAACTTGAATTTGCAGCTTCTGCTTGAACGACTCCACGTTTTCTAAAATTGCAGATCTATGCCTCTTGAAATTTGAGATTCCAAGCTTCATTCGAGTTTGATTCCAAGCTGGGTAATTTAATTAATTTTAGTAGATTTGAACTCCTATTGTATATGAGTTTTTTGGGAACCGATTCAATAAAGACCCTATAGGCTCTAGTATCGACTAATTAAAGATTAGAAATGTGGTAGCATGAATTTATACCATTAAATATTTGTTGATTGCGACGACGATCGATCTTCTATGAATTCGAAGAACGAACATAATACGGACAATTTAGAGTGGAAAATCCTAGTAACAAATAGCATACAGGGAAAAACTATTACCTCCTAGCTTCGTATTAGAAGGATTTGAACGGTTTACTTCTCTTATTGATTCTCTCTTTTGTTTATAACAAGGACTCATACACAAAGCTTTCTCTCAATCAATGGAGGCTGCAAACTGAATGTTCTAGTTCTAGGGTTTAGGGTCGGTATATGTTATTAAATATCTCTCATCTTTAAGTCTTAATGGATCTCATTTAAGTAGATGGATCTGATCTTCTAGTTTAGGAAAGTGCAAACTTTTCCCTGTGCCAATTGTGGTAGCATGAATTTGTACCATTAAATATTCGTTGATTGCGACGCTTCAATTAATCCGAAGAATTAACATAACATGGACAATTTAGAGTGAAAAACCCTAGTGCCAAATAACACACAGGGAAAAATCACTACCTCCTAGCTTCTTGCTAGAAAGATTTGAACGATCACTTCTCTTATTGATTTTCTCTTTTGTTTACAATACTCATACACAAAGCTCTCTCCCTGTCAATGGAGGCTGCAAACTGAGCTCTTTCGTTGTAGGGTTTAGGATAAGTATATGTTATTAAATATCTCTCATCTTTAAGTCTTAATGGGCATCATTTAAGTAGATGTGTCTGATCTTCTAGTTTAGAAAAGTGGGACAATTTCCCCTTTCAAGAACTTTTAGCAATTTCGAAAAAAATAATCTTTAGAGTTCTTCTATATATGATTCGGTGGTTATCAAAAAAGGGGAATTGAGAATTAGGGATACGCGGAAGGAAGGCGTACTGGGCTTTATAGGTGGAAAAGAAGGAGAAAATGTCAACAAGATTCAAAAATATTGAACAATAATTCAAGAATAGTGATGTTCAGAGCTCTATGGGCTCGTGTAATTTGTGGTGACTCAGAAAGGGGTTTGGAGCAAAGCAGATATGTAGTAATACGTAGGAGGAAGACTGGAAGAGGACGATAAACGGGGAGAAGATTGGGTATTTTTTTGTTAACTTTTTGCAATTTGAATAAATTTAAAATGATTAAAATAACGGACACGTGGCCCTAATTGATTGGAAGCACATTATATGTAGTATTAATGGTAGCAGAGGATCCAAGCTCCCAAATGTAAACCATAAAAACTTTTCACTTACGGATCGGTGATAGTTTATAAAGAGTTTTTTTATTTATAAGTAGTTAAATTTTTTTTTTTTTTTAAATGTTTTTTTATCAGGTAAAAATTTGAGTGCCGACAACAACGTCGGAAAATTCGAGAGGCCGATAAATCGACAACCGAAAACCGGTTAAAAAGAACAAAGCAAACAAAGGAAAATACAACAAGCAAAAACGAGCCAAACGAAACTAGGAAGAGAAGTGAGTCAAGCACAAATCAACAGACAGTGTCGCCGGAACAAGGGTCAAACAGGATGAATCCTGGACAGGTGCTGAATGGACTACCATGACGTTGCCCTCACCTAGATGGGGGATCTTCAGGAGTCTCGACCACCCTGACGTTGCCTAATAGATCTTCAGGAGCCTCAAACACAGCCACAACCACAACCGGAACAACTCGATCTCCACCTAGATCAACTCAACAAAAACAAAGAAGTAATAACACCCAAGCTTGCAAAACAGAAACGCAACTAAACAAGTTCAAACAACAAAACCCACAAAAAAAAACATCTGTGCATGTTGGTGGTGTACTGGTGCGTTCTTTAGGGAGCGGGGGCTCGGTTGGAGCGGGGCTCGGTTGGAGCGGGGGCTCGGTCTTGAAATCAACCACTACATTAGGTTTCAAAATCTTCCCGTTAACTGGATCATATATCCTCCTTCCATCAGCTCCATAGCCATCAACAAAGAAGGTCCATTCCAACTCAGTCCTTCCCAGCAGCCTCTCATCTGCTGTGTAAACCACTGGTTTGCACCTTCCTCCAGCAAGATCGAGTTTGTTTCTCCTCTTGTTTTGTCATCTTCACATTCTCCACATAGCTCGCCGGCGCCACACTTTGCAATCTTGATGACCGGCAACGAGGTTCAGAGGAGAGCACGCGAATCAGAGGGGATCCATGATTCGGCGGGTCTAGGGTTTCGGATCCGGGTACGAATTTCAGATTGGTGTCGCCCGCTGTGAGATTGGCTGCCATTGCGGGGATTTGAGGGGTTTCTGAGGCGCCGTCGGCGAGTTCTGTCTTTCTCGTGTTCGCCATTCTCGCTTTCAGTCTCGGTGTCAGACTGGGTGGCGCAGTCGCTCCCCTCTGCCACCGCCGGTGACTGCTCCATCCTTTGATTGCTCGCCATTTTCGGTTTCTCCTCTCAGGAGTGGGAGATTCATCGATCGATCGATGTGCCAAGACGAGCTCAGAGGTTTTTATCCTCTAATTCTTCATGTAAGGAGATCCTAAATGAGCTAGGATCGACTACAAGATTAGAAGAGGTGAGTTGAGGGATCGATTTATGGAGGTTCGATTTTTGTGGAAGATGTGTCGGCGGCGACTGATGTGGGTTTGGGTTTCAAATCCGGGAGCGTTTTTTAGGTTTTACGTACGTGCCAAGTTGGCAGAGTATTTATAAGTAGTTAATAAATAGGGTTGTATGAAAAAGTATATTTGGTAAAAATGAGGTTTTTATAGATATGTGTGTAGTTTATTAGAAAAGTGTGAGTAGTGGAAAATAAATAAATAATTTAATTACACGTTTACCAAAATATATAAAAATAGATTTTAAAAAAAAATGTTTATAAATATAAACAATTCATGCCAAACAAAGCCTTAATAAACAGGTAACATGGAGTGTCAAATGCAAAAGAAAAACCTTAGCACATCTTCTCCATTTGAATACATATTATACAACCATAAGCATTTAGGATACATCGTAGCTATACTAAAATGTGTATCATAATTGTATTGAAAGTGCATCGTAGTTATAGTGAAATGTGCACGTTCGCATGGGAACATGCAATCGCACTTGAATAATCATGTAATAATAAATATATTGATAAAAAAAGACATAAAAATTTTAAAAAAATTATAAAAAGATAGGTATTTTTTTCTGGGTGATTATGTAAAAAATGACATAAATTAGAGATCTTCTTGTAAAATTTATGCCAACTATATTCCATAAATTTATCTAGCGAAACCATACACATTCTGATCATTCTCCTATTTATCTTCACGAGTTCACGTACGTACATTAATCATTATATAATATGCTATATGTTTTTTTTAGCTTTGATGCAAATATATGTTTTGTTTTCGCCGCTAATTGTAAAGACAACAAATAACCCAGATTTTATTACCTAGTACCAAATGTAAACCATTTAAACTTTTCAATTAATAAAACAGGTGACAATGAGTGTCAAATGCCAAAGGAAAACCTTAGCACATCTTCTCCATTTGTATACAATACTATACAACCATAAGCATTGGCATCATGGTGAGGAGCTAGGGCGTGCCTTCATGATTCTGGCTTACATCTCAACCGTCCCAACAATATCCCACAAACAAGAGTTGCGCCATGAAGCGATTGCTTGAACACTTGTATTATTCAATTTACTTAATCCTGAATAATACAGGTGATTTCAATGAGGAAACCACATTTTATTTTTTTCAGGTCTACACTAGTTTTCTAAAGCATGTAGAAATGAGAGAGAATTTGGAATAAACAGGTGTGTGGCCTTTGCAAGGCCTTTGCAAGGCAACACAAGAATTACAGAATTTAAGCAGCAACTTCTCTGCAGCTAAAGCTTGTATAAGAGATAGGATTAACAGGAAGTACTACCAGGTGAGAAGTCGGGTTGGCCGGTAGAGTTGAGACACCTATGCCACATCCGACTGCTGGAGTCGACAGTTCTTGGAGCAGCGATCACTTCTGTGATCGGAAGGTATACGTAATGCGCGTTGCAGATTCCCACCGTTATCCCGCTAAAACCTGCAAAGGCTCCATGGACCTGCAATAAATCATCAAGGGCATGCTTTTCCATAAGCTATTGCTTTAGCTTACCTTGTAACACCCCCCAAATATTCCCTTGGAAAGACATTACCGCCAGTGACCTCAGACGTTCTGTCCGATGTCACCCAAGGCTTTACCAGTTGATATAAATCATCAAACAACAATTATGATACAAAATATCATAACCTTCTATTAAAATCATTATTTCGACATTATATCCATAATCCGAAATACATCCAAAATACAAAATCAGGTTCATTACAGCGGAAGTCTTTACACAAAACATATTTAACACATCGGAAGTCTTTTAAATAACCAACAAAGGGTCTTGATCGCAATGATCATCCGCCAAAGATCCTAACCTGGATAAACTTATCAAAAACACAATTCGCCTCTATAGTCGTTCTAGCCTTCACGGGATGGCAACTTATCTGATGTGCCGAATCGAACGGATGACACCAGCCAACCATGCAGAGAACAATTACGGTTGATTAGTCTAATGAAAGACTACGCAAGGGTACAAAGGAGAGTGGTTCGAAGTAGTTGTATTAGGTTAGACTCATCGCTCCTCGAATCACAATCGATAACGATAGTCAACCACCATACTTCTACTGAATACATGAAAAGACATGATCAAGAGAAGATTCTGGAGACCGAGTCTCACAACAATCAATCCCAAAAGAAGACTCCAACGAAATGAGTCTTATCGGAAGCATGACAAATGTTGGGGAACATTAATTAATCACAGTATCGCATACGAGCGATTTAAAAGTTAAGACGAGTTTTCCTAGCTGCACTATCGCCTAGCTGCACTACTCGCCCAAGGGTATATTAATTATGTGCGACAACGGCACTTATCTCATTTAATTCCAAAACACACATCACATTATAAGCTTTTAGATATATGTTTCGTCATGAGGGACATATATCGAAGGGAATCCTTCCCAAGGTTTGTGACACTAGCTAAGTGCACCACCTCTATACTCGGATAGAGGACGATCATGATCCGCCAGTTGGTGTCAGGGTCTCCGATGCCCTCTCAACCAATAATTATCAAGAAACGACTGGACCCCAGGGTCCCAGTAACGTTCCTACGAATACTCGTGCTAACTAAACAGTTCAACACAGTAATAATCCATATCACAGCCATCATGGCCAACATCAAAAACATATATCTATACTAGCGTTGTTCTAGCAGAATACAACCTAGTATAATATCATGTTTTAATCATATATATAATAGCGTTGTTCTAACAATATACAACCTATTATAATATCACTTTTTAATCATATCATTTAACAAAACTGTTCCCAACGCAAACAGTAAATCATCCCAAATTAATTAACAACTAAACAATTGATAATTAATTGAAATATGGAATGATGAGCAAGAGCGAACCGCCACTTGCCTTAAATCCGCAGAAGCTTAAAGACGACGATGGGATTTCCGGGCTCGAAACAGGGACAGATCTGGCAACACAGATAACTTCGGATCGACCCATACAGAAATCCTAAGTTAGATTCGTCAAACACGAGTACGAATCTAAAGAATAACGAAAGGAATCGAAAGGAACGAAGCCCGATCGAAAGCCACAGAAGCCAAGGCCGAAACAGAGCAAGGGTCACTGGGCGGCGGTCGCCGCCTGCCTTACGGCGGGCGCCGCTGTTCGTGGCGGCGGTCGCCTCTTGCCTTACGGTGGGCGCCGCTACGAACTGCACAGAAAATGCGAGAAGAAAATCTCACCGGCGACGTTCGATTTGCTACTCCTTAGCCTTGCTTTGGATTCTAAGCTTCTAAGGGCTTCCAAAGCTTCACTTTGCAACCACCAAATAACACCAACAAAGCTCAGACGAGAGCTCAAAAACAATTCTGGTGACAAGCTCGAAACTCCGGCGAGTGATTTGGGAGAGATTGAGATCGGTTTTGTTCTTCAATTCAGCTCCCAATCTCCTCCTTAAATATCCAGCACCAGGGGAGACAACAAGGGGCACGTGGATGGCCAAGATCGGAGGTCTCCCAATCGCCGGCAACGTAGAGGCTAGGCCTCTGACAACCTGCAACATTGGCGGCGGTCGCCGCTGTCGACATGGGGTCCCCGCCCATTTTGTGCCTGGCAGCGGTCACTGCTTTCCGGCGACGGTCGCTACTTTTAGAGCCACTTGGCCGGATGAGGATGACGATGACGTCGACTAGTTGGCGGCGGTCGCCGCTTGCCTTACGGCGGTCGCCGCCAAGGCCATTTTTCATCCGTTGTAACTTGGAACAACTTGGCCTTAGCCCGGGATAAAAATAATCATACACGAACGAGTATTAAGTCCCAAAATACGTCGAAATGTATGTTATTTCACTTAGAAAAATTATTACAGAGATCAAACATATTACCGAATGTCTGAACTTCTCTAAAATAAATTCGACGTGTAATACGGGAGTTGAAAAAATTCCAAATTATCCTTATAAAATGAGGGATATTACATTACCTCCCCCTTAAAAGAAGTTTTGACCCCGAAACTTGACTATTCTAGGCCGAAAACAACTCGGGAAAGCGTCTAAGAATATCCGCCTCAGTTTCCCAGATTTCCCAAGTAACCTCAGTCAGACTGCGCACCTCATTCACATTCTGAGGCCGCTTCCAATAAGCTACCGCTCCAATCTTTTGGGGATCAATCATAACCCTATCTTCACTGATCACATGGCCTAAGAAGGTCATTACCTTGATCCAAAAGTCACATTTAGACAACTTCGCGTATAGCTGACTTGTCTAAGGACTGACCCCCATGAGCCTCCTTGCTCAGGGAATAGATCAAAATACCATCGATGAAGACCACCACGAACTTAGCCAAGTACTGGCGAAAACATCGATGCATTAGATCCATGAAAATTGCTGGAGCATTGGTGACTACGAACTCGTAGTGACCATACATCGTCCGGAAAGCAATCCTCGGAATATCTTCCTTACGAGTCCTGAGTTGGTGATAACCAAACCTCAGATCGATTGTGGAAAAGACTTTTGCTTCTTGCAGCTGATCCAACAGATCATCAATCCTCAACAATGAATATTTATTCTTGATCGTGACTTTATTCAACTCTCGCCAGTTGATACACAGTCGAAACGATCCATCTTTCTTCTTGACAAACAAAACCGGGGCACCCCAAGGCGATGCACTCAGCCTTATATAATCCTTGTCAAGAAAATCCTTGAGTTGCTTCTTCAACTCTTACTTCTCATAGGAGCCATCCGGTACGGTGCCTCCGAAATCGGCGCGGTACCAAGCTCAAAATCAATAGAAAATTCCACGTCACGCTTCGGGGGTAATCTAGGAATTTCTTCCGGAAAGACATCCGAAAACTCACTAATCACAGGAATATCAAGAATTGATGGTTCATCTTTTATGGGCGGATCCAGGTAGCAAAGGTACTCGATACAACCTTGTCAAAGTAGCTTAAACGCAGCCATCACATTGATAAGCATGCCATTATCAGCGTCATTCAGACCCTTAAATCTGCATACACACTGGCCCCCAGATGACACCGTCACAGTTCTTGAACTAAATCGATGACCACCCCATGATGCGTCAGCTAATCCATACCGAGAAATTATCGTATGGAGCCATGGCTAATCAAATTAAATCCGCCTCGAACTCCTTACCCTAAATGGTAATCAGGAAGTCTGACAGACGCTTGGTTCCAACTAATTGGTCACCATCTTGGACCAGCCCACTACATGGTTCACAGACGGCCCACTAGTGGCTCCGAGCCCAGGCCCAGCCATTTCCAGCGTCCACTGTTGCCATGAGCCGCTGTCCATCCATCTCAACCCATCCTTGGTAGCTCCACCTAATTAATAGGCAGTCATCTCCAAGAGGTTGTTGGTGAGTCTTGAACACGAGACCTCATCCCATACCAAGCAACGAAACACTAACTTGGTATAAACCAAAGGTTCATATATAAGAAGAGTTACAACAAAAGGTTCACAACCTCGTTGCACACACAACTTAACTTACTACACAACTATCCAAAATGAAAGACTGGGTAACACCCAAATCAACAACATACTAGCAGAAGGTAATAAGCACTTTAAGCATATGGAGTATCGGGTCCATCCGCCTCACGCATCTCGTAAAGGCGTTGACCTTGACTCCTAGAAGCCACTGGGGCTTTCCCCTTGTTCTGTGCAGCTGTCTGCATCGAAGGACTAGGAGCTTCCACCGGACTGAACCTGGGTCGGTTGTTCTGATTAACAGACCCTTGCCGTGACTCCGCTCCTTCCTGCTTTCCCTGCCAATAGAACCTCTGCAAATGTCCTTCCCTTCCACAACCAAAACATGTCTTCCTTTCCTTCTGACACACAAAGCTTTTGTGCCCAGTTACACCACAATTGTGACATTGGATCGGACTCTTGCCCTGACCCGACTGTCGTGTTGACCCTCCTTGAGTCATATCCGTCTTTACTCGGCCAGACTTGGCAAAATCAGATGGTGGCGCAGGACGTTTAAATCCACTCGCCTGAGGCTGGTTCTGCACCTGCCTCTGGCTATTACGTTTCTTGGTCGACTCCTCCAGAGTCACCTCCAACTTATAGGTTGCATCCACGTACTGCTCCAAAGTAGAGCATCCGTGATGCACCATCCATGGCTTAATGTCTGGGCTCATCCATTCATGGAAGTACCAAATCTTCTGCTCCTCGCTGGACACATCCTGCCCAGCGTATTACAACAAGTGATTGAACTTGGTCGCTAGCTCAGTCACTTATAATCCATCCGTCTTAGGATAGAGGAATTTCTTATGCTTTTCTTCCCTCATAGCTCGAGAGAAGAAACGATCTGTCAGTTTAGCTTTGAACATTCCCTAGTTCAAATCAACATGATCAGCTAGACCGGTGTTCTCCCACCATTCGCTAGCATCTTCCTTCAATTGAAGGGAAGCAATGTGCACTTTTTCCTCTTATGTGCACTCAACATTACGAAACAACCGTTCCATATGTGAGAACCAATGAGCCACTCTGACTGGCTCTCCTTTTCCATCATAGCTGTTAGGCCTCATAGAGTTAATGGCCTTTAGTGTTCGGCCATAATCACCTCTATTCCTGACTGCCTCTTCTCGGTGTACATGGACATCTTGTTCCTCAAGCCTAGGAACTACTGGAGGAATTGGCACAGCCTGTGCCTGAGGTGCGTTTGGTCGCATTATATCTGTAAATGCTTACACGACGATTCCTCGTATTGCTTCCACTGTTGCTGCATCAAATACCACTGGAGCATCGGCCTGAGCTTGGCCATTGCCCTCTGGATTATTGTGAGAAACAAACTCGTGTTCCTCCACAGGGTTCGCAATATTCCTCACGTTTGGCCTGGGGTCATTACTTGGCCCAGCACCAACACGGATAGTGTTCCTCGTGTTCACCATCTATTTTACCGATCAAATTCCAAGGATTTCATACATTAATATCTTCTAATGTACTTAACGTAATGAAATCAACTTAGAAGAGATCAAACTAGGTAAATTTCATTAGATGAACTTCAAACCGAGTTACTAGGTTCTATAACCTCAAATCATAACGAGGGAACTGGGAATTCAAGCCTTACTAGAGATAGCGAAACTACCTCGGCTTCTTCCGAGTCCTTCTGAAGAGAAACGAAAGTACTCAGAATTACGGGTGACGAACAGAGAATTAGTCTTTCTAAATATGGAAGTTCGCTTCTCATATCAGACTAAAGAAGAAGGCACGACTATGAACGATGTCATTTCAAATTCTTTTCATTTTTTGAAAACTCAGAGCCCTTGAAAATGTGATACCCCGTATTTTTTGTAAGATTATTTTGGGAATTATGGAATTTTCCCGAGTACCCGTTGTGTACGTCGGATTTAATTCAGGTAACTTGAGACATTCTGTAATGTGCTCTATATCTGTAATATTTTTCTCAGTGAAATAATATACAGACAAGGAGCCTTGAATTTTAAATTGTCGTTCGCGTACGATAATTTTTATCCCGATTTATCGTCAAGCTCGTTCAAAGCCGAATGGGCGGGAAAAGGGGGAAACGGCGACCGCCGTTCAGAAACGGCGACCGCCGTGGTTGGGCCCGAAGAGTCAACGTGTCAGCTTCTAGCTGGCCGCGACAGGCCTAGCGACGGCGACCGCCGCGTGCCCGCCGCATGCAAAATTACGGCGACCGCCGTGATTGTCCAGTGGGCATTGCCCGCCGGTCGCCGGCGTCGTTTGAGGCACGCCGTTGCATCGTTTGCCGCGTCTGAGGGTTTGCAGATCACTCCTTGGGGTTTGCCTATAAATAGACGAGCTTGGGCATGGGTTTTGGGTCATCTACAACCCCGAATCGCTGCCAAAACTCTCCCTCAAAGCGAGTTGTGTTTTCGTCGGTTTTCTTGTGCTCGCCGGAGGTGTCGTGGTGTGTTTCCAGAGTGCCTTTGTGAAGCTTTTGGTTAGCCTTGGAGGTTAGAAGCCAAAGCAAGTCGAAGGAGGCCGAACCGCTCGTGTTTTGGGGTGAGTTTTCTCTCGTTTCAGTCGGCCGTGTTCTTCACGGCGACCGCCGTGTTCTTCACGGCGACCGTCGCCAAGAACGGCGACCGCCGCCAGTGCCCAGAACGCCTTCGTGGCTTTGGCTTGGTCGGTTGTCATCGTGGCGTCTTTCCTTTCGTGTTCTTTCGCCGTGTTTAGATTCGTACTGTTTATGTCGGATCTAACTTAGGGTTCCTTTTATGGGTCGACTCGAAGGTTGTTGTGATGTCGGAACTATACCGTGTCGAGCCCGGAATCCAGTTGACGTCTTTAGACTATTCTGCGGAGTAAGGCAAGTGGCGGTTCGCTCTTGCTCATTCGTTCCATATTTACATTAATTATCAGTAGTTTATCTGAGTAATTAATTTGGAATGAATATTCTGTTTGTCTGGAAACGGTTTTGATAAACTGTTTTGAAAATCATATAATAGGTTGTATATCTGTTAGGACAACGCTATTATCTGTGATCGCCTTTCGGGCCTTTATGTGGATTTATCCTGTAAATGTTGTGGTGCTGTAACTGTTTAGTTAGAACTGTTAGATAGGAACGTTACTCGGACTCTGTCCAGTCGTTTCTTTATAATCTGGTATCGGGATGACTCATCCCCATCTGGTACTATTCTATGATCATGATCGGTCTCTTACACATGTGTGTAGAGACAGGACACTTAGCTGGTGTCACAAACCTTTCGGTATACGTCACTCTCGACGAAACGTATACTAAGATGTGTCGTCCCATTGGTGGGGTACACATGTAAAAGTCTATAACGTGATGTGTGTTTTTGAAACATAAATCAGATAAGTGCTACCTTGACGCACATAATTAATACACCTTGGGCGAGTAGTGCAGCTAAGTTCAGTGCAGCTAGGAAAACTCGTCTTGACTTGAATGTAGTACGTTCTCTTTCCAATCTGGATTCGCTGTAGGCGATGAGGTTGGTCGTGAACCGAAGCATCTCAGTCAGTTTTAAATCATTGTTGAATGATTCTGTAATATTCCAGATTTGTCATTACTTCCTTAAAGACTCATTTCTCTTGGAGTCTCTTTTCGAGTTGATTTCTGTGAAGATTCAGTCTTCCAGAATCTTCTCTTGTGCATATCTCTTGTTTATTCCAGTAGGAATATGATGGTTGACTACCATTATCGGTTATTATCCGAGAAGCGATGAGTCTAACCTAATATGACTGCTTCGAACCAGTCTACTTTGTACCCTTGCTAGTCTATTCATTTAGACTAACCAACCAATTTTTTTTCCCTTGCATGGTTGGCTGGTGTCATCCGTTTGATTCGGCACATCAGTTAAGAAGTAGCTCAGAAGATTAGAAGGACTATGGAGTCGGCGGTGGTTTTTGAATGTTTTAATTATTTCTTTAATCAGGTTATGATCCTTTGGACAATAACTCCGATTGTAAAATACTTTCTTAGTCTTCCGCTGTGTTTGGTTTAAACTATGTTTTGACCTATTCGGGATTGGGTTGTAATCCCGTAACTCTTGTTTCCTTGACAATGTTATATTTTGGAATTTAATGCTTGATCATTGTGTATTAATTGCATTTCATAAATTGTGTTTAATTGGTAAAGCCTTGGGTGATCTCGGTAAGGAACACTGGGGTCACTGACGGTAATACATTTCCAAAAGGGTTAAGTTTTGGGGGTGTTACAGAAAACATTTCACAATTTAAAACGAGTAAATGATTTATAAAATCCCGTCCCGTTTAAAAAAATTTCGGCTTTGATACCAAGTCTGTAACACCCCCCAAATATTCCCTTGGAAAGGCATTACCGCCAGTGACCTCAGACGTTCTGTCCGATGTCACCCAAGGCTTTACCAGTTGATATAAATCATCAAACAACAATTATGATACAAAATATCATTACCTTCGATTAAAATCATTATTTCGGCATTACATCCATAATCCGAAATACATCCAAAATACAAAATCAGGTTCATTACAGCGGAAGTCTTTACACAAAACATATTTAACACAGCGGAAGTCTTTTAAATAACCAACAAAGGGTATTGATCACAATGATCACCCGCCAAAGATCTTAATCTGGATAAACTTATCAAAAACACCGTTCGCCTCTATAGTCGTTCTAGCCTTCACGGGATGGCAACTTATCTGATATGTCGAATCGAACGGATGACACCAGCCAACCATGCAGAGAACAATTACGGTTGGTTAGTCTAATGAAAGACTACGCAAGGGTACAAAGCAGAGTGGTTTGAAGTAGTTGTATTAGGTTAGACTCATCGCTCCTCGAATCACAACCGATAACGATAGTCAACCACCATACTTCTACTGAATACATGAAAAGACATGATCAAGAGAAGATTCTGGAGACCGAGTCTCACAACAATCAATCCCAAAAGAAGACTCCAACGAAATGAGTCTTATCGGAAGCATGACAAATGTTGGGGAACATTAATTAATCACAGAATCACAGTATCGCATACGAGCGATTTAAAAGTTAAGACGAGTTTTCCTAGCTGCACTATCGCCTAGATGCACTACTCGCCCAAGGGTATATTAATTATGTGCGACAACGGCACTTATCTCATTTAATTTCAAAACACACATCACATTATAAGCTTTTAGATATATGTTTCGTCATGAGGGACATATATCGAAGGGAATCCTTCCCAAGGTTTGTGACACTAGCTAAGTGCACCACCTCTATACTCGGATAGAGGACGATCATGATCCGCCAGTTGGTGTCAGGGTCTCCGATTCCCTCTCAACCAATAATTATCAAGAAACGACTGGACCCCAGGGTCCCAGTAACGTTCCTACGAATACTCGTGCTAACTAAACAGTTCAACACAGTAATAATCCACATCACAGCCATCATGGCCAACATCAAAAACATATATCTATACTAGCGTTGTTCTAGCAGAATACAACCTATTATAATATCATGTTTTAATCATATATATAATAGTGTTGCTCTAACAATATACAACCTATTATAATATCTATTTTTAATCATATCATTTAACAAAACTATTCACAACGCAAACAGTAAATCATCCCAAATTAATTAACAACTAAACAATTGATAATTAATTGAAATATGGAATGATGAGCAAGAGCGAACCGCCACTTGCCTTAAATCCGCAGAAGCTTAAAGATGACGATGGGATTTCCGGGCTCGAAACAGGGACAGATCTGGCAAAACACAGATTCCTTCGGATCGACCCATAAAGAAATCCTAAGTTAGATTTGACAAACACGAGTACGAATCTAAAGAGTAACGAAAGGAATTGAAAGGAACGAAGCCCGATCGAAAGCCACATAAGCCAAGGCCGAAACAGACCAAGGGTCACTGGGCGGCGGTCGCCGCCTGCCTTACGGCGGGCGCCGCTACGAACTGCACAGAAAATGCGAGAAGAAAATCTCACCGGCGACGTTCGATTTGCTACTCCTTAGCCTTGCTTTGGATTCTAAGCTTCTAAGGGCTTCCAAAGCTTCACTTTGCAACCACCAACAAAGCTCAGACGAGAGCTCGAAAACAATTCCGGCGACAAGCTCGAAACTCCGGCGAGTGATTTGGGAGAGATTGAGATCGGTTTTGTTCTTCAATTCAGCTCCCAATCTCCTCCTTAAATAGCCAGCACCAGGGGAGACAACAAGGGGCACGTGGATGGCCAAGATCGGAGGTCTCCCAATCGCCGGCAACGTAGAGGCTAGGCCTCTGACAACCTGCAACATTGGCGGCGGTCGCCGCTGTCGACATGGGGTCGCCGCCCATTTTGTGCCTGGCAGCGGTCGCTGCTTTTCGGCGGCGGTCGCTGCTTTTAGAGCCACTTGGCCAGATGAGGATGACGTCGACTAGTTGGCGGCGGTCGCCGCTTGCCTTATGGCGGTCGCCGCCAAGGCCATTTTTCATCCATTGTAACTTGGAACAACTTGGCCTTAGCCCGGGATAAAAATAATCATACACGAACGAGTATTAAGTCCCAAAATACGTCGAAATGTATTTTATTTCACTTGGAAAAATTATTACAGAGATCAAACATATTACCGAATGTCTGAATTTCTCTGAAATAAATTCGACGTGTAATACGGGAGTTGGAAAATTTCCAAATTATCCTTATAAAATGAGGGATATTACATACCTAATAGCATATCAGCTTGTTATACACGTACAACCAAGTCAATCTGATCACTGTTAAACTAGAGAATGAACCAACACAAACACACAACAAATCACGATCTCCAAGGATTCAAGGTGAATTCCCAAAGAGAGCTATAGCTTAAATCTGTAAAAAATGATAGGATAAATCTCAAAGGAGGACAAATTCTCCAATGTGCCTAATCTCTAGGGAGGACACACACTGATAAAGTTTAGAGAGAAATATAATTTGATGAAAAAATCTTTACTGATCTCATTGATCTAATTGGGTATTTATAGTAACAAATATATACAAATCTATATAACAAACTAACTAAAAAGATAAGAGAATAAGGAAATAAAGATATACACAATATCTTAGAGATATATTCTCTAATACTCCCCCTCAAGTTAGAGCATATTGATCAATAATGCCCAACTTGCGCAGAAGATGATTGAATTGGACATTCCCAAGCGCCTTGGTAAACAAATTTGTTGGCTGATTGCTAGAGGACACGTGATGAGCAGCCTGAATATGATCGCGAACCAAGTGACAGTCGATCTCAATGTGTTTGGTTCGTTCGTGAAACACAGGATTGGCAACAATATGTAGGGCGGTCTGGCTGTCACAGAAAAGGCGCATAGGAGAAGGGTGATACACACCAAGAGAGTGAAGTAGAGACTTCAACCAAATGAGCTCGCAGCAAGTAGAGGCCATGGACCGATATTCCGCTTCAGTAGAAGATCTAGAGATAGTGACTTGCTCCTTGGTCTTCCATGAGATAGGAGACTAACCAAGCATGACAAAGTACCCTGTGATGGAGCGACGAGTCAGTGGGCACGGTGCCCAGTCAGAGTCACAGAAGGCCGTAAGACGAAGAGAGATGTGTGCGGAAAGAAGAAGCCCTTGGCCGGGATGTCCTTTGAGATAATGCAGGACCCTCACTGCGGCGTGTCAGTGAGCCAGCTTCGGAGCTTGCATGAACTGAGCAAGCGTGTGTACCGAATATGATAGCTCGGGACGTGTGATGGTGAGGTATATAAGACGCCCAATGAGACGTCGATAGCGATCTGGAGCATCACACAATGGACTGTCAACTGTAGCAAGTTGTTGATGTTGCTCCATAGGAAAGGAACACAGCTTTGCTGCCAATAAGCCTGCCTCTGTCAAAATATCAAGAGTATACTTTCGTTGGGAAAGAAAGATACCAGATGAGTTGCGAGCAATCTCGATGCCAAGAAAATACTTCAGTGTGCCAAGGTCCTTCATGTGGAAGCGAGAGCTCAAATATCCTTTGAAACGAGAGATGAGTGTTGCATCATTGCCTGCAATAATCAAGTCATCGACATATACGAGAACGTGTAGAGTGTGAGGACCACGACTGTAAGCGAATAATGAGTAGTCTGTATAGCTCTGCCGGAACCCAAAATCACGAAGTGCAGCCGAGAGTTTGGCAAACCAGTTGTGTGGCGCCTGACGAAGGCCATACAGGGACTTTTGGAGCCTACAGACGTGACCAGAGGGCACCCGAAGAAGGCCCGGCGGAGGTTTCATGTACACCTCTTCACTTAGATCGCCGTGCAGGAAAGCATTATGCACGTCAATTTGATGAAGCGCCCAACCACGTACGACGGCAACAGACATAAAGACTCTAACGGAAGCCATCTTTGCAACGGGGGCAAACGTTTCTCTGAAGTCGACCCCTTCAACCTGGCGATTGCCGAGAACGACTAGGCGAGCCTTGTGTCGCTCGATAGACCCATCAGACTTGTACTTGATGCGATAAACCCATTTGCAGCCTATTGGTTTCTTCCCTGGGGGTAAAGCAGAGAGTGTCCAGGTTCCATTGTGTTCAAGTGCTTGAAGTTCCAAGGCCATAGCCTCACGCCACTGAGAGTGACGGACGACCTCAGTGAATGGCGCAGGTTCATTGCCTGAAGTTACAGCTGCGAGGAATCGAGTATGGGCAGGAGAGAAATTAGCACAGTTAACGAATGCAACGATTGGAAAAGGAGTACCTGAGGACAGCGAAGAAGGTGTGAGCGAGATGGGGGCAGCGGGAGGGGGGGTCTATATGCAGAACGGTGAGACACACAAAGTCACGCAAGCGAACAGAGGGCTAGAGCTCGCGGACGCTGTGACGAGTAGTCTGCGGTGTAGGCAAGTCTGTTGTTGGAGGAGTTTGTGAGCTGCTCCCCCTTGTTGTTGAGGACTCCGACGCAGCCAGAGAAGGGTCAGCGACGTCGGAAAGGGGAGTGGCCGCTGCTGAAGTCGTCTGATCTGTGTCTGAGATAGACAGAGGGGTCGTCAAATGTCGCGGGGTGTCAGACAGACGGCAAGGTCGGCAGCGAACCAACTTGCGCTAGTGGCTCGGCATAGGGGAAATGCGTTTCAAAGAAAGTCACATCACGACTTACAAAGAATCGACGACTTTCAAGATCATAAAGACGCCATCCGCTCTTTCCATGAGGATATCCCATAAAAATGCATTTGCGGCTTCAAGACAAGAACTTGTCATGATGTCGAGGTAGTTGAGAGGCGAAGCACAAACACCCGAACACTCGGAAAGAGTTGTACGGTGGAGTGCGGCCGTAGAGGAGCTCGTAGGGACTGCGATCACCCAGTGTAGGTGATGGAGTTCTGTTGATGAGGAACGCAGCGATCGAGACACATTCAGCCCAGAAGGAGAGCGGCAGATTGGCCTGGAATCTCAAAGCCCGAGCGACGTTGAGAAGGTGCCGGTGTTTGCGCTCGACGTGTCCATTTTGCTGAGGAGTATATACACATGAGGTTTCAAAGTGTATACCCTGCTCATCAAAGAAAGGTTGTAGAGGAAGGAACTCGGTCCCGTTAACGGCCCGGACCCGCCAGACATGAGTGCCAAATTTCCGAGTAACCATGGCGCAGAAGTTCTTGAAGAGGCGAACAACCTCCGTCTTAGAACTAAAAAAATAAACCCAGACAGACCGTGTAAAATCATCTATAATGGTGAGAAAGTAAGATGCACCACTAAAGGAGGGAGTGTTGTAAGGTCCCAGACATCGCAATGGATTAATTGAAACAAAGCGTCACTTTTATTGTCACTAACAGGAAAGGACAAACGAGTTTGTTTTGCTCTAAAACAAATATCACAAGGTGTAATACTGTCTAAAGAATTTCTAGCTAAACTAAGAAATGAAATTTTGGACAAAGCTGTAGAAGAAAGGTGGCCGAGACGACGGTGCCAAAGTGACGCAGATGCCGATGTAGACTGAGCAGAAGAGACGAGTGCCCTGGAGCTGAGTGCCCTGGAGCCGAGTGTCTGCAACCAATAGACCCCACCGTGTTGCCTACCCAAACCAATCACTGTCCTCGAACTGATTTCCTAAAGGATACACAATTTGTCCGTTAAAAGAACAAGTAGGCCAAGATCATGTGATAGTTGAACAAAAGAGAGCAAGTTACAGCTCAAATTAGGAACATATAAAACATGATATAAGCGTAAATTTCCAAGGTAGAAGCTGCCTTCCTGAGTGGCAGAAGAAAATTTTCCATCAGGTAATTTGATAGAAACCGGTGCAACCTCCACAAAATCTTTGAGAAGACCTTTGTCACCTGTCATATGAAAGGATATGCCTGTGTCTAGAATCCAGGAGAAGGACATACCAGAATGGTCGGAGGAAACCGACTTCATGGAGTTGAACATGTGCATGACGGCCGCCCATTGATCTTTGGACAACGCTTGTTCGAATGGCGTGTGATCCGAAGCGGAGAGGGTGGAGGTGCCAGAAGCGGCGGACTGCTGCTGGACAGAGTTGGCGGACGCCGTGCGAGGGGCCAAAGCAGGCTTAGGCTGATTATTGCGCCCAACGGCTTCCTTTGCGGCGGCACGAGCGGCGTACTTCTCCTTGAGATGATCTGGGAGGCCATGTAAGCGGTAGCAAGTAGCCTTATCATGGTTGTTGCGTCTGCAATGTTCACAGACAAGGGCTTTCCGATTTGGGGATGAATCTGTAAAGGAAGGCGCAGAAGCGGAATGACGCGCGGCAAAGGCAGCGTGTTCGGTCGATGTGTCGCGAGTTGAGACGACGGTTTTGAGCCGCTCCTCTTGAATGACAAGAGAGTAGACGCGATTGAGACCCGGAAGCGGATCCTGATCCATAAGGTTAGAGCGAAGAGTACCGAATGACCCGTCATCGAGACCCATCAAGAATTGATGAACCTGTTCTTCCTCATGTTCCGTGGACAAGAATGAGTTGAGTTGACATTCACACTTCCCACAGGTACAGGTGCAAGGAGGCACGTAAGTGCTGAGTTCATCCCAGAGTTTCTTCAGGACCCCATAGTATGCCGCCACACTCTGGCCAGATTGACGACACCGAGCGATCTCAGATCGAATTTGCAACTTGCGTGGACCATTGCCAACAGAGAAACGCTGACGAAGATCCTCCCACAAGTCTTGACAGTGTCGAAGTATGTGATAGAGGGACGGAGGGAGGAGTCGATGGAGTGAACAACCCAGCCGACGAGCATGGAATTGACCATGAACCAGTCGTCAAGAACAGGGTGGTCCGTGGCAGTAGCAGCCGGCCGCTTGATGCTGCCATCCACAAAGTCGAGTTTGCGCTTGGCACGAAGAGAATTACGCATGGCAATGACCCATTCATCATAGTTATCACCCTTCAAAATCACTGGGCAAATAGAGAGACTCGGATGATCGGAGGGATGAAGATAGAACGGGGAGTAGAAGTCGTTGGCGGACGCCTTGGCTACGGTATCCGACATGGTGATACAGCAACAACAAACGACGACGGCCTCGAATTGGAGCAGCGGAAGTCTTTGAGAGAGCACACACAGATCGTCGGCGACGAGGGAGTTCGGCGGCGGCGATGGCGGACTAGGGCAAGATCGTTACCAGACTGATACATGATAAAGTTTAGAGAGAAAGATAATTTGATGGAAAAAATTCTTGCTGATCTCATTGATCTAATTGGGTATTTATAGTTATAAATAGATACAAATCTATCTAACAAACTAACTAAAAAGATAAGAGAATAAAGAAATACAGATATACACAATATCTTAGAGATATATTCTCTAATTCTCTGCATAATCTCCAACGTAGGGCTATTCCCTTATTTCGACTAACCCCTCTTCTTATGTCACCTCCAAGTCACTTTAACAAATCCCATCTCACAGCGTAACCGTTTGTCATTCCAGCACATGGCCCTCTTCTAGAATAAACTGCCTAATTTCACTTTATATAATTTCTAACTATTTTGTATCTTAACAATCACTATCTCTAGTTAGCAGGTATAATGGTTACTAATTGTTTATCACTCGTGTTCTGGGTGAAATGAATTGGAAGAATGTTGGAACGACTGCGATTCAACAAAGAGTAAGGTCAAAATGTAGATAATGTAGTTAATCATATGTACAAGGGGTTGGATAATGAAGTTATTTGATACAACCTCATTCATCAAATCAAGATTTTAGGCAAGTGTGGATAAACAGTTCATGTAAAATGTGTGACGCCATCATCATACCAGCTTGATGGATTTGTAGTCACATAGTTAATTTGGATGTAATCACTCTATGATGAGAAGAAAATAGAGAATTACAAGCCTAATTAGTGAAGAAAACGCGAGGGTTTTAATTCCATCATGAAGTACTATTCATTGGCTAGTTAGGTACCTCCATTTCAAACATAATTTCCTGCTAGATAACTCAAATGCGAAAGCTTATAATGTAATTAGCATGTAAAGAGGAAAAGAAAATCATACAGCATTTTGACCAAGAACAGTGCAGAGGATAGTATCGGATGCATTTAGACGACCAGATCGGAGCATATAGGTGGGGGTCAATATATTTAACATCAGCATGAATGCCTCTCTCCCTGAAATACCCTTTGATCTGTTTAAAGGTCAGACATTTTGTGAATGTAATGTATTTTCACCTTCATCGGTACTGGACAGTGGAAGCATCTGTCAAATTTGATTTCACTAATAATTCCTGAAATGATAGGAAAACAAACAAGTATTAGGCCTTTGCTATCTGCAGGATCTCCTCCGAGGGTGCAAGTGTTAGAACATGTAATATGACACATGATGAAAACTCGTACTATTGAATTGGTATGTGCTTTGTTCATGCAACAACACATTTCACAAGTAATCTAAAAATCTAACACGAGATAATAGACAAGTTATTTTCACATGTACCCATACAATTCAAATCAAGAAAATTATGTAACTTCAGGAGAAAGTTCATATTATTGCTTTCATAACTCACTTGACCTGCCCCTTCAGCAACACAGACCACAGCAGCACCTTTAGTCCGAATAAGATTTTCCAGATGCGGGAGGACACCATTATGTCCGTCCAAAGTAAAAGGTACCTGAAAGGCAAGTTCTTTGAATTCTTAAACGCAATAAACATCACAAAGTGTAATTGTCTCCGTGTGTTAGCATATTTCATATTGCCACGTGGCACTATGAACGAGCAGCCTGTTGCTCGTCCTTTATAAGTCTCTCTCTCTGTAATCAACACACACGCAGAAAGCATTTTATGCTAATAACAGTTTTTCCCGCCTCTCTGGTTTTTCCCCTTTCCTCTTTCTCAAGCTAGGTGGCCATCCATGGCAGCCTCTGGCATTTCACTTCTGCTATAGTTCTTCATGGTATCAGAGCTACAAATTTAAGATCTGTAGATTTCGCAAGCACAGATTTGATCTTACGCTTCTCAATTTCACCAAAACTCAAAAGAAACCTAGAAAATGCCAGACGATACTACAGGATCGGTCTTCGACAACAACGATCCTCTTTTCCTCCATTCTAGCGATCATCCTGGCCTATCCTTGGTCACAGAGGTCTTCGATGGAGCTAACAGCTTTGGAGAATGGAAAATTTCAATGAAAATTGCGCTATCGGCGAAGAACAAAATCTGCTTCATCACAGGTTCTCTGCCTAAACCTCTTGCTACAGATCAAAAGCTTGCTCGGTGGGAGCGATGCAATGACATGGTGAGAGATTGGTTACAAAATGGATTGAGCAAGGAGATCAAGCACAGCATGATCTACATCGAGACAGCTCAAGGTATCTGGGAGGATCTCTGTATTCATTTTGGCCAGGTTAGTGGAGCACAACTATATGCAGTGAAGAAGGAACTCGGAGGTATGACACAAGGTTCTGACTCTATCTCTGGTTATTACACTAAGATGCGAACATTATGGGATGAATTGAGCAATGTGAGAAGTTTACCTAAATGTACCTGTGGTGTGCTTAAGGAATTCATCAAATTGGAGGATGATGAGCGTCTAGTACATTTTCTGATGGGACTGAATGATGTTTATACATCAATTAGAGGAGCAATCTTGATGATGCAACCTTTGCCGAGTGTGGCACATGGTTATGCTTTGCTTTTACAGGAGGAAAAGCAAAGAGAAACTAAGAACAGTTATCAATTGTCACTAGACTCGGTTTCTATGAGTGTGACAACTAATAAGCCATCCTCGAGTGGAAACAGTGAGAAAAGAAATTTGTACTGCACCAATTGTAAGAAGACTAATCATATGGTTGATAAGTGCTTCTTCATACATGGTTTTCCACCTCAGTATCGTGACAGAAACAAGAAATCAGGAACAAACAAGGCTGGGACAAATAAGAAGTCAGTGCAGGATAAGAAATTTGCAGGATCAGCTTTGTCAGAATTGATAGCAGAACAAATCAATAAACTTCTGAGCTTAGTGGATAAGAATGCAAGTAAGCAACAAGAGAAAGAGGAAGATGATTTTGCTGGTTTTGCAGGTACCTCTTTCCTTTCTCATATTTTTAACAAGATTTCCTGGATATTAGACAGTGGTGCAAGTTGTCATATGTGTTGTGACATTGGTTTGTTTGAGGAACAACATAAGTTGAGAAAGCCTTTTGTGATCACACTACCTACTGGTGAGAAAGTAATAGTGGGGACAGTGGGATCGGTGAGGGTATTGCCAGAATTGACACTTAAAGAAGTGTTGTTTGTGCCGATGTTCCAGTGCAACTTATTGTCAGTGGGAAAGTTGATCAGAGATCTGTGTTGCAAAGTTTTGTTTACACCTTCAAGTTGTGTGTTGCAAGCTCCTTTTATGAGGACTCCTTTGGTGATTGGTAGGATGTACAAGGACCTTTACATCCTGGAAACTTTGAAGAAAGACACTGGACAGAGAGGAGGTATTACAACTTCAGTTTCTGGTGTTCAAGATTCTTTTGTTTGGCACTCTCGTTTAGGACATTTGCCATTTCCTAAGTTGCAAACACTGCATTTGGTCACCTCAGGTGAATGTAATAATCCTTGCACAGTTTTTGCAAAGGCCATGCAAACTAGATTATTTTTCCCATTGAGTAGTATCTCTACTAAAGCTCCCTTTGAACTGGTTCATATAGATGTTTGGGGGCCATATCATACTCCTACTTTTAATGGTTACAAGTATTTTCTTACCATTGTGGATGATTTCACACGCTCTACATGGGTGTATATTTTATCTGCCAAGAGTAATGCATTCGACATGTTCAAATGTTTTCTTGCCATGGTCTCTACATAGTTTGGGAGGAAAGTGAAGGCAGTCAGGAGTGATAATGCTTTCGAGCTGGGTGTTAGTAGAGAAACTGCATCTTTCTTGGCCTCTCAAGGGATAGAACATCAGACCTCCTGTGTAGCCACACCCTAGCAAAATGGTGTGGTTGAGAGGAAACACAGGCATCTCTTAGAAATTGTCCGAGCTTTAATGTTTCATTCACAATTGCCTAAGAAATTCTGGGGAGAAAGTGTTTTGACAACAGCATATATTATCAACAGACTACCCTCTCGATTGTTGCACAACAAGACCCCTTATGAGGTCTTATATCACAAACCACCTACCTATCTTCATCTCAGAACATTTGGTTGCCTTTGTTTTGTGTCCACTCTAAAGCATGGGAGAGACAAATTGCATGCATGAGCCATGCCTTGTGTATCCTTGGGGTATCCTTTTGACAAAAAGGCTTATAAAGTCTATAATCTTGAGACACATCAGGTGTTAGAGTTCATTTGGATAGATAAAATAATGCATTAAGTTGTATTATTTTGCATTAAATTGACAATTTAATGCAAGATAATGCAATTTAATGCATTATCTCCAGGAATCCAAACGGACCCTTAGTCTCCATGGATGTTGTTTTCCATGAACAACTTTTCCCTTTTCATGACTCTCACCTATCTCATACCCCCATGCCTGCTACATACCCCAATATGCCTTTGCCTGATGACACATCTCCACATTTTCCCGGTTCCTCTAATGCTCATGCTGAACCTCTTCGAAGGTCGACTAGACCACATGTGCAACCTGCTTATTTCACAGATTATGTGTGCAATGATGTTGGAGTTGATTTTGGTTGTTGTTGTCACACTTTAACCTCTACTGTGTCTTTTCCTGCCTATACATTTACTTCTGCTATACAGCCTGACCATGAACCTTTTTCCTATGATCAAGCATGTCAGTTTTCTGTCTGGAAAATAGCTATGCAAACTGAGTTCAAGGCCTTGGACTTGAATCATACTTGGGATATTGTTCCTCTTCCTAAAGATAAGAAGGCCATAGGGTGTAAATGGGTCTACAAGGTTAAGAGAAAGGCCGATGGCTCAGTGGAAAGATACAAGGATCGTCTTGTTGTCAGGGAATTTACACAACAAGAGGGGGTGGATTACAATGAAACTTTTTCAACGGTTATTAAGACGACCACGGTTAGATCTCTTATCACAGTGGCTTTAAAAAAGAAATGACATGTGTTTCAACTTGATGTGAACAATGCGTTTCTGCACGGGGATCTAGATGAAGTGGTTTATATGAAAGTGCCACCAAGGCTGCAAGTTGATCATCCAGAGAAGGTTTGCTTGTTAAAGAAATCTTTGTATGGATTAAAACAGGCATCTAGACAATGGTATGCAAAGTTGTCTAGTGCATTAAAGTCTAGGGGGTACTTACAATCTCTCAATGACTATTCTTTGTTTTACAAGAGAATGGAAGACACTACAATTTATGTTGTCGTGTATGTGGACGACATTCTGTTGACATGAGGTAATTTGACAGAAATTGCACAATTGAAGGCATTCTTAGATGATGAATTCAAGATCAAAGACTTGGGGCAGTTGCATTTGTTTTTGGGCATTGAGTTCATCCCAGTTGAGCAGGGTTTGATGATGAGTCAACACAGGTACATCTCATAATTGCTCCATGACTTTCCCATTGTTGATTCACATGATGCAGTGTTCTCTCATATGTTTGAGGCACACAGCACAAAGCTCTCTTGTTGAATAACTCCCCTGATACACAATTGGTGGCTTACTGCGATGCCGATTAGGCCACTTGTCCATATAGTCGACGATCAGTCAGCGGCTATTTGGTGTTCTTTGGTGGTTCACTGATTTCGTGGAAGTATAAGAAACAGCAGAGTGTCTCTTTATCTTCTGCTGAAGCCGAGTACAGATCACTACGAAGAGTCTATGCCGAATTAGCTTGGTTGAGTCAATTGTTGGCCGAGTTAGAGATCGATAATGTCACCCCTATTTCTGTCAAATGTGACAACCAGGCTGCAGTCTACATTGATCGGAATCCAGTCTTTCACGAGCGAACTAAGCACATCGAGCTCGACTGTCATTATGCGAGGGAGAAGTTGCTTGAGGGCTTGATTTCCCTTTCTCATGTCTCTACTCATTCTCAGTTAGCTGACTTCCTTACTAAATCATTGTCGGGTGTGAGATTGCACTCCTTTTTCTCCAAGATGGGCATGTTTGATTCTGCTCCATCTTGAGAGGGGGTGTTAGCATATTTCATATTGCCATGTGGCACTATGAACGAGCAGCATGTTGCTCGTCCTTTATAAGTCTCTCTCTCTGTAATCAACACACACGCAGAAAGCATTTTAGGCTAATAACAGTTTTTAACGCCTCTCTGGTTTTTCCCCTTTCCTCTTACTCAAGCTAGGTGGCCATCTATGGCAGCCTCTGGCATTTCACTTCCGCTATAGTTATTCACCGTGCTTGAAAAATATGTGGGTTAGAGTGTCACATAAGTGAGGATACCTCAGGACCACTGGCAAGTGATGCATACATAGCTATAAATCCATTGCTTCTTCCCATCAATTTCACCAGGCCAATGCCATGATATGCACTATGAGCCTAGATTAGCATTAGAAAGTTTCTTAAAACCTAGATATGCCAAGTATAAAAGGATTACATTATCCTAATAAAGCTATCAGAATATGTACATTATAGGAACTAAAAATGCCACTCAATGCAAGAATCTCACAAAGAGGATTGTGTAGGAGAATCTCCCACGTTTTCTGACTGATATATTGATTCTGAAATTCAATACTTACAAACTGACTCCTGCAGACTTTAAATACTAGAATAAAGTCAATAAACAAAAGTGGTTAACTAGCACTAACCCACTCTTCCCACTAATGAGTGATTAACTAACACTAACCCACTCGTCCTACTAATGCTCCAAGTGATAGAACTGACTTGACTCATTCTACCACAATTTAGGGAAACAACAGACTACTAACTGACTCCTAATTAAAGCAATTAAAACTGAATTAATTAAAGTACTAAAATAGGATAAATTAAGACTTATTTTTCCTGACATAAGTCTTCCATGGTCTGGCTTTAGCTGGGGTCGTATCAGTACACCCACCCTGGAAAATCGACTTGTCCTCAAGTCGAAAAGCTGGAAATTGCAGTTGTAGGAGGTCGTAAGACTCCCAGCTGTCTTCTTCACTTGGACGATTCTCCCAATGGATCAATAATTCCAAAATGTTAGAAGTACCGTGCTGCTGCCAGCGGTGTGACACCACCTTCTCGGGTTGGACCAAGAGCTCGAAGGAGTCACTGATAGGTGGCAGAACTGAAGAGACACTAGCAACCAGCCCGTGCACCGGTCGGAGGAGTGAAACATGGAATACCGGATGTATCTTAGAAGTCGCCGGCAGTTCCAGTTCATAAGCAACCGTCCCTATGCGGCGCAGCACCATGTAAGGCCCAAAAAATCTAGGAGAGAGCTTCTGATTACTTCGACGAGCTAAGGAACGCTACCGATACGGTTGAAGACGCAACCAGACTAAATCCCCTTTGGTAAAAGTCAGCTCACGGCGATGTCCATCGGCCTGTTGTTTCATGCGATGTTGAGCTTTGAGCAAGGTAGTCTTGAGGTTCTGCAATATCTCATCCCTGGTTTTTAGCTGCTCTTCTAATTCCGGAAGGCGAGTTTTGTCGTGCACAAAAGGCTACACAGCAGGGGGATCACGCCCATAAACCAGCTGGAATGGAGAAGTGACAGCTGATGAATAGAAGCTTGTGTTGTAGGAGAACTCAGCCCAAGGCAGGAACTGACTCCACTGATGAGGTTTTTCCATGGAGAAACACCAAAGATATACTTCCAAACAGCGATTGACGACCTCTGTTTGTCCGTCAGTTTGAGGGTGGTAGGCCGAGCTCATTCAGAGGGTGGTATGGCTGAGGCGAAACAACTCGGTCCAAAAGGCACTAAGGAAAACTGGGTCCCTATCTGACAGCAAGGAACGAGGAATCCCGTGGAGACGCACAATATCCTTATAAAAGAGAAGAGCTACTGATTTAGCAGTATAAGGATGGGCCATACCTATAAAGTGTGCATATTTGTTGAGGCGGTCCACAACGACAAGGATGACCGACAAGCCACCAGATTTTGGAAGACCAGTGATGAAATCCAAGGCAACATCCTCCCAAATTTGCTCCAGAATTGGTAGGGGCTGTAGAAGACCAGCCGACACTAGTGTTTGGTGCTTAGCTTGTTGGCAAGTTTCACAATTTTGTACGTAGACCTGCACATCTTTCTTCATTTTTGGCCAGTAAAAATCAGCAGTCAACCTCTTCAAGGTCTTAAGAAAACCTCCATGCCCAGCTGCTGGAGAGTCATGGCATTCAGACAACAGCTTTGTGCGCCATTGTTCATAGGCGAGAATCACCAACCGGCCCCGAAAATAGAGTCTATCATGCACCAACTGAAATTCCAAGTAAGAGGTTGGATCTGCCGCTTTGGAATCGACAATTGCCTTTGTGAAAGAATCTGCTTGCAGTGCCTTTGCCCAACTAGAAAATTCCTTTGTGACAGGAATTACAAGGGTTAGAAATGCAGCTTGTTGGGGTCTCCGAGACAAGGCATCAGCCCCTGAATTGTCCTTCCCAGGTTTGTACTCGATCATAAAATCAAAAGGCAGCAGCTTCAATAACAGACGTTGGTGGTCATTGGTGGTGACGCGTTGGTCAAGCAAAAATTTGAGGCTGCGATGATCAGTTCGCACCACAAATTTGGATCCCAACAAGTAGTGACGCCACTTCTGTAAAGCTAAAACCAAGGCCAACAATTCCCGATCATAAGCAGATTTAAAGCGATTGGAGAAAGAGAACCCCTTACTAAAATATGCAATCGGATGACCAGCTTGAAGCAGGATGGCGCCGACTCCGTAAGACGATGCGTCACATTAAACCATAAATGGTTGGGAGAAATCAGGAAGACGGAGCACCAGGGTGTTGGACAGAGCTGATTTAAGAGTCTGAAATGCCGTATATGTTGCCGCTGTCCACTGAAATGCCCCTTTTTTGGTGAGATCTGTCAATGGCCGAGTGATCAACCCATAGTTCTACACGAACCTACGGTAATAACCAATCAGACCCAAAAATCCTCACAGTTCACTGACTGAAGTTGGACGCGGCCACGTCGATACTGCGGCGACCTTCTCATGATCCACTGCTATTCCTTGAGCGGTGACCACATGCCCTAAAAACGCTATTGCAGCTTGACCAAACATGCACTTTGAAGGCTTTGTAAAGAAACACTGATCTTGCAAGAGTTGTAGTGTCAAACTGAGATGCTTACAGTGCAGTTCCTCTGAGGGGATGTACACTAGAATATCATCAAAGAAAATGACAATAAATTGGCGTAAGTAAGGGCGAAACAGATCATTCATGATCGCCTGGAGTGTGGACGGTGCATTGGTCAGGCCGAAAGGCATAACCAAGAACTCATAATGCCCCGAATGTGTATGAAATGCGGTCTTGTGGATGTCGGCAGGGTCGACCCGGATCTGATGGTAACCAGATCGTAGATCAATCCTGGAAAATATTGTCGCCCCATGGAGCTCATCTAGGAGCTCGTCAAAGACCGGAATGGGATACCTATCGGGAACTGTAATCTGATTCAACTGACGGTAGTCGACGCACATTCTCCAGGACTGATCCTTCTTTCGAACCAACAAAACTGGACTAGCAAATGGACTCGTACTTGGTCGGATGAACCCACTTTGCAACAAAGTAGTTGTTTGCTGCTCGATCTCTGATTTCTGATGATATGGATAATGGTAAGGCCTGATGTTGGGTGTTTTGGAGTTGGGGAGGAGAGGGATGGAATGTGTTTGGGTTCGGTGTGGGCGTAGTGATGTAACCTTGCCCGACGGAAAGACTACAAATTGTTGTCAAGGATCCGATGAACGCGTAGTAGGGAGAAGCAACTCTTCGGAAGTGAAAAGAGATGGCGGCGGGCTGTAGGAAGTCGGAAGCACTGTGGTGGTCGGCAGACTGGTGGAGGCGCGGCGGCGATGGGGGAAGACGCGGCGGAAATAGGGGTGGCGGTCGTGAGGTGGTGTGAGGGGCGGCGGCCGTATGGGATGGTGATTAGGGTTAGGGTTGCGGAGTTGTAATGGGTAACCTAATTAACGCGCCAGGATAGTTCGACTAGAAATGCGTTAATTGTTGACGTCAGGGCCCGGGTTTCAGGAGATTACTCGACTGTAAACAAAAGCTCTATTTCGACGTGATAGAAAAGAAGACAAGAGTTCCTATTTATACTAGAGAGTTGACCTAATGGGTCAGACTCTCTAGTTACTAAATCTGGTAGCCCATTTAACATAAATGGAAACCACCCAGAACTAGCAGCTACAAAAAATAGAAATATTGTAAATAGAAAGTACTAATTAAGTAATGTCTAGAAATAGTAAGAACTAGAAATAGAAAGTCTCCTAAATCTAGCTCGGAATGGATGTAGCTGTAGAGGAGTCAGTCACGGCTAAGCTGACGAGACACAGAAGCTCGAACGATGTAGTGATCTGGTCGTGGCTGGCTACAAGTCTGGTCACCAAGGATTGTGTCGTTGCTTGGACACTCTTTGCTCTGGCGCGGGTGATAGGACCTATAGGCGGAAGTCTCATGGCATCTTCCTCCTTTGTAGCTGACATGGAGGGTTGGGTTACATCACCCTCCCCCACTTGAGTGTGAAGCATCCCCGCTTCACCCTCATCATACTCAGGCTCAACATATGGTGCTAAGTCAGCGACGTTGAACGTCGGATGCACCCCATACTTGTCCGGGAGCTCGAGCTGGTAGGCGTTGTCGCCAATGGCCTTGACGACTCTGAAGGGACCATCACCCCGTTGGTCGAGCTTAGACTTGCGGATGGAAGGGAATCGCTCCTTCCACAAGTGAAGCCAAACCAAGTCGCCCGGGGCGAAGATCAAGCGTCGCCTGCCCTTGTTCTTCTGGGTTGAGTACTGCAGTGCACGCCGCTCCAGCTGTGTGCGTGTCCTCCTGTATAGCTCCTAAATGTGCTCAGCCAACTTGCCAGCAGCAATGTTCTCCTGGTCCTGCAACGGGTATGGCGTCATGTCCAGCGACGTCAGCGGGTTCCTTACTTATATGACCTCGAAAGGAGTCAGCTTCATCGCAGAGTGCCTGGACCTGTTATATGAAAACTCAACTGTAGCAAGTAAGTCCTCCCACCTGCGTGGGTTAGCCTTGAGAACCGTCTGAAGGAGGGCTCCCAAGGTACGGTTGGTCACCTTTGTCTGACCATCCGTCTGTGGGTGATAGCTAATAGAAAATAGAAGCTTGGTGCCTAGCTTTCCCCACAAGGTTCTCCAAAAATGGCCCACAAACTTGGTATCCCTATCACTAACAATAGTTTTAGGGACACCATGCAAGCGCACCACATGCTCAAAAAACAATCCAGCGATGTCGGTAGCATTGTTGGTGTTCTTGCAGGGAAAAAATGTGTCATCTTTGAGAACCTGTCGACCACTACAAATATGCAATCTCTACCACGCCGAGACATAGGCAACCCTGTGATAAAATCCATCGAAAGATCTTCCCATGGGGCTGCATGTATCGAGAGGGGCATGTAGAGACCATGTCGACTCGAGCGTGCCTTAGCCTTTTGGCATGTCACACAACTCTTGCAATACATGGTAACACTTTGGGCCATCTTTGGCCAGAAAAAGTGCTCCCGAAGTGCTGCAAGGGTCTTAGACACCCCAAAATGGCCACGGCTGTCATGTGCTTCCTGGAGCAACAAGTGCCTGACAGAAGACGTAGGATTACAGAGTTTCCCGGCCTTGTACAGATACCCGTCATCCAGGAAATACGTGTCATGCTCTCTGGTGGTCGTACATTACTCAAAGATGTCTTTACAGAAAACATCATCAGCATACAAATCCTTGAGCAATGCAAAACCAAGTAAACGAGACTGGAGATGAGTTATGAGCACGTACTTGCGAGAAAGGGCATCGGCTACCACATTCTCCTTACCTTTCTTGTGCATGATCAGGTACGGAAATGTCTCCATGAACTCGACCCACCTAGCATGCCTGCGGTTGAGGGTCGTCTGGCTCTTCAGATAGGCCAGAGCAACATGGTCTGAGTGTATCACAAACTCACTCGGCCAGAGATAATGCTGCCAGGTCTTCAACACCCGAATCAGCACGTACAGCTCCTTGTCGTATGTCGGGTAGTTCGGCTAGGGATGGCAACGGGGCGGGGATTCTCCGTTCCCTGCGGGGATTCCCCACCACGGGGACGGGGACGGGGATTTTAAACGGGGATGGGGGCGGGGATGGGGGGAAAATTAAATCCTCGTGCGGGGACGGGGTTGGGGAGAGGGGTCCCCGCCCCGTCCCCCGCCCCGCCCCCGTCGGGGAACCCCGCCCCCATCCCCACCGGGGAACCCCGCCCCCGTCCCCGTCGGGGAGCCCCGCTGGAAAATTGCCCAAACCCTTGTATCCTAAGTTAGGGTACAAGGGTTTATAAATCAGTATTGATCAAGTGCTATGTATATAAATCAGTTATATTAAGCCTTTATCAAGTCCTAAATCCTTATAAAAATATTGTTATGACTTTATCAGTTATATGAAGCCTTTATACATAATAATGTATATAAATCAGTATTGATCAAGTGATATAATAGTGTATATTTAATAATATATATGGTAAAAAACAAAATTTTCAAGTGATATAATAAGGTATATGGTAAAATAATTTTTACAATGAAAAAGTATACGTATAAGATCACCACAAATTTTGACACTAAACGGGGATGGGGAATATAACACTAAACGGGGACGGGTTCGGGGCTGGAAATTCCCCATCGGGGAATTTATATGGGGAAAATTTACGGGGACGGGGATTCCCCAACGGGGATGGGGACGGGGTGGGGACGGGGACGGGGCCAAATTTTTAACTACAACGGGGACGGGGATGGGGAATATAACACTAAACGGGGATGGGGACGGGGAGGGTACTCCCCGCCCCGAACCCGCCCCGTTGCCATCCCTAAGTTCAGCTGAGCACCGGAAAGCTTCTCCGAGAAGTAGGCTATGGGGCGCTTCTCCTGCAGCAAGACTCCTCCGATGCCGAAGTCGAAAGCGTCGCACTCCACCTCAAACCGACGAGTGAAGTCAGGCAACTGCAGTAAAGGGGCGCGGCACAGGGCTTCCTTCAGGGTGGTAAACGCTGCATCATGTCGCGGAAGCCAAGTGATCGACGCCGCCTTCTTGGTCAGCTCCTGCAGAGGAGCGGCGATAGTGCTGAAGTCGCGGACGAACCTCCTGTAAAAGCCGACCAGTCCTAAGAACGAGCGAACCTGAGTGGGTGTCGTCGGTGTAGGCCACTCCTTGATGGCGTGGATCTTCTCCTCATCCACTCGTAGCCCATCCCTGCCAATAATAAAACCAAGGAAGTTGGCAGATTCAGAACAAAATACCCATTTACCTCGGTTGACGTACAAGCTCTCACGTCTCAAGCATTCTAAGACCTGTCGAAGATGATCAATATGGTCACTTAAACTGCGAGAGAACACAAGTATATTATCAAAGTAAACGACGACAAACTTCCCCAAAAAAGACCGTAAGACATGGTTCATGAGTCTCATGAACGTCGATGGAGCATTGGTCAATCCAAATGGCATGACTAGCCACTCGTATAGACCATACTTGGTCTTGAAAGTTGTCTTCCATTCATCGCCCTCCTTCATACGAATCTGATGATAGCCACTCCTAAGGTCAATCTTGGAGAACAAAGTTGCACCATGCATCTCGTCCAGCATACCTGGACGAAGTCGCTGACTGCCATGGTTGATGCTTGTGACGCAGGTGCTGAAGATATAACTTATGGGTAGTGTGAACGACATTGTTGATGTCCCGTATCGACAGTACGTCGACCTGATCACTAAAGGGCTGGTTAAGCCCAGTAATGAACCGTGTCCTCAAGGTTCCCGGAGCAACACTAACGCCAGCCTTGAAGTACATGTCTTCTAGGCGAGCGAAGAACTCCTGTGGCGAATCAGAACCCTGTCTAGCACGTGCTATCTCCGACTACATCTGCTCCTTGTAGGTCGAAGGCACATACTTTCTAGTCATAATATGCACAAGCTGATGCCATTCAGTAATGGGTGGCCAACCCATTCGGTAATGTTGCTGCTCAAGACGATTCCACCAGGTCTGAGCAGCTCCCTCAAAATGTAAGGTAACGAGCTCGACCTTCTCATGCTCCTGGACGGTTAAGTGTCGCAGTACATGCTCTGTGTTCTGCAACCACTCGAGGAAAATAGCAGGGTCATATAAACCAAAGAAGGGTTTGATCTTTACCTTAATGTCTCTGCGGTGCACAGGTGGTTGGGCCCGACGGTCAGGAAATGGTGCTACAGGGTCCTCATGGTGCTCGAAGTGACGAGCTGCATGCTGGGGAGGAGCTGCATACTGACCGTATTGTGGTCCGGCATATGGCGGCGGGTCGCGAGCAGGCCGTCGCTGACGCTGATGGCCGGCGGCGGGGCGCTGGTGCTGGCGAGCCGGCTGTCGGTTGTCGTACTAGACAGCATTCCAATACGCTGTCTGATTCTGAGGCAGGTGAGGAGGTGGAACATAGCTGGTAGGGTGCTGCTGTAACTCAGGGGGATCTTGTAATGGTGGGTGAAAACTATGAGCATACCCAAACTGACCCTCATCCTCTTCTTGGTCGTACTCATCAAATTGATCCTCCTCATCAGAATAGATAGGAGTGCGGACACTCTAATGATCCTGAAATGCATCAACATCAAACGGCACAGCAGTAGATTGCCGATGACGATGCTGACGCGGAGGCTGCTGAAGATGCGAACCAGACGGCTGGCGGGGTGGTCGACTTGTAGGAGGCTGGAATGTCTGAGAGTGGCCTTGCCTATGTCGACCACTGGAATAAACCCGAACATCCTCATGTTCCTCCTGGGAACTTTCATCATCTGCCTCTGCAGCTTCAGGGTCCTCCCGGATCACTACCTGCATAGATCGTCGTTATCGACGACGCTGCGGGACGACAATGCTTTCTTTCTGCGACTCCAGGTGTTTCAGCTGGCCTGGAGTCGATGTGGAGGGAACCATCACAGATTTACCCTTCGCCTTTTCCAGGGCTAGGGCGCTCAACTCATCTGCCTGTAACTGACTCGGATCAGAAGCTACAGTAGCGATCAGATACGGTTGCTGTCGAGATAAGAGCTCTGCATTTTGACGCAGGAGCTCGGCCATCTTCGCATCCCTTACTTTGTTGGCAGCAAGCATCTCTCGTAGCATCTTCTGTTCGGCAGTCTCTGAGCCTGTGTCCCGGGTTGTATCACTTTCTGACATGGTACCTGACAACAAGAAGTAGCAAACCACAGGATCAAGGCGAACAACAACGGCAAAAGAGTAACAACAAACAGGTAAGCAGAACCGAACTCAACAAGCAATCACTCAGGAAACTAATTTGGTTGGCCGTGTGGGCGGTTACGAGATGGCTAAAGCAAGTCACACAACAATCAACAAAATCAAGGCAATGCTCAGCAAAGAAAATGTCGAAAGTAGATATGCAAGGATATAAGCACAGAAGTAAGCACAACACGGTCAACCAAGATATGCAACCTAGACAGTGAAAGAGATAGAAGACGGTAAATGAATCACTTGCGAAGAGACGTACTTGCCTTATTTTGGCTTGTGTGGCCTCGAAAAAAAAATTGAATTGAAGGTGCCGTATTCAATACCAGGTTCTCCCTTCTTGTACTGCGAAGAGACGCACTTGCCTTATTTTAGCTTGTGTGGTCTCGAATTTTTTTTTTTGTAATCTGCGAATAGCTACAGTTGCTATAACACAGCAATCTGTGCAACACAGAAATGAACAGCAGAACAGCCAGCAATCTGCGCAACATAGAAATGAACAGCAGAACAACCAGCAATCAACAGCGCAACAACGCAGCAGGGGCAAACTTCAGCAAATGTACGGACAGCACAACCAGAAATTTGTGCACAGAAAATTCAGCAATGCAGTGATTCAAGTGGGAAAAGAAGGAGAGTAAGAAGATGTAGATTGTTGGCACAAACAAGGCAAACACAGTTGCAAGCAAACTATCTAAGCCTATATGCAAGCGGATCTACAATAAACACAATCAACAACCAAGCAAAAACACAAGAGTTTGCTGAAAATCTGTGTGAATGGTTCGGTTTTGGGCAGAATTTTTTTTTTTTTGGTTTTTGATGATGGCCGAATTTCTCAGCCACCAAACCTAGGGTTTTGTTGCATTTTTCAGATTCAGATTGCAAGGGAATTTATTTATTTTTGGGTTCCTAGAGCACGATCTAGTTTTTTTTTATACAGGAATTGATTTACGGAAGCGAATGAGTGATTGAACGAAGAGTTGGAACGACTTACGCGATTCGTAGGCTCTGATGCCAGTTGATGTAACCTTGCCCGACGGAAAGACTACAAATTGTTGTCAAGGATCCGATGAACGCGTAGTAGGGCGAAGCAACTCTTCGGAAGTGAAAAGAGGTGGCGGCGGGCTATAGGAAGTCGGAAGCACTGTGGTGGTCGGCGGACTGGTGGAGGCGCGGCGGCGATGGGGGAAGACGCGGCGGAAATAGGGGCGGCGGCCGTGAGGTGGTGTGAGGGGCGGCGGCCGTGTGGGATGGTGATTAGGGTTAGGGTTGCGGAGTTGTAATGGGTAACCTAATTAACGCGCCAGGATAGTTCGACTAGAAACGCGTTAATTGTTGACGTCAGGGCCCGGGTTTCAGGAGATTACTCGACTGTAAACAAAAGCTCTATTTCGACGTGATAGAAAAGAAGAGAAGAATTCCTATTTATACTAGAGAGTTGACCTAATGGGCCAGACTATCTAGTTACTAAATCTGGCGGCCCATTTAACATAAATGGAAATCACCCAGAACTAGCAGCTATTAAAAATAGAAATACTGTAAACAGAAAGTACTAATGAAGTAATGTCTAGAAATAGTAAGAACTAGAAATAGAAAGTCTCCTAAATCTAGCTCGGAATGGATGTAGTTGTAGAGGAGTCAGTCACGGCTAAGCTGACGAGACATAGAAGCTCGAACGATGTAGTGATCTGGCCGTGGCTGGCTACAAGTCTTGTCACCAAGGATTGTGTCGCTGCTTGGACACTCTTCGCTCTGGCGCGGGTGATAGGACTTGTAGGCGGAAGTCTCATGGCGTCTTCCTCCTCTATAGCTGACATGGAGGGATGGGTTACATTAGGTAGGTGTTTGGGTTCCTCAAAGACGGACTGATGGTGCTGCAAGATTGGTGATAGGAAAGCCGGAGATGGGTGGGGTTCAGTAGACATCAACTGGAAAGAGCTAGGTGTGGAGATATCAGGGTGTGATTTAATACCTTGCAGCCGGAATTTCTTGCCATTGCTTTGGAAAATCATGAACATCTCCTTCCAATTCACCAAGATGGTGTTAAGTGTTGATAGCCATTTGATGCCAAGAACAACTTCAGCGCCTCCCATGGAGAATGGATAAAAATCTTGAGTGACGATGAAACCAGGAAGCTGAATGGCAAGATCTGGGCAGATTTGATTACACGAAATTACCTCGCCATTGTCGATGGTCACACCAAACCCTGGGACATCTTGCGTGGGTAACTGCAACTCCTTGACCAACTGATCGGATATGAAGTTATGAGTAGAGCCACTATCCACCAAGATCAATACCCGGCGGTTGTTTGAAATACCCTGAAGCTTCATGGTGCTTGTACTAGACTGACTCGAAATCTGATGAAAAGAGATTTATGCTGGTCCTCCTTCCTCTTCACCGATTTGATATAATTGGGCGTCGCCCTCCGCTGCCTCGAAATTGAGTTCGTCCTCGCCACCACATTCCATGGTGGAGAACGTAGGTCGACATTGATGGCCATGAAAAAATTTGTCACCACAACGGAAGCATAACCCCTTCTCCCGTCTCTATTGTCGCTCAACATCACCTATCTTGGATGGTCCTGGTGGAATTTCGGTGGATCGGTTAGGTTAGGGTGAAATCCAGTTGTGGGTAAAGGGGGTCGTGTGAGAGGCTGCTGGAAATTTGAGGTGGAGCGTTGGTAGGGATGATTGGAAGGGTTGGGCCTATTTGTGGGGTTAAAAGGTTTTGGGCCTCGAATTAGGTCCACTTTGGCCTCAAATTCCAAAGCCAAACTGACAGCTTTGAAGACTGATCTAGGTTTGTGAATACGTACCTCAGATTGCAGTTCAGCCTTCAATCCCGTCAAAAAAACACCAAGCAAACAATGATCCGGCCAGTCTCGGACTCGGGCGACTCTCCGGGCAAATTCCTGACGGTACTCGGTGATGGTTCCTATTTGCTTGATGACACATAGAAATTCATCAGGGTTCTGAAACTTCGGAGGCCCATAATTTTCTTGGAAAATTTTTACCAAGTCCTCCCAGATCAGTATTTCACCATCGCCATTGATCCAAGCATAAAGATCAAGAGCATCGTCGTTGAGGTGCATAGCGACAACCTCAACCTTCATCTCGTCTGAAATCTGGAAGTACCGAAAGTACTTTTCGGCCTTAAGCACCCAACCACGTGGGTCACCTCCTTCGAATCTGGGAAAATCTATTTTTGCTCGAGGTGGCCGCTACGCTTGGAAACCCCGGTGGTTGTCATCTTCGTCTTCATGATTACCCCATCGAGGATGATTACGATCATAGAGAGGTGTACGACCCCTTGCTGACCCTCTATTTGAACCTTCTGGATTTCCTTCCATGGGCGGAGGAGGCGGTGTAGGCATGGCCGACACTCTAGCCGTGAGGGCATGAATGGCGGCGGTTAATTCATTCAAAAGGGCGGGGGGTGGATTTGTGTGAGATGTTTCACCGATGGCTTGTGGTGGTTGTGGTGGGTTGGGGTTTGGGTGTGGCAGAAAGGGTGGAGGGTCGGGAGCGGAAGTGGAGCTACGGGTGGTCACCATTCGGATTGAATGGCTCTGATACCAAAATGATAGGAATTAAAATGTCACTCAATGCAAGAATCTCACAAAGAGGATTGTGCAGAAGAATCTCCCACGTTTTCTGACTGATATATTAATTCTAAAATTCGATACTTACAAACTGACTCCTGCAGACTTTAAATACTGGAATAAACAAGAGTGGTTAACTAGCACTAACCCACTCTTCCCACTAATGAGTGGTTAACTAACACTAACCCACTCGTCCTAATGCTTTAAGTGATAGAACTGACTTGACTCATTCTACCACAATTTTGGGAAACAACAGACTACTAACTGACTCCTAATTAAAGCAATTAAAACTGAATTAATTAAAGTACTAAAATAGGATAAATTAAGACTTATTTTTCTGACATGTCTTCCATGGTCTGGCTTTAGCTGGGGTCGTATCAGTGCAAGACAGGGAAGTGAGTAATCTTCCACACCTCAATATAGGCTGAATTAACAGCTCTTTGCGCTTCTTCAACAGCAGTATCAAATCCAAAGGTCTTATCCATCAAAACAATATCATTGTCAATTGTTTTTGGAACACATACAGCAGAGACCTTCATCTTCCTCTTGCGACACTGCACAATGTAAAAATACATGAGCCAGAGCACAAAATAAGTAGGCCGATAAACCGCGCACGCCGATTTTTTTCGCCTCGCACTCTCCTTTGGGCGGCACGTAGAGCCGCTCAGAAAACCCTTCCAAAAAACCGGTTTGCACCTGGGCGGCATTAGGTGCAGCCCATGCAAACCGGTTTTTTTATAACCCGATTTGGACCTGGGCGGCACATATTGTCGCCCAGTGTTTTTGGTTTTGTAGAACCCGGTTTTGAAATTTAATTTATTTATTTTAAAAATTAAAAAGGGATTTGCTGGAAACCGGGTTAAAATTCGGCGGCACTGAAAGCCGCTAGTCTAAACCCAAAATTCTGGGCGGCAAAACATGCCGCCCAATGGCGAATTTGAAATTGAAACGTGGGCGGCAACTATTGCCGCCCATGTGCAAACCGCCCAAAAATTGAAACTTCGGCGTTATTAAATGCCGCCCAGGGTCGTCTTCTCCGAGAGCGATTTGCAGAGTTCGAGAGCGAAAATGGATCCCGGCGGCGATTATTCGGTTGACGACATATGGGAGTTCTTGGCGGAGGAAGAACTGAGGGACCATCAGATGGCGGCGGCGGGAGTTCTTGGCGGAGATGGCGGCGATGTACTAGAATCGACGGCAGATTCGACGATGGCGGCGGCGGCGGCTGCCAATCTCTGTTTCACGGGGGGCAGCGACGAGGCGGCGGAGGAGGCGGCGGAAGCGAGGCTGGGGGAGAGGGGTGGCGACGCGGCGGAGGAAGCGAGGTTGGCGGAGGAAGGAGGCGAAGCGAGGCTGGGCGAGGCCGAGGAGGGAGGCGAGGCTTGGCTGCACTACATGCCGCCCACTATGGGGGAATCTGGGCTGCACGTGGTGCCGCCCAGGACCGAGGGCGAGGAGGGCGATATCGGGGCTTTTTTGGGCGAGGAGGGCGATATCGGGGCTTTTTTGGGCGAGGAGGGCGACATCGCGGCGGAGAATGCCTTCGACGTCGCGTGCGCGGTTGCTCAGCAGGCTATGTTAGACTTGGGTGAAATTCTCGTTCGCCAAAAGCGAAAATATGAACGGAGGCCAACTGAAAAGGTATGATGTTTTTTAAATTTGTAATCGTTAAATCTAATTTATTTAATTAAATTGTTACTGCACTTGTAGATTTATATACTTGGATTTTAGATTATTTAATCATTATCTTATAAAAAATAGTATAGGTAATAGGCTCAATTATACTATTAAATAATATTAAATATATCATTGTAATGAAAATTTTAATATATTGATTTTGTTTGTAAGAAAACAATATTTGGGCATATGTAAATATGTTATAGTGGGTAAAATGAATATAGTTATATTTGTAAATTTGGTTTTTATTGTATTTAATAATTATAAAAAATAGTATAGGTAATAAGCTCAATTATACTGTAATATTAAATATGTCATTGTAATGCAAATTTTAGTATATTGATTTTGTTTGTAAGAAAACAATTTTCTATATTTTTTATGGAAAAATAGGAAGTTTTGGGTAAGATCGCACGGTCCGATCGAGATAGTCGCCCTACTACTACATCTGCTCGCAAGAGGAGGGTTGGCGGTGTATCGCAGGGCCATATTGAGGCCGATAGTGAGGGCGCTAGTGAGGACGATGTTGGTCCCGTCCGCTCAGATGAGGACATGATTATGGAGGACCCACCTCAGCAGTCACATCAGGAGGACCCACATCTTGATGACTCACCTCAGCAACGGCTACCTCTGGAGGAGTCACATGAGCAGCATGCCCCATCTCCACGTGAGGCATCTCAGCAGGCCCCGTCTCAGCCTGAGCCAGCCACACAGGCCCTATCTCCGATTGAGCCACATCAGGAGACTCAGTATGGCCCATCTCCATCTCAGCATGCCCCATCTCCACATCATGAGCCATCTCAGCAGGCCCCGTCTCAGCCTGAGCCAGCCACACAGGCCCTATCTCCGATTGAGCCACATCAGGAGACTCAGTATGGCCCATCTCCATCTCAGCATGCCCCATCTCCACATCATGAGCCATCTCAGCAGGCCCCGTCTCAGTCTGAGCCAGCCACACATGCCCCATCTCCGCATGAGCCAGCTGAGCAGCTTCCTTCTTTGTTGAGGAACTTTGATACGCACATTGCAGAGCTGATATGGAGGAAGGCGTCGTTGGACCCACCCGAGGACGTTGTTAGGAGTTTGAGGGTCCAGACACGCCCTACGCAGTTTGCATTTTGGAGGGATCGTATTCCTAGAGGGGTCCATGTGGAGGGGTCCTGGTTTTGGATTGCGCAGCAGACGGGGTTGACCGGTTTACTTGATTTGCAGTTCGGCAATGCTGATCACAACCTCATTTCAGCATTCGTTGAGAGATGGCATCCAGAGACGAACACCTTCCACTTTCCCTAGGGCGAGATAGCTCCTACTCTACATGACGTGCTGATGATTTTAGGGCTGTCGATCGAGGGATTTGAGGTGACGTCACCATGGACCGGTCATGATAGCGAGTTGGCGGAGTGTGAGGCTTTGTTCGGCTATTTGTTTGGGATAGATTCGGACTACAACTTTGATGAGGATGATGCTGACATGGTCCGCGACCTTAGGAAGGGTTGGGTCAAGCAATTCCAACTTGGGAGGCATGTGATGAGGATGATTGAGGAGGGTGCCTACCCAGAGGATATAGCAGCCGGTTTCTTATGGCACGCCATGTCGGCTAGCATCTTCGTTGACAAGTCAACGAACGAGCTGAAGACAACACTGCTACCTCTTTTTGTGGACTGGGAAAGTGTCGTTCATACTGCTTGGGGTACTGGAATTCTGGCTCTCCTTTATAGGAACCTCGGAGAGGGTTCTCGGCACGGAGCTGCACAGTTCGCCGGCTGCGCACGTCTTTTGGAGGTAGGCCTTTAATATAGTTAACTTATAATTTAAATTATTAATATACATTATTGAATTATTTTTAATAATGGTTGTCTTTCTCTGTACGCAGGTTTGGATTTGGACGTACTTCGTATACTTCCCGGGCAACCCTAACCTCAAGGAAGGTGCGGACGACGACCTCCGACGCGCTGGACGATACTGCATTGGCCGGACACCTCTCTGGTCCCTCCGTGACCAGTCACACTACAGATGAATTCTGGACGAGTATAGGCCAGAAGATGTACGTATTCTTTTTCAATTTTAATTTACAGTAAGATAGCTTAATGAATTAATTTATGTTCCATCGTGTTTTGTTAATTGCAGATACGGTGGATGCCGTACGAGGGTCTTGATTTTCGAGGTGCCCATAGGTCCTCCACTTATCGAGGGACTATTTGTTTTCTCGGTGTAGAGGAGCCATACATGCCAGATCGGCTTACACGCCAGTTCGGTTATCGACAGAGCAGGCCGATGGATATCATAGAGCCTCTGGTTGCAGTGCGTCCTCATGATTTCAGGGGGACGAGGCGATACCAGTTGCACTTTGACCCGCGTTGGCACAGGTGGGACCAGCTTGAGCATCATCTTTGCCCCCACATCTTGACGAGTTCTCCTGCGACGATGGCTTGGGATGTCCACGACGCGTACCTGGACTGGTATCTACAGGTGTCTCATCCTTACGTGAGTCCGAGTGCACCAGTGCAGCCTCGTATCAGTAGAGGACCACCTCCGGCTATCAACTTGCAAAGGGTATGTTTTTTGTCCCATTTTATTCTTTTAAATTATTTTATGAAAGTCTATGTTTTTAAATTAAAATGTTTGTTTTCATTTGCAGCGTGTGGCGATGAGCAAGGCCTATCTTCAGGAGCTTATGTCTGGAGGTTGTTTAGGGTGTAGGGAGCACTTTCAGCATATGCATGACATCTTTTTCAGTGACGTCATTCATGTAGCTACACCGCTTGTACGGGCTTCACAGATGCATTCCCATGCATATAGTGCAGACTCTACTATATTTCATAGAGCCGAATCATCTAGGATGGCGGAAGAGCGTGCAGCAGCTCAGCAGGCATCAGCTCGGCAGACAGCGTCTCAGCCGACACCGATGGTTCCTCCCGTATGGGCACCGGGCGTGGATTCGGGTGTAGGTATGTCCTTGGCTAGTGATTCTACTCCACATTTAGATGAGTCATCGGATAGTAAGACGGAGAGTTTGTAGTATGACTTTTGACTTTTGTGTTTGTTCGATTTCACATTGGGATTGACATTCCAGTAATTCCTAGTATGACTTTTGGCTTTATTGGTTGTATTTAGATATTTGTTCCGTCGTTTCTAATTTGACTTTTGGCTTTATTGGTTGTTTTTAGATATTTGTTCCGTCGTTTCTAGTTTGAGTTCTTTGTTTATTGGTTTTTTGGATTTTCGTCCGTTATTTCAAAAAAACACATGTATATTCTTAAAATACATACACATACTAAAAACACATATAAATTCTAAAAACACATATACATTCACTGATGGCTTACACACTATAAAAAATACATACACAGTGGAACAAATGACATATACAACTCTTGCCCTGTGACCATTATCATCTTGACCGAATCAAGAGCCCAGGGATGAACCTCCTAGGACCACGGAGTTCATGCTGATATGCTCATTCTCCTAGCTGCATCACAGAAAAACTTGAAATCCTACAAATACCGAAATTTGAAGATCTCATGTTTTTATCTGTGCTGCAGCGAGGAAAAAAGAGCAGATCAGCATGTACGTCATGGCCCAAGGAGGTTCGTCCTAGGACGCTTGACTCGCATATAAATGACATCGCCTAGTTGCGTTTGAAGAAATTAGGATAGTCTCTGGTAAAAGTTCGCGGCATATCATATCGCCCATAGTTTCACTGTAAATCCCAAATACGGACAACGGCTTTCAAATTACACTCGCATAGCCGATGTGGGGGGTTTGTTGATGATTGAGAGGAAGATGTCATTATTTGTTGTAGTGTTTGGTTTCCTACAAATGTCATGAATCTATCAACAGAAGTTCTCCTTATATATAGTAAAAAAGTTGGCTAGGCGGCTCACAGTGCCGCCCAAAGGGTCCAGAATCTCACAAGTACCCTTCTGGGCGGCACTGTGTGCCTCCCAGTGAACCCTTCTGGGCGGCACACAGTGTCGCCCAGTGAACTCTACTGAGCGGCACACAGTGCCTCCCAGAAGGGTACTTGTGAGATTCTGGACCCTTTGGGCAGCACTGTGAGCCGCCTAGCCAGCTTTTTTACCCTATTAATACGCACCCGCCCACAACTAGTGTACGCTTTAATGTTTTCGTGAACGTGTTTTTGTTAATGATTAGTAATATTGTTGTCGCGTATTGCATTTTCCCGATTTTTTTCAATTCGAAAAAACAAATGATTCAAAACACAATATACGATCAATCTCAATCAAACTTTCACACAAAAGGAAATACAATATCATATATAAAGTCGATTATAATCCAAAAAACCTAGGTAAGTATGTCAGGTCGCCCATGATATGCTCGCTCCTCTACATAATTCTTGAACCTATCCTTAAAGCGCTCATGACTATCTCATCCATCAACACTTGAATCCTTGTAAATGCGCCACTGTCTTGGAGGCGGTGGAATGGGACAATGGTCATTAACAAGCCAAATCTGTACACATAAACAATACAGTTATAAAAAAAATTATGAAAGAATAAGTAAATACGAGAGAGTATGACTCCACGTACCGATACGTAATGGTCTCTCCTGCCTACATGTGCTATCACATAAACCTTTGTCGGAGGCTCGGCACCCGGGGGCCCACAATGGAAGACATGTGTGCGGTCCGAACCATGATAAGACAACAACAGCCACTTGGTGTTCTGTGGCAAACGTCAACCCAGTAATAGGCATTACACACCAGAAGTTTGCCGTGCACGGTGAAGGAATATAATTCAATTTCCTAACAAATTCTTCCAACGTCAACGCTTCCTCCGCAAGCATCGCTACGTAGTTGGCTCCATGTGCCTGGACGTGCTTCGAAAGCCCTAACCGGACATCAATGTACTCGTCTTCTTGGCGACACAGCAAAACGGCAAGAGAACGGAACCCACAATGACCATCACCTTTGACATTTTGAACTCTAGAAATGTAGGCGAGCATGAAATGATCAATATTCTCGTGTCCCCAGTTGAAGCCGAGATACTTGACCGGCTTGTTTGAAGCCGACTTGGACTTGCTTGAAGCAGATTTCGACTTTGCAGGTTTAGTGGCACTCCCCTTTGCTGTTGAAACTCCACTGTGAGGTCGTCCGCTAGAAGGGCATCCTTTCGATCCCTTTGATCCCACGGACGATTTCACATTGGTCGTCTCTTTCTCTGCAAGCTCATCCTCCTCATCCACTCCCAGCTCCTCACCCTCCATCTTCATCTTCTTCATTTTTGCATCCACATGCTCGTCCCAACCCATTTTCCTCTTGGTATCGGTTTTTCTCGCATTCATCCTAGGCCTCCCCTTCTTGGTCTCACCACGTGACGGGTCTTGAATATCGCACGATGTAGGGTCCTTTGACTCACGCCACTTTTCCGCCATCTTCTTCAAATCAAATCCCTCAACTGTCCCACATAAGTACTCTTCAACGAAGTCATCCATCGTGACATTGTCCGCTGTCAGTGAAACACCATCATCGACATCAAGATCCTTAGCATACACCCCTTCCCATCGGATCTGCTTCCAGAAAATATCAACCTCTTCAGGCACTAACGGGTAACCCGTCCCCACGTAGACCTTAATTGTGTGTGGGCAAGGCAGCCCTAGTGTGGACCTCCACCAAAAATCATCACATTTGTTCCCAATTTTTCCCTCATTTGCTAACACAGCTTGGGCATACAACATTCTCAAGCATTTTTCAGAGCACTTTTCAAGGATGCACTTGAAGAACACCTTAACCCACTTAGGGCCATTCACTATCTCCATGGGAAAGGCAGTGCAGTTCTTGGTCATCTCAAATCGGATCTTCCGATGCTGATCAACAAACATGTTGTCGATGTGATGCACAATTGTGTCGAACCCTCCGACGGATGTCTCAATCATGTCCTTAAGCATAGAATGCTGACCCTCAACCCTGACAATAATATATTCGTATATAATTAACTAAATCAATTTTATAACCTAATTTGATTGCAAATATTTGTATGAAAGTTACCTGTTTGATGTTTTTGTGGCAAAATGGAGAACATCATCACACCATGCCGCAATCAGCTTCTTCTTATGCTCATTAAACCAAGTTTGCTCCACATATCTCACCAAGCCTTCACTCCATATCTCCTTAAAGTGAGCAAGCCGCTCTCTGTACTCCCCCTTTGTGTGAGACCTCATCACCCGACGAACACTTCCCGAGAATTTCTTCTCGTCAATCTTCATCGTCTTAGCATATGCCTTCACATTACGGTCTACATGGACCTGACACAAGTGATGACGAACCTTCGGAAACACCAGTTTGGCAGCCTTGATCAGTCCTAGCTCTCGATCAGACATGATGCATACGGGATTTTTCTCCCCGTACAACCACTTCAATCGTCTCAGCGCCCATGCATAGTGGTTTGTCGTCTCCCTTTCCATGAACACAAGAGCAATGCAATATGTGTAGTTGGTGCAAGCAAACCCAACAATCTGGAATAGAGGCATACCGTACCTAAAAATACAACACAAAAAATACTTTAAACACGCAGAAAATACCATTATCTACACATAATACAAAAAAGAGTAAGGTTTACCTGTTGGTTTTGTATGTCGAATTCATGATGACGACATTAGGGAACATGCACAACAAATGTCGAGCGTCTGGATGAGAAATAAACAAACACGCCAAAACCTCCTTCCCATCTTCGCTCGTCTTAGTAGCAGTGTCCAACAAATAGCCTTTCTCATTCAAATAACCCAATGACCATTGTGTCATTCAGATTGCCCAGGGATTTCAACCTCTCCTTAGCCCTAACAGTGTACACCTGCTTCCTCGAAATCGTTGAACCCGTATATTCATTCCTAAGCTGTGTAGAAATAACCTTAGGTCTTGCACCCGCCGCAGTATCAATCATCACTTTCCTACGCTGCTCCTTCGTAAGTCGGGAAGCAAATGCATGGCCGATCAAGGTGCTCGAAAGCATATGGTTATGGGATCCACTAACAACCGATATGGTCCACCCAGGATCTCTAATAGCATTTTCTTCCCTAAAAGTATCATGCAGCAAAAAGGGACAACCCTTCTTTTTTGACCTAGTTTTATTCACTCATATCGGACTGACCTTTTTATCATCGACTAACACCTTCTTCTTGCCGGACCTAGGTAACCCGGATCTCTCACAATGAAATATAATCTTTTTAGGCTTTGATGATTTAGTAGTGATCACCATAAAAAGACTAAAACCTACCATTTGCACCCAACCTCTCAATCCTTCCTTACTAGGAAATATCTCAGTAGTAGTAAAATGGGATGAGAAGTCGATTGCTACAAATTCATCATCACTAGAATCACCCTATTTATATACAAAAATTATTACATTAGAGACTAATTAATAATTAAATTTCTACAAACTAATATCAAAAAATTAAACATATTTCAAAACAGTTCAAAGATTAAGTACATTTAAGATCTAATTATTTTATACAATAAAAATTACAATATTACATACCTTGAAGTACTCGGGAGAAATCGGCGCCTGCAAATCACCCTCATCATCTACAGATGTGTGCACGCTCGAAGACGACTCCGACAACCCCCTCCATCCAGAATCGCTTGACGACGACATTTTTTATGAAAAGGAGTTTCAAGATTTTGATACAATACAATACCGGCATCCCCAATATATATTGCCGGCTACATCTGTCCTGGGCGGCCCTATGTGCAGCCCACATTTACCGTTGGGAGTGAACTGGGCGACACATAGTGCCGTCCAGGACTCTCTTTTTAAAGTAAACTGGGCGGCACGTCTTGCCGCCCATGAACCCTGTCCCCCCAAAAAATCCGATTCACTGAACCAGTTTCTTGGGCGACACTTGTTGCCGCCCACAACCCCGGTTTCAATGAACCGGTTTTTTAAAACACATTTTAATTTATTTTTAAAAATATACCCAAAATTGAGCCCATTATGGGCGGCAATTCGTGCCGCCCAAGAAACTCGGGTTTTCTGGGCGGCAATGAGTGCCGCCCATAGGGGAGTGCGAGGCGGAAAAAAAAAGGCGTGCGCGGTTTTTCGCCGAATAATTATTACTTGCGGTTTATTACTATGAGTGCACAGTATATAGCTAGGACAGATTTGCAGCAAAAGGTAAACCCAAAATAATAGTAATAAGATTTTCCATACTAGTAGCGAAATATTTTCCCATTCCAGAATATGTTTATGTAAAACAAAATCTGAGATGTATCTTTTATATCACTGTAAGCAAAAAAAGGGTCATTATGATAAGAGATGTTTAGACAAATAGATTGAAGGTTATGCTATAAATGGAAAAAAAGAAGAAAATGAAGACTTATCTTAAATTAATGCACATATATTAACATGAAAAAATTCAAGGGTTGACATCCACTAAAAACTAAAAGTTGCATGATAGTTGTCTCCTAGTTTGTGAAATTGAAGTTCAACTACTTCATTGAAATAGTTGTACTTTATAAGTTGAAAACAGAAATTGTCCATCCGTTTAGTATATTACTTCTGCAAGGGTTATTATTGTACAAGAATAATATGATACAACACATTGTGTAAAATATGGAAGATAAAAAAGTGGATAAATTTATACTGCTGAGGTCATTAGACAACGAGATTATTAATAGGCTTATGCAGGAGAATAAAAAAGACATGTTACAAAATATCCACATTGAATGAAGAGCAAGGTAAACAAAACAGTTGAAAATATAGTAAATGGAATATACGAACGCAAGCATTGAGATGAATAAGTTCTTAAACCAAAGATATATCGCACGATGGTGAAATTCATAAAACAGCCTATTAGTACTAAGATATAGGTTCAAAAGTCTACAGAAGAGATAGGATACTGTAAGGAAGTCTGTGGAGGTAACAAGACAAGGTTGGGAACAACAGGGTTGGCTGAGAGAACTTAAGGGAACAAGCTTAAAATAATGGACAAGTTTGTTTAATACAACTATACAAGAAAACAGGGAAAATGGAGAAAATAGCCGTATAAGTGAACATGATACACAAATTCGCAGAAATACATTCATTTTATTTTGCCCCTGTGGAAAGGACTAGCAGTATAATCAGAAAGTACTTAATTCAACTAGTCCACCCCTATAGCTTCTGTATAGCTAATAGCTGTGCCCTTTAAGAAAGCCAGGACCCTCGTCAAGATGTGGTCCAGGTCCTATAAGGAAGGCTGGAAGGTTATATTCCTCTTGAATTACTAGAAGGAAGATTCATATATTTAGATATAGATGTAAAAACTTTTAGGTAACAATGTTCTCATTCTGTTTCTTCTCACATTTAATGATCAGATGATTACATGGATGTTGGTAAGAATAAAGGTATTCGTGGATAAATCCTAATTTCACATAAAATTACATTTACTGAAGGCCATCAAGATAAATATAATAACTACCTCATTATGTATTGCGTTTGCTCCTGCATGAGTGCCATTGCCACCTAGTACAAACAGCATATTGATTCCCTTTGCCTATTAAACCACAAGATACACAGTATTAGGGGAGATAAAAAGATTCTTTCTAGCCCCCATGGGGAAACTAGCTATATTACCTCTATGTTGTCCACAACTTCATCTATATTAGCACCTCCACGAGAAACTCCCAGCAAACTTCCACCTTCAAGATTAATGTCCCGAACTTGATCACGGGAAAGCTGACAAGTCAAACAACAACTGTAAGGGCAAAGGGAATTTTCAATCACAAGCTCATACCCAATGGAGACACCTCTTACCTTTGTCATAGGTAAATCAGGATCAAAAAAACCCCAAAGTCCACATTGAATTCCCAAATATCTTTTGAACCCCGTATCTCTCAAGAGTGAAATAGATCTGAAAAGGCCAGAAATCATGAAAAGTTGTATATATGGTATTTTATATCACATAGGAAGAGGTGAAACTGTAAGAGATGCCTGGATGTTATATAGCCAAAATTACAGAGACTGAGAGATACCATATAATTTACAAAGGCTCTTGGAATCTCAAGTTGTCAACTATGGCAACAAACATGGTTATATATTTTATAATAACAGAGAGGCACAAACTAGCCAGCTAATCAGAGTAATTAGATATTTCATTGTGCAGCCACTGTTCCAAAATTATTGACACATTTTTTATATCAGCATGCTCGGAAAATATTTGCAATTTTCCAGAAGCAGCAATATGATTAATATTTCTTCTGTCTAAGTTACTCTTAGCTCATAGAAGACATACTGTATATGTTTTATAACAGAAGTAAATCTTTGATGTAATTTTGTAATTTATGCTTCTACTGACAAGGACAATTTGTTAATGAAGGGAAGTATAACATAGACAATATTATAAATGAGATATGAGAACATCAAGAACCAGCTCACCAGAAATCTTCACTTTCATACTTTGATGTCTTTTGTACACTTGTTTGGCCCTAATATCATTCTATCAAAGATGTATTTTGCAGTTGTTTTGATGCAGATACTGTAATTTGTAAAATAATGTATTGCACTAGCCAAAAATTATGTCCACTGTGATGAATGATTTGACCATAATAAGAACTTCAGTATGCATGCTAGATTTCGTCAACCAAGATTTAACGAAGTTGAAAGTTTGTACCGAGCATCTTTACATTTTCTGACGCCTAAGTGATTGCACTTTTGTTCAATCCAAAGTTGACACACTGACATGAGTGGACCAATATCACTGTTACGTCTAACCTAGTGGTGATGATGACCAAATTACAGGCAGAAACAAAGTCCCACGGAACTAACCTGTCTTATAACATCATTAAGACCAGGACAAAGTCCTCCTCATGTCACAATGGCAGCTTTTACTTCCTTGGGATCAAAGTAAATCTGCTTACGTGGACCTGCACGATGTACCCTGGATGAAACCAGAAATATTAATCAGTACATGAATTGAGTATGGAACCATGAGTAGATAGTACAACAAGCAATCTCCCAATCAGAGGTCCCATACTAGACCAAGACGAAGTGACAAGGTATGTGATATGCAAAGGACTATGAGCACATCAAGCACAAGTTCTGACTGTCAATAGAACCACTTGATTTTGGATGTTCTATTGCTCTGTAGATTTGAATTTAAAGCAGATTTCAGAATCAATAAGGTAAAAAATATGGGATGAGGTATATATGTTTACCAAAGTTCCACCCAAGTACAATTAGGATCAATGCACTCAGCTCCTGCAGAAGTGGGTGAAGAATATTTGATAACCTGCAGCAATGTTCCATCAGGTTTAAAGTATTGTTAGGAACATGTACCTTAACAAGGTCTTTACTAATTCAAAAAATATTTACTTTGTCCCAGGAGCAATATAAATATACGAGTCTAGATACAGTACACAATTTTTTAATTTTGCATCACATGACACCAAGAAAGAACATTACTATTAAAAAGAAGACTCTTTTGGAGGGAGATGTTCAAAGATTATAGATTCTTATGTCATGTAGTCATTTTTACAGAGTTTGAGGGGCAAGGTAAAAAAAAGCCTGAAGAATATTGGTGGATACTGCCTAGTTCTTAAAAATACAGAAGTTTACTCAGTTTCAAACATTCAATCTTCCCCTTCCACCTTACTTAAGATACCACAACTTGTATCTTTTATTTAGAATCCAGCTTATCTCTCCCAAAAAGACGTCAAAATTTCCACCATGAAAGCTCTATATATAAACTCAGTCTGAACCCCTAATTGCATTATGACTCCCCGATTCAGTTGATGTGACAACTACAATAGCCTTGAACCACTATATTCACACCAGAATTGCTAACAAATTTTGTTAAAGAGATCCATTGATTCATCCAAATGAATCTTTTTAAGTATATTAAAATGATTTCCATTCATGTTTGATGAGATTGCTAAGTGCTGGAAGAGGGAATAAGTGAAGGTGCACAGTCTGCTAGATAGAAAAAGCACCAGAAAAGTGGGGGTGCAAATCAAAGTACTCCATCAAAAAAGCATTGCAGAAACAATGCTCAAATAAATGTATTATTGTATTATGGACAGAAAAAAGGTTGTCAAACCAAGAAGCGACTTGAGCTGTCTCACTTGCACTAGATACATCCAAATGTCAGTTTAGCAACTGCTCTTCCTTGCAAAATATGATGGTGACTCATGACACTTCTGTCATTGGCATCTAGGGAAGAAAAAAAATCCACTACCATTTACACTATAGAAGCCTTTAAAGGCACTGATGAATGAAACAGCCTCCACAGAATTCCATAAGCACCACATTATAGAATTATTGATATTGGAAAAGACAACGCGTATGTTAATATTCATAATGGAAACAAATAAACATATTTCATCCTCAGAAAAGAGGATAATGAAGCTAACCATGAGACACTACTCAAAGAAGAAACTTTGTCCATCTGACTTCAGCATGCAGTTTGCTTAGCTACCTTAGTTTTAAAGACAATTACTGATACACGTCATATGAAGCCTATTTACAAATAAGAGATAAGGGGGCAGAGAAACTCAACATCTCATACCTTCAGAAGAGCCCTATCATCATTATTCACATAATCATTTTTCCGGTCTTTTGGAGCATCAGTACAATCATCTTCATTCTCATCCTTGTAAGAAACAGGATGAGTTGTGGTTGGACCTCTGTTAGCGTTATCACCACCAAGGAGCAAAGGTAATGGTCAGAAACAGGAAGCATCGGACTGCATTAAAGGGGTTGTTTGGTAACTAAAATATAGACAGAAAACTGGAAGAAACTAATAATTCAAAAATGCCTAAATAAAATGGAAGAATCCCTAAATCTTCTTTCTTAAGCGCACAAAAGGTTTTAGGAGTATGAAGGTATCCCATTAGCAGTCCAAGAGATAGCTTTTAGACCATGTGAGGTTTTAAATGAGGATTCATGGTACATCCAACCCATGAGAGAATCCAATCTGCAGCGTGCAGGATTGCCAAAATTACTTATACATTAGTCTCTTTTCTTTGCATGATGGTAAATTTATACAGCTGTGTGAAATGAGAAATGAGAAGAAAAAAAACATAGGTACCCTCCCTATTACACATCTTACTCATAGCAAACCTCTCTTTCACCTTATGACCACAAGGATTCTTACAAGCAGAAACGACAATAACATTCCTTCCAAAGATAAGCCTGTTGAAATTACAGCAATAAAGGCCATAAGACGTGTTTTGGCTTGAGCAAACCGGTTAAGCCAACTAACCATCCACCACAATCCCTCTTCTAGATATTCTCAACTAGTTCAACACCTTCTCTAGGACTAATCCTATAGATTCCCATTCTCTTTGATCCAATCCCCAAGTCCTATCAAAATGAATGATTCAAATAGTTTTTACCATTTCCATACAATCCCTTTCTCACATCCATTGATCAGACGATTCCTAACTGCTTAGTGCTTACACTCAAACAAAATAATTTCCGAATGGCCAAAGGGAGAAAGTCCACCGTGCCGTGTTTCCATAACTAGGTCAAAACAAACGAACAGAAAGAACAAACAAGATGAAAAAGCACCTGTTCATCAACAAAAAAGTAGTCGGCTTTGGTTTGACATCCAACAGGTCGCTAAGATGGGGCAAACTGAATCTTGACTCGAACTCCGTTTGGTACTTGATCTTCCAATCGGGATCATTGAAGTCAATATCCGAGCTTGAAGTTGAAGCAACTGCCCTAACAATGGAGACGCTTCTCTTTCTCCACAATCTCCCGGATCCATTCAATTTGAAAATCCCGCGTTTGGATTGACTCTGATATGTGTTTGAATTGAAACAATGACCGAATGTACGAGGATCGCAAAGTGAAGACAAAGGGTGTGTTTGGTACACCAAGCGGTTTGAGTAGCCGTAGAGGTAGCGGTTTAAACAGCGTTTAATATTAGCGTTTTGACTTATTCAGAATGTTAATTTTTGTTTGGTTGGGTAGCTTTTAATCGGGGACAAAATTAGGTAAAATGTCAAAATGGGACTTGTGATATCAATATATCATGCTTCCTATATTTTTAGATACTCCCATTGACCTTCACCACGTAGCTAATTTTCCCATTCTTTTGAAATATCTGGTGTTTGATAGATAAAAATGAAGTAAAAAAAAATCAACTATGCATTAGAAAAGTTGAACATAAGATATATCTTACATAAAGTATCAAATTTATCAAAATAACATGTAAAGGTTGTACCTAAATTATTACAAGTAAATAAGTTTTAACATATCTAATTTTATCTTCTTTAATTCCAAAACATAGCTGTGATATGATCTCGAATTGTTTTCATTCCATGAATTGGGTCTTCCACACCTTCTTTTATTCCTCGAGTGTTGAGATCATTTGGCTAAGTGCTTGGAACAACTTTTGGCTCATCATCAACATAATGATTCATTTCATCAATATCAGAATGCTCTCGAATGAAATTGTGCAAAGCAAAAGCAGCTATGATTATGTCAATCTGTGTTTCAATGTTGTATGAAGGCATCTTCTTCAAAATTTTCCACCTACCCTTCAAAACACCAAAACATCTCTCAATGCAGCTTCGCAATGACGAATGTGCTCGGTTGAACACCTCTTTTGCACTATTTGGTGGCTCATTCTCAAATTGGGAAGGGTGGTATCTCGTATTCGGATATGGAACCAAATAACCTTGTCTATCCGGGTAACCCTTATCAACCAAATAGTACTTACCGTGTGGGGGAAATGGAAAATTCATTGATGGAGTTGTTGAAGCATGGTTGAAGACACGCGTGTCATGGGCCGATCTTTCCCAACCGACAGATATAAATGTAAATCTCATATCAAAATCGCATACGTCCATCACATTAAATGTTGTATCATTTTTCCTTCCTCTATACCGCATCTGAAAGGTCTCGGGGATAGATGCATTTATGTGTGTGCCGTCAATGCACCCGATAGAATCCTAATTATGACATTGTGTGAGTTTGGCATCAATAACAAAAAAAATAAGCTGTAAAATGAAGCATGATAGAATATAGAGGCAAACCTTAAAATATGGCATGTATCGACCATCATTCAAGATATTTGCAGGTGTTTGAGTAAAATGTGGGTCAATGGGTCGAATGATGTCACGTGCCAAACCTTTGTAACCTTGATATCGTCCAGATATTGAATTCAACACATCGTGCATACAACGGTTGATGGTCTCTCCTGAACGTTGAAATCTTTCAGCAACATCACGATTTGATACACCTAACGTAAGGGTGTACAAGAAAATACACACTTTCTCGAGTGAGGATACTTGATTTGAAGCGCGCAAACCATAATTCACTTCTAACTCACAACATAGCCTTTTCAGCACATCCTTTTCCATTCGGAATGCATTGACACACCGAATTGGATTTCCCCCCAACACGTCGTCGATCCAGGATTGCCCCGTTTGACTTGACGTCATGCAAGGGACCTTGTATATATGGGTGTAGTAGTGTTTAGCAATTCCAAGAGTAGCTTCTAATTGCAATTGAATCAAAAGGAGCAAATGAAGCTTCATGTGGCGTCGCCTTTTCTTTTCATCTTTCACTGACTTCTTCATCCGCATGTTGATTACCTGAGTATAGCATAAATAAAAGAAGGTTCAAACAAAGGCAACATAATTGATGAACACTAGCATAATGAAATTAGCAATGAAGACATAAAGTCAAAGAAAAAAATATATTAATTTTCAATTGTACAAATATGCAACAATTGAATTTTATTTAAATTGAAGTACTCAACTAAGAGATCTAACAATTAAATTGTCAAAAGAACTCAAATATTCAACTAAAATGCATTATTCAGCCTTTGAATTTATTCTCATCATTGTCGATTAGCTTACGCTTCATCGTCGTCCCTCGTTGCCTTCAATGACTGTTGCCACACGACACACCATTACCTCTGACGCCGTCTCCGAAACTCTAACTTTTGCACCAACCATTCTTAACCGCCATGAATCGAAGAATCAAAAAAATTCGGGTAAAAATTGATATTCCAGATATTAGACGCGATATTCACAAAATTGCGTGATGATATTATTGTAATTATGTGATTATATTCATGTAATCGGGTGACGATATTAATGTAATTGGATGGTGATCGATATTCACGAATTGGATGGTGATATTCATGTAATTGGGTGATGATATTCATGTAACTGGGTGTGATATTCATGTAACTAGGTGTGATATTTGTTTTGGGACGAAAAGACCTAACGAATCCAAATCGCCTTAAGGAGGGCAACTAGACAATTTGTTAGACAAATTATATCTAAATAATCCAAATCAACTAATCAATCAAGAGAATGAGAGTAAATGAATATAATATAAACTTATCTCCCTTGAATGAGAGGCGAATCAAATACAGAAATTAAGCTGTCGGTCGTTTTAATGTTGGAGTAACGGACTGAGTATAAGAATGATCTCGTATGCAAGTAGAACAACAGTAGAACAATGATAGAAAGCTGCTTAAATTGAGTAATAATGAGCATGTGTGGTTGTGTGTCGTTACAGAATTGATTTAGGCCCTTACAAGAGAGTTTTCTCTACAATTTATACTACTTCTAGTCTTCAATCGGTTGGCAGATCCGCCGAGATTCATGGAAGTTGTTGTAGGTCGGTTGAGATTGCCCGAGATCTGCGGGAGACGTTCAGATGTGTACTAGTTGCTCCGAAATCCGCAAAGGTCGTCGCTTTAACCACTGGTCGCCCCGATATCTCTGATAGGCTGAACTGACCGGACCGAGATCTTTGGTGGCTTTAACTGACCGGACCTAGATTTCTGGAGGTTGTTGTTGACCGGTTATTCTAGAAGGCATCTCTAATTCAAGCGATTGGGCCGATCTAATAGGCTGAAAATCGAGGCCCAACAATATTCATGTAATTGAGTATGATATTCATGTAATGAGTATAATATTTATATAATTGAGTGTGATATTCATATTACCTAGTGTTGATATTAATCTTTGAAGTCATGATATTCATATCCTTAAGAAATTAAAATATTCATATATTAAACAGAGATATTCGGCGAAACATGGGTGATATTCAAGAAACAATGCTTGAAGCAATAAAAAATCGAATTTAAATATATGTGTATCTACATATAAAAATATTTCTTAATTTATGAAAATAAAATCAACATAATTCTCTCTCATAAGATCCTTTCTTTTTATGTTTTTTAAATCAATAATCATCTTCTTAATTTTAGGAAACTAGATTCCACGATTATAATCACATGTGATTCACCCCATACACCTCTAATTCAACTCTAAATCTGACCATTAATTTTCCCTCATTCAACGCTCCGTATTAGTACTCCCGTTTTACCACAAAACCCGCTTTACCTGAACCTAGAGCTGGCCACGGTTCATGAACCGTCGGTTCAGGTTTGGCCGGTTTCCCGTCGGTTCGAAACCCGATTAAAAAAATTTGTTAAATTTAAAAAAAAAAAAAAAACATTTTATAAATAAATGAATAAGTGGCTAGAATTTAATAGTGATTATTAAAAAAGAAAGGGCTTGAACTTATAGTTTAGGGTTAAGGGTTTGTATGTTAAGGTTTTGTATAGTTTATGATTTATGGTTAGGTTTTTTATATTTAATTAGTTTGATTTTTTTAATGTATTTATGATTTTTGTAGCTTTTTTAAGATTTAATCATTTAAAGGGTAATGTAGGATTTAGAACTCTAGTTTAGGGTTAAGGGTTTGTATTTTAAGGTTTTGTATTGTTTATGGTTTTATGGTTAGGTTTTATTTTAAATTTAATTATTTGAACGTTTTTAATGTGTTTATGTTTTTTGTAGCTTTTTAAAGATTTAATCATTTAAAGGGTAATGTAGGATTTAGGACTCTAGGTTAGGATTTATAGTTTAGGGTTAACGGTTTGTATGTTAAGGTTTTGTATAGTTTATGGTTAGGTTTTTTATATTTAATTAGTTTGATGTTTTTTAATGTATTTATGATTTTTGTAGCTTTTTTAAGATTTAATCATTGAAAGGGTAATGTAGGATTTAGGACTCTAGGTTAGGGTTTATAATTTAGGGTTAAGGATTTATGATTTAAGGTTTTGTATTGTTTATGGTTTATGGTTAGGTTTTAATTTAAATTTAATTATTTGAACATTTTTTATGTGTTTATGTTTTTTGTAGCTTTTTTAAGATTTAATCATTTAAAGGGTAATGTAGGATTTAGGACTCTAGGTTAGGATTTATAGTTTGGGGTTAAGGGTTTGTATGTTAAGGTTTTGTATAGTTTATGGTTAGGTTTTTTATATTTAATTAGTTTGATGTTTTTTAATGTATTTATGATTTTTGTAGTATTTTTAAGATTTAATCATTTAAAGGGTAATGTACGTAGGATTTAGGACTCTAGGTTAGGGTTTATAGTTTAGGGTTAATGGTTTGTATTTTAAGGTTTTGTATTGTTTATGGTTAGGTTTTATTTTAAATTTAATTATTTGAACGTTTTTTATGTGTTTATGTTTTTTGTAGCTTTTTTGTATTTTAATCATTTAAAGGGTAATGTACTAATGTAGGATTTAGGACTCTAGGTTAGGGTGTATAGTTTAGGGTTAAGGGTTTGTATTTTAAGGTTTTGTATAGTTTATGGGTTATGGTTAGTTTTTTATATTTAATTATTTGAACATTTTTTAATGTGTTTATGATTTTTGTAACTTTTTTAAGATTTAAAGGGTAATGTAACATTATATGATTTAGGTTAGGGTTTATAGTTTTAGGGTTAAGGGTTTGTATTTTAAGGTTTTGTATAACTACATGGTTAGTTTTTTTTATATATTTAATTATTTAAACGTTTTTTAATGTGTTTATGATTTTTTCTAGCTTTTTTAAGATTTCAAAGGTAATGTAATTATGTAACATTAAATGATTTAGGTTAGAGTGTATAGGCATTAGAAATAGTTGTAGGGTTAAGGGTTTGTACTTTAAGGTTTTGTTACTTTGTAGAGTGGTTTATGTTTTTTTAATATGTAATCTTTTGAACGTTTTTTAATTTGTTTATGATTTTTGTAGTTTTTTTAAGATTTAAAGGGAATGGGTTTAGGGTTTTAGGATGTATGTAGACCTGTCAAAAACCGACCAAACCCGAAAACCCGACCCGACTCGAAAGGACCCAAACCCGAACCCGACCCGAACGTCACTGGGTCAAGAAGGACCCGAATCCGACCCGACTCGACCCGAACGCAAATCCGAGCTCGCGGGTCCCCTTTATTTTGGTATATTTTATTTCATTTATATTAAATATTTTAATATACTTTATTAAATAATAATATAATATTAATTATATTATTATAATTATTTTATTAAAGTTAAAAATCATAATAATAATCATAAAAAAAAGGCATGTTCGACCCGCTGGGTCAACCCGAACCCGACCCGTAAATTATATCAACCCGATCGATCCGAACCCGATATGACCCGAATCCGATTTGACCCGAACCCGACCCGTCCGATCCAGTTGACAGGTCTAGATGTATGACTTTAGGGTTTAGGGTTTTAGGAGTGTAATGGATTTTAAGATAATGGGGATATTTCATTTTTTATATATTTATATTTCACATAAACCGGTTACCAAACCGTTTCATGAACCGGAGGTTGAACCGCCTCCGAACCGCCGGTTCGGCGGTTCAACTATACCTTGAACCGAAACCTGAACCGGTCGGGACCTTGAACCGTCGATTCTGATCTAGTTCAGGGTTTGACCGGGTTTGACCCGGTCCGATTCCGGTTCAGGAATGCCCAGCTATACCGGAACCCACCTCTTTTGGATATACCATTACCCACAAATTTAATCCAAGATTGACTTTATTGACAATCCTATAAAAATAGTTGGTTTTTTACAAAATCGGTCAATAAACTACGAGGCCACTATATGCGCGACGTTTTTTTCTTTACGCACGACATTCTGTACGCTAGAAAATGGCGTACGCCATATTCTAGCGTACAGAATAAAATATGTATAAATAATAAGATTATATGTATTTTGATTTTTTTTTAAAAATAAGTATAAATCTGTACGCCAGAATATGGCATACGCCATATTCTAGCGTACAGAATAAAATATGCATAAATTATAAGATTATATGTATTTTGAACTTTAAAAAAAAAAATTAAGTATAAATCTGTATGCCATAATCTGGCGTACAGATTATAAAAAAAAATTAAAACTTTTTAATCATGTAGAGAATTTCAATACGAGTCCGTACATATAAAATTCGCCCAAAACGGACATCATTTGCCCCTCCAAAAGCCCAAAACACGAAGCTTTCCTATCTATTTTTTTTATTTGGTGCCCGACATATAGCGCATTATAGTGAATTTTTTTGGTATTTTTTGAATTTTTCTACTATAATTTTGTATAAGATTTTAATACGAGTCCGTACATATAAAATTCATTCAAAACGGATATTGTTTTCCCCTCCAAAAACGATATCCAAAACGGATATCGTTTTCCCCTCCAAAAAGCCCTCTTTTGAGTTGGGGCTTAGACGAATATCGTTTTCCCCTCCAAAAAGCCCCTCCATTAAACTCCTCTTTTGAGTTAGGGCTTAAATATGTGGCTTAAATGGAGGCTTTTTGAGTTTAAGCGTCTATTTAAGCCTCAACTCAAAAGATGAGTTTAATGAAGGGGTTTTTGATCCCAAATTATAATTATATTTATATTAAATTACAATTATGTATTATATTAGGTTATCAAAATATCATTTATATTAAATTACTAAATATACGATTTATATTAAATTATAAAAAAATTGAATTTATATTAAATTTCAATTATATGTTGCATTTTAGGTAAATTGAAAGAAAGGAAAAAAACCGCGGGCGCGGCTTTGGAAGAACTCAGCTAAGATGTCAAGAAGCAAAGTCGCGATCATATATAAGTGTAACTATATGAAATATAATAAAATACTATATATATAACTATAATTATGTGAAATATAATGAAATGATATAGTATATAAGTCTAAGTATACTAGATTTAATGAAATACTATAGTATATAAGTCTAAGTATACTATATTAAATGAAACACTATAATATATAAGTTATACTAGGTTTAATGAAATACTATAGTATATAAGTCTAAGTATACTAGATCTAATGAAATACTATAGTATATAAGTGTAACTATATGAAATATAATGAAATACTATAGTATATAAGTGTAACTATATGAAAGTTTTATGAAATACTATAGTATATAAGTGTAACTATATGAAATATAATGAAATACTATGGTACATAAGTGTAACTACATGAAATATAATGAAATACTATAGTATATAAGTGTAACTATATGAAATATAATGAAATACTATGGTACATAAGTGTAACTACATGAAATATAATGAAATACTATAGTATATAAGTGTAACTATATGAAATATAGTGAAATACTATGATACATAAATGTAACTATATAAAATATAATGAAATACTATGATACATAAGTGTAACTATATGAAATTTAATGAAATACTATGGTATATAAGTATAACTATATGAAATTTAATGAAATATTATAGTATATAAGTGTAACTATATGAAGTTTAATGAAATACTATAGTATATAAGTATAACTATATGAAATATAATGAAATACTATGGTACATAAGTGTAACCACATGAAATATAATGAAATACTATAGTATATAAGTGTAACTATATAAAATATAATGAAATACTATGGTACATAAGTGTAACTACATGAAATATAATGATATACTATAATATATAAGTGTAACTATATGAAATATAATGAAATACTATGATACATAAATGTAACTATATGAAATATAATAAAATACTATGATACATAAGTGTAACTATATGAAATTTAATGAAATACTATGATATATAAGTATAACTATATGAAATTTAATGAAATACTATAGTATATAATGTAACTATATGAAGTTTAATGAAATACTATAATATATAAGTATAACTATATGAAATATAATAAAATACTATAGTATATAAATATAAGTATATAACTATATGAAATATAATGAAATACTATGATACATAAGTGTAACTATATGAAATATAATGAAATACTATAGTATATAAATGTAACTATATAAAATTTAATGAAATACTATAGTATATAAGTCTAAGTATACTAGATCTAATAAAATACGATAGTACATAAGTGTACTATAGTATATGAAATATAATGAAATACTATAGTATATAATGAAATACTATAATATATAAGTGTAACTATATAAAATATAATGAAATACTATAGTATATTAGTGTAACTATATGAAATATAATGAAATACCATAGTATATAAGTATAACTATATGAAATATAATGAAATACTATAATATATAAGTCTAAGTATACTAGATGTAATGAAATACTATAGTATATAAGTCTAAGTATATACTAAATCTAATGAAATACTATAGTACATAAGTGTACTATATAGTTTTCCTTATATACTATAGTTTTCCTTTATATTTAATGTGAATATACTAATATACTATAGTATTTCATATAGTTATACTTATATACTATAGTATTTCCTTATATACTATAGTATTTTCATTATATACTATAGTATTTCATATACTTATACTTATATACTATAGTATTTCATTAAATTTCATATAGTTATACTTATATACTATAGTATTTATATACTATAGTATTTTCATTATATACTATAGTATTTCATTATATTTCATATAGTTATACTTATATACTATATTATTTCATTAAAGTTCATATAGTTACACTTATATACTATAGTATTTCATTAAATTTCATATAGTTATACTTAAATACCATAGTATTTCATTAAATTTCATATAGTTACACTTATGTATCATAGTATTTCATATAATTATATTTATGTATCATAGTATTTCATTATATTTCATATAGTTACACTTATATACTATAGTATTTCATTATATTTCATGTAGTTATACTTATGTACCATAGTATTTTATTATATTTCATATAGTTACACTTATATACTATAGTATTTCATTAAATTTCATATAGTTACACTTATATACTATAGTATTTCATTATATTTCATATAGTTACACTTATATAATATAGTATTTCATTATATTTCATAGTTACACTTATGTACCATAGTATTTCATTATATTTCATATAGTTACACTTATGTATTATAGTATTTCATTAGATCTAGTATACTTAGACTTATGTACCATAGTATTTCATTATATTTCATATAGTTACACTTATGTATTATAGTATTTCATTAGATCTAGTATACTTAGACTTATGTACCATAGTATTTCATTATATTTCATATAGTTACACTTATGTATTATAGTATTTCATTAGATCTAGTATACTTAGACTTATATACTATAGTATTTCATTATATTTCATATAGTAACACTTATATACTATAGTATTTCATTAAATCTAGTATACTTAGACTTATATACTATATCATTTCATTATATTTCACATAATTACAGTTATATACTATAGTATTTTATTATATTTCATATAGTTACACTTATATACGATCGCGGCTTTGCTTCTTGGCATCTTAGCTAAGTTTTTCCAAGGCTGCGCCCGCGGTTTTTTTCCTTTCTTTCAATTCACCTAAAATGCAACATGTAATTGAAATTTAATATAAATTCAATTTTTTTATAATTTAATATAAAGGATATATTTAATAATTTAATATAAATGATATTTTGATAAATTAATATAATGACATAATTATAATTTAATATAAATATAATTTGGGATCAAAAGCCCCTCCATTAAACCCCTCTTTTGAGTTGTGGCTTAAATGGACGCTTAAACTCAAAAAGCCTCCATTTAAGCCCCATCTTTAAGCCCTAACTCAAAAGAGGGGTTTAATGGAGGGGAAAACGATATCCGTCTAAGCCCCAACTCAAAGAGGGCTTTTTGGAGGGAAAAACGATATCCGTTTTGAATGAATTTTATATGTACGGACTCATATTAAAATCTTATACAAAATTATAGTAGAAAAATTCAAAAAATACCAAAAAATTTCACTATAATGCGCTATATGTCGGGCACCAAATTAAAAAAAAAATGTAGGAAAGCTTCGTGTTTTGGGCTTTTGGAGGGGCAAACGATGTCCGTTTTGGGCGAATTTTATATGTACGGACTCGTATTGAAATTTTCTACATGATAAAAAAAAATTAATTTTTTTTTATAATCTGTACGCCAGATTATGGCATACAGATTTATACTTATTTTTTTTTTTAAAGTTCAAAATACATATAATCTTATAATTTATACATATTTTATTCTGTACGCTAGAATATGGCGTACGCCATATTCTGGCGTACAGATTTATACTTATTTAAAAAAAAATCAAAATACATATAATCTTATTATTTATACATATTTTATTCTGTACGCTAGAATATGACGTACGCCATTTTCTAGCGTACAGAATGTCGTGCGCAAAGAAAAAAAACGTCGCGCATATAGTATCAGCCATAAACTATTAACAAATTTTAACTCCAATAATACAAATAGATTTGAATGGATACTGAAACTTGACACCACTGTAAAAGTTAAAAGCTTCTTATAGAAGACTATAAACGACGCACTACCCACTACTAGACTGAGTAGCATTGGAATTTCCATTCCACGACAACGTATATCATGTACTAATCTTTTCTGAAGACATGGCTCATATCTTAGTTAAATGCCCATTCACACTAAAAATAATCCACAACATCAATGGAAAAATAGAACAAATCCTTGGAAACTTTGACCCGTAATAAAAGACCAGAACAATTAATAAATGACATTGATCTGCAGTTGGATAAGAAGGAAATGCCGGAACTAGTTGTTGTGTGGTGGAGCATCTAGTTTCGACGTAACAAGAATATCTTTGATCTTAATGATAATGAAAAAAATTAAGGACCTTACAAGCTTCATTAAACAACGACTAACGAACTGGAATAGAGCAAAAAAATTGTAGAAATGAGGATGATCTAATTATTAAATAGAAAAATAAAAAACATAGAAAAACTAGTAGATTAAAATGGACCAAACCACTAGACGAAGTAATTAAAATTAACATTGGAAATTTTGTTTGATAACCCCAAATTTTTGACTTTTTTCGAAATTATTTCAGATTTTGACAATTTCGTATGATAATCCTGAGTTTTTTACTAGTTTCGCGAAATGTCCCTCCATCCTCTTTCTCTTTAAAATATATTAAATTTAATTAAAAAAATAACAATTAAAAAGAGTAAAAAAGCACAAATTTTTTTGTCTTCTTCAGTCTTGATTAAATAAAATTAAATTCTATCCAAACCCACCGAACAAGGATTGTTAAAATCAGAATCCCCAAAACCCATAAACCAAATGCAATAGAAAAATGAGAAACATAGAAGAACCCATCAAAATCAAGACTGAAATAGGATGAAATCTGCAGGAAAGGTCAAATTTTGGGTAAAAAAAATTGCAGCTTTATCTTCTCACCATGAATTGGTCAAGCTCCTTTTCATCCCCAACGATGGGGGGCCCACTGGAAGCCATGTCGGAGTACTTGGCGACGACGTTCTGCGATTGGGCGAGCTGGGCGTCGATCCTCGGCAGCTGATCCACCGGCGTCACGATCTTCAGGCAGGCGACGTGCGCCGACAACAGCTGCTCGTACAACGGGTGCGACAAAATCTCCGCCTTGTACTTCGCATTCTGCCAATTCACCACCACCCCATCTCCGCCTGATAGTAAACGCATGTATTTAGGATTGGTTAAGATTGCATATCTTTGGATATCCTTTCCTGTACTCATTATATATACTGTTAATAATACTTGACAACCCTAAGTGGGCTTTCTCATACTCTCACATGGTATCAGCCTAATATCGCTCCTCTCAAATCTAAACCTCTTCTCCCTCTCCCAACATGCCGAACACAGAAGACGCCCTTCCGGCCAACCAAAACACAGAACCGACAAACACTTCCTCATCAAACACCTCGCGACCCCCCTCTGAGATCGCCATGGCCCAAGCCCTTCACGTTGCGTCCATCAAAACTCATGTTCCCTTTGTCCTCGATCTAAAGGAATCCAACTACAATAAATGGCGTGCCATCTTCCTCGTTACAGTGGGCAAGTACGCCCTTCTCGACCACCTCAACAACTCAAACCCTCCTCAACCCGATGACGCTGAATGGCAGATCCTGGACTTCACTGTCCTGTCCTGGATCTACGGCTCAATCTCTCCCAACATCCTTGAGATCGTCATGAAAAACGGTGCCAATGCTCATGACGTCTGGACCGCAATAGAAAACTTGTTCTGCGACAACAAGAAAAGTCGGGCCATCAACCTGAAAACAGAATTTCGTGGCCTCATACAAGGCTCTATGTCCATCACTGACTACTGTCAGAAACTCAAATCACTCGCCGACAGCCTCAACGATGTGGACAACCCGATCTCTGACGAGACAATGGTCCTACAAACCATTCGGGGCCTCAATAATGAGTTCCAAACTATGGCGGCTGTTATCCCTATGCAAAGGCCCTTCCCCACCTTTCAAGAATGCCGAAGCATACTGCTCTTTGAAGAGTCCCGCAGAGCAAATGTGTCGAAGCAGGAAACAACACTGCATACGAGTGTGACGACACCGGTGGCGCCCCCTGCGACGCCTCCAGCGAACCCACCACCTGCCCAACCTCCGACCCGTGAGCAGCCCCAATACAACAACCGAGGTCGGGGTCGTGGACGTGGCTGAGGTCGCGGACGCAATGGTGGACGAGGCTGGACGCCGTGGACCAACCAATGGAACTGGCCGAACCAGCAGCAACAATGGCACTCTCCCCCGCCATGGGCCGCTGGCCTCCTTGGACCCGGACCCCGCCCGCAGCAGCAACAGTGGGCAAATCCGCAGCACCAACAGGCACCACCCCAAGCCATGATGTCCCAATGGGACCAACAGGCACTCGTGAATGCCTTGAATGGCATGACACTTCAGCAGCCGAACGACGGATGGTATATGGACACCGGAGCATCATCCCACATGACTTCAAATGCAAGTATTCTCTCTCCCGCTTTTAATCTTGGCATTTATTCGTCATCTAAAGTTGTTGTGGGAAATGGAGAAAGCCTCCCTATTACCCATATCGGTCATACCACAGTCACAAAAATTCCCTACCTGAACCTCAAAAATGTCCTTGTTACCCCGGGTCTCATCAAGAACTTAATTTCTGTCCGAAAATTTACAAAAGACAATAACTGCTCGGTTGAATTTGACCCTAATGGTTTTTCTGTGAAGGATCTTCCCACCAGGAACGAGATAATCAGATGCAATAGCCAGGGTGATCTATACCCTTTGCTTCCGTCATCAGCGTCCAGTCTCCACGCCCTCTCGGCATCTCAGAGTCATCCTCAAATAATCTAGCATCGTCGCCTCGGTCATCCCGGAGCACATGTCCTGCGTCAGCTTCAATCCAGTCAGTCCATCTCAAGTTCGAGTCGTCTCCCTTCTCTATGTCATGCCTGTCAACTCGGCAAACACACAAAACTGCCATTCCAGTCGTCTACAACAGCCACAAAATTTCCTTTCGAAGTTGTTCATTGTGATTTATGGACATCCCCTGTTCTAAGTGTTTCTGGATTCAAATATTATCTTGTCATTTTAGATGATTATACACATTATCTCTGGACTTTTCCTCTCAAACACAAGTCTGAATTTTTTGCAAAATTCGATCACTTCATATCATATGTCAAAACACAATTCCAAACAACTATTCGAAGTTTACAGTGTGACCATGGTCGGGAATTCGATAACACAAATGTTCAACATCTTCTAAACACAAATGGCATACTATACCGATTTTCTTGCCCACACACTTCTCAACAAAACGGTAAAGTTGAACGTATCATCCGTACGATTAACAATGTCATTCGTACTCTTCTCTTCCAAGCCAACATGCCCACATCCCTATGGGCCGAAGCACTACACACGGCCACACATCTCCTGAACATTCTACCCACCAAAATACTCAGTCGGACCACCCCACACCACCATCTCTACAAAACCGAGCCCACATACTCTAACCTTCGTGTCTTTGGTTGCCTCTGCTACCCAAATCTCTCCTCCACAATGCCACACAAATTAGCCCCTCGGTCCAGTCCTTGTGTCTTTTTAGGGTATGCTCAAAATCACCGTGGTTATCGCTGTCTTGATATTAATTCCAGAAAAATTATAATTTCTCGGCATGTTAAGTTTGATGAGACTCAATTTCCCTACCCCAACCAAAATACAAACACTGATCCGTTTGATTATATCAAACTGATATCTGAAACTACCCCTCTTCCAATTACCATACCAAAATCCCACGCAAATCCCCATAACCCGGGCCCACCCATACCTCTCTCCCCTAACTCCCCCCCTCAAATCTCTCCGTATCACTCCCCCCTAACAAACTCCCCTCTCCCAGTAGATAACCCTAACGGCGCGACCCTCACCCAGCAAACCTCTCCACCCCCCTCACCCCCTCTACCACACAACCCTACTCCAGCAGACAAAAATAATGCACATTCAATGTGTACCCGAGCCAAGGCTGGTATTTCAAAACCAAAAATTATCTTTAACCTATCCACAACCGTTTCTCCTATTCCCTCAACCCACAAGAAAGCCCTCCAAGACCAACAATGGCTTCAAGCAATGAAAGACGAATTTAATGCCTTGATTAAGAATGGGACCTGGGAATTGGTTCCAAAACCTATGCATGCTAATGTGGTTACAGGCAAGTGGCTTTTCAGGCACAAGTTCGGACCAGATGGATCCCTTGCTCGTTACAAAGCTCGGTGGGTTGCTCGTGGATATTCCCAACAATAAGGTATTGACTTCGATGAGACGTTCTCTCCGGTGGTCAAGCCCGTCACCGTCCGCACAGTTCTCGCCCTTGCTCTAGCGAGAAATTGGCCGATTCATCAGTTAGATGTCAAAAACGCCTTTCTGCATGGGGCTCTAAAGGAAACGGTGTATTGTCAACAGCCGCATGGGTTCATAGATACTGCACATCCAGATCACGTTTGTCTCCTGCGAAAGGCCCTGTACGGCCTCAAGCAAGCGCCTCGCGCCTGGTTCAGCGCTTTGCTCAGCACCTCCTCCGCCTTGGCTTCAAAGGAAGTAAGTCAGATCCCTCTCTATTCATCTTCAAATAGCAGGACCGAGAGGCTCACCTTCTCATCTATGTGGATGATATTGTGATATCTGCATCGACACCCGCCTTCCTCAGCCAAATTGTTACTGCTCTCAGTCGAGAATTTTCAATGACTGACCTCGGAAGTCTTCATCACTTTCTGGGTATTAAGGTGACCCACAATGCTGCCGGTCTACACCTAAGCCAAGAGCAGTACTCGCATGAGATTTTGCACAAGGCTGGGATGACAGAATACAACCCTGCGAGAACACCAGTTGACACATCAACGAAGCTGAGCCAGAATGCAGGGCCGCCGATCTCAGATCCCACTCATTATCGCTCCCTTGCTGGCATATTACAGTACTTGACGTTCACTCGCCCAGACATCTCGTACGCTGTTCAGCAGTGTTGCTTATTCATGAATGATCCGAGAGAGCAGCACTACCTAGCCCTGAAACGGATTCTCAGGTACGTCAAAGGCACGACAACATTGGGTATACAACTCACAAAAGGGGCCATCACAGATCTCACCGCCTATTCGGACGCCGATTGGGCGGGGTGTCCAGACTCCAGGAAGTCGACTTCAGGGTACTGTGTATATCTTGGCCATAATCTGATAAGTTGGTCATCAAAACGACAACACACTGTTGCCCGCTCCAGTGTAGAAGCCGAGTATAGGGCCGTTGCTAACGCCGTGGTAGACACTTGCTGGGTTCCCAGTCTACTCACTGAACTAGGTTCGCCGATTTCGAAAGCCACGGTCGTATTCTGTGACAACGTCACTGCCGTTTACCTGTCTAGCAATCCTATACAACACCAAAGAACCAAGCATGTGGAAATCGATCTCCATTTCGTCCGTGAAAAAGTGGGGCTCGGTCAGGTGCGTGTCTTACATGTTCCATCCACACACCAGTTCGCAGACCTATTCACCAAGGGGTTGCCATATCCGTTGTTCAATGATTTCCGGTCCAGTCTTTGCGTTCGACAAGCTACCGCTACGACTGAGGGGGATGATAGTAAACGCATGTATTTAGGATTAATTTAAGATTGCATATCTTTGGATATCCTTTCCTGTACTCATTATATATACTGTTAATAATACTTGGCAACCCTAAGTGGGCTTTCTCATACTCTCACACCGCCGTCCCCCATCTCTGCCTTACTACCACCCCCGCCGTTACTCCCGTTACCGTTATCGTTACCACCGTCGTTATGGTTTCCGTTATCGTGAGGGATCGATAGCACCGAAGATTCGTCGATGGTCCGGGAGAGCCACTGGTTGGGCGGCGGCCCGACGAGGAGTCGGAATTCGTCTGGAGGTTCAGAAAATTGCTTCCGCCATCGGCGAATCCGCCCTGAGAGCGAAGGATGGCGTTGCTGAGCCAATTGGGCCCATTGGCCCCTCCCAGGTGGTGGTGGTGGCTGTGGTGGTCCGACTTGGGATCGCCGGAGTCCGGTGGCAAGAGGGCGGTGAAGTGCTACTGAAAAGCCATTTGGTCTTGCGAAAGATGGTGATGTTGCTGCTGCCAATTTCTTCTTCCGCCAATTTCTTGTTCTTTTCCCCCCCTCTTCTTCTAACTACTGAAACTAGCCACAAAATCTTCCGCCATGGATTTGTGGGAAGTAAAGAAAGTTTGTGGTTTTTTTGGGGATTATTGAAAATAAATAAACCGAAATTTTGAGTTGTTTTATCCTTTTTAATTATTATTTTGTAATTAAATTTAATGTATTTTAAAGGGAAAGAGGATAGAGGGGCATTTGGCAAAACGAGTAAAAAACTCAGGATTATTACATAAAATTGTCAAAATCTGAGGGGATTTCGCGAAAAAAGTCAAAAACTCGGGGTTATCAGATGAAATTTCCGAATTAACATTGATGTCTCACAAAAGGAGAATGGTGAAGCATCTAGTGGATTTATATTTAAAAATAGTAATGTTGAACCATTCACATGGAATTAGAGTTGTCAAAAAGTGACTAAACTCGTTTACCGACCTGACCGACCTATTTTTAGACCCGACTCGACTTGACCGAAATTTTTGATAATCCAAAGTTATCGAATCCGAATTTACCGAACCCGACCCGATTAACGAATAAATATGGAGTATTAATAAAATATAACATAAAATATATACGATAAATGACATATAAATAATGATAATTAATATCCTACAAAAATAGAACATTGTTGTACTTATATAATTTTTTATAATGTAGAAATTTATAAATTAATATAATAAAAATTAAAAATAAAATATGATTTTGGTCTACTAATATCAATTACATTAAAATATTTAATAATAATATTATTATTTTAATTCATTTCAACTTATTTTGACATATTTAAATTAGTTTTTAACTATTTAATAATATTTAAATAGTAAACAAATATTTAAAAAATGACGCTCTTGACCCATTGGTTAACCTGAACCGCCCGCTCACCTGTAATGACCCGATCGGCTTGACCTGTTATCTAAAATGACCCGACACGTTCTCAACCTGAACCCGAAATAACCGAATCAAACCTGACTTGACCGACTCGATTGACAACTCTACATGGAATCCTTTAAATGTGGTAATAATAACATTCTTATGACATAAATGTTGGCTCTCCCCCAAAGTATTTATAAAGCCAAACACTTGTGTGTGAATTCATGTTGAAGGTACAACGCCCCCGACTTATGTCAGTAGTGCCACACAGTACCAGTGACCTCAGACTTTAAAGTCCAAAGTCATCCTAGGCTTTAATCGGAACAATTATGGTTAAATAGATAAATAAATAATAAATAATAAAAGTAAAATATCCCTCAATTTTTAGTAAGGATATTCGGGTAATTTTTCCCAACCTTCACTAATTAATTATTTCACTTTCAGTGAAGTTTGGATTTTCTGAAATATCCATGATATCCCAAATAATTCCTTGAGTGGTATAAAATACATTCAATATATTTTCGGGACTTAGAATATTTGTTTGGATACAAACATATAATTTTCGGGGTTTAATACCCATACCAAAATCAATTCCCATATTTCACGCTGCTCGCCGAAAGCACCCGCCGCTCGCCGAAAGCACTTCCGAAAGTGCGCCGGAAGTTGTCGCTGGCTCGAGCCCCGTGTTGGTCGGATCTTTGCCCCTTCCATGGCTATAAATGGAGCTCGTTGCCTTACTCCTCTTGCTCCCGTCTCCCTCTCGGTTGTCTCTCCCATTCTTGCTCCTCCGTTGCTCTTTCCATCGGCGACAAGACGAGCGTGTCCGAGCTGTTGCTGTACGGTGGTCATCGTTGCTTCGTGCTCTGGTGGTTGCTGCGACTGCGTGAAGCCGCCACCGTTGAAATCGACCCACTGCTGTGCTCCCTCCCGGTGGCGAAGGCGACCCAGTCAGAGCGCCGAGCTGCTGCCCTCCGTCGTCGTAGCCGAGCTGCTGCGCATCGTCGTTGAAGCTCCTGTTGGTGGTGTGCTGCTCCGGTGGTCGCTGTTGCGTCGTGCTACTGCGGTAGCTTCTTCCCCGGCGACAAGGCGGCGAAGATCCCGGCGAAGCCCAGCCGAGCTCCTCTGTTTCGAGTTTCTCCCGCCGGCGAGCCTGGCGTGGTGCTCCGTCGTTGAGCTGTGGCTGGTGGTGCTCCTCCTCCTGTCGGCGTTGCCTTCCTCTCCGGCGTCAGCGAGGAACGCCGGCGAGACCCCCCTGTGCTTCTCTGTTTTGTTCGAAGTGGTGAAGGAGGTGAACAGTAGAGGTGGGGCCCCCTTTTCCTTTGTTTTGTTTTGATGGGCCGAAGGCCCATTTAGCCATCCAGTCCAAATTCAACCCGAAATTATTCGAGCGTTAGAACGTGATCGGCTGGATTGCGTGTGGACTCGTACTCTAGTAGGAATATTCTGAAGCTTAAGCCATATCCTCGGAAAGGATATTTTCGGTAGTCGTCTCGTCCAGATTCATCGCCGAATCTATTCCAGGCAAGTGACGGTTCGCTCTTGCTCATCGTTCCATATTTACATTAATTATCAGTTGTTTATCTGAGTAATTAATTTGGAATGATTACTGTGTTTGTCTGGAATTGGTTTTATAAACAGTTTTGGAAAATCATATAATAGGTTGTATATCTGCTAGAACGACGATATTATCTGTGATCGCCTTCCGGGCATTTATGTGGATTTATCCTGTACTGTGGTTGTGTTGTAACTGTTAGTTAGCACGAGTATTTATAGGAACGCCTGGATCCTGAGAGTTCCATGCACGTTTCTTTATAACTGTAAGGGCGATGAAGACCCAACGATAGTTGAAGTTTGAATTCTGTGAGGTTCATTCTTTTAAAGGGCGAGCAAGACCCAGCGATAGTGGTGGTTTGGACTCTGAGAAGTTCATTCCTTAGATATGTGTTTTGTGTAACAGGGCATGTATAATTAAAAGCTTACAACGTGTTAATCGTTTTGGAATTTAATAAGATAAGGTGCCCGAGAGCACTTAATTAATAAATCTTCGGCGAGTAGTGCATCTAAGTAAATAGTGCAGCTAGGAAAGCTCATCTCGACTTTGATCATAGTACGTTCTCTTTCCAATCTAGATTCGCTGTAAGCGGTGAGGTTGGTTGTGAACCGAAGCATCTCAGTCAGCTTTTAAATCATTATACGATCTAGACTTTGATCATAGTACGTTCTCTTTCCGATCTGGATTCGCTGTAAGCGGTGAGGTTGGTCGTGAACCGAAGCATCTCAATCAGCTTTTAAATCATTGTTGTTTGATTCTTAAACATTCCAGATTTGTCATATTTTCCTTAAAGACTCATTTCCGTTGGAGTCTTCTTTCGAGTCGATTTCTGTGAAGATTAAGTCTTCCAGAATCTTCTCTTATGCATACCTCTTGTTGTTATTCCGTGAAAGTGTCGGGTTATGTATCGTTCCTTCGGTTATTATTCGAGGGACAATGATAGTAAACGGTTACGATCACTCGGACCATTCTGCTTTTTACCCTTGCTAGTCTATTCAAGTAAACTAACCCACGAACATTGTTCTCCGCATGTGGGCTGGTGTCATCCGTTCGATTCAGCACATCAGATAGAGTGAAGATATGAGGAGACTAGATTGACTATGAAGACGACGGTTGTTTTGGATGTTTTAATAAATTCTTTTAATCAGGTTGAGATCCTTGGGCAGGTGATCATTACGATTACAACCTTTTTTGTAATATCTTTTATAAGACTTCCGCTGTAACTTATTTACTCTGTTATATATTTAAAAGACTTCCGTTGTACTTTGTTTAAACTCTGTATTTGTCCTATTCGGGATTGGGATGTAATCCCGTAACTCATGTTTCATTTGATTGATGTTTTGATTTGAATACTTTGATCATTATGTATCAATTGTATTCCATGAATTGTATTTAAACCGGTAAAGCCTTGGGTGACCTTGGTAAGGAACACTGGGGTCACTGGTGGTAATACATTTCCAAATGAGTTAAGATTTGGGGGTGTTATAGTTGTGGTATCAGAGCTAAAGTTTTTAAAACGGGTTGGGTATTTGAAAACCATTTACTCGTTTTCGATTGAAAGATATTTTCAAAAGGCTCTGAGTTTAAAAATAAAAACGGTGTTTTCATTTTCAACCGTTCATAGTCATGTCTTCTATATAGTCTGATATAGTAAGCTTGTTTCTATGTCTAGAAAGACTAATTCCTTTCTCGTTGCCCCGTTAGACATGGGTGCATTCTGTTCTCTTCAGAGGAACCCGGGAGAAGCCAAGGTGATTTTACCATCTCCAGTAAGGCTAGAATTCCCAATTCCCTCGCTATGATTTGAGGTTGTAGAACCTAGTTACTCGTTTTCAGTTCATCAATAGAAATTACCAAGTTGATCTATTCTAAGTTGATTTTATTACAATAAGTATATCAGAATGATACTAATGTGATAAAATCCTTGGAATTTGATCGATAAACAGATGGTGAACACAATGAACGTTATCTGTACTGGTGCTGGGCCGAGCAATGACCCCAGACCAAACCCGAGGATTGATGCAGACCCATCAGGAGAGCGTGAGTCTATCTTCAATAATAATCCAGGAGGCAATGACCAAGCTCAGGCCGACGCTCCAGTAGTGCTCGATGCAGCAACTTTTGCAGCTATTCGGGGAATTGTGATGCAAGCAATCGCCGATGCTAGGCAACCTGCCGCACCACAGGCACAAGGTGTGCCAATTCCTCCAGTGGTTCCTAGATATGAGGAGCCAGCTGTCTATGAACACCAAGAAGGAGCGGTCAGGAATATAGGTGATTATGGCCGAGCACTGAAGGCCATTAACTCTATGAGACCTGACAGTTATGATGGAAAAGGAGAGCCAGTTAGAGTGGCTCATTGGTTCTCACATATGGAGCGGTTGTTTCGTAATGTTAAGTGCACTGAAGCGGAGAAAGTGCACATAACTTCTCTACAGTTGAAGGAAGAAGTCAGTGAATGGTGGGAGAGTATCGGCTTAGCTAATAGCCCGATTTTGAACTGGTCAATGTTTAAGACCAAGATGACGGATCGTTTCTTCTCTCGAGCTATGAGAGAGGAGAAACACAAGGAGTTCTTGTATCCTAAGACGGATGGATTGAAGGTGACTGAGTTGGCCACTAAATTCAATCATTTGCTACAGTATGCTGAATCAGAGATATCCAGTGAGACACAGAAGATCTGGTACTTCCATGAATGGATGAACCTAGATATTAATCCATGGATGGTGCACCACACATGCTCTACTCTGGAGCAGTACGTGGATGCGGCCTACAAGTTGGAAGTCACACTGGAGGAGTCCGCTCATAAGCGGGAGAAGCAAGTTAAGGGAAAGGGTGGGCAACAGGATCGCCAGGTTGGTTCATTCAAACGACCGGCATCGCCTACCAAGTTTGAGAAGTCTGGTCGTGCTAAGACCGAGACAATTCAGTCTGACTCTGCCAGGTGCTCAGGTTGGAGCAACGGAGTGATTCAGTGTCACAATTGTGGTGCATCTGGGCACAAAAGTTTTGCATGTCAGAATGAGAAGAAGGCATGTTTTGGTTGTGGGAAGGAAGGGCATATGCAAAGGTTCTGTCGTCAGGGAATGCAGAAAGGAGCTGAATCACAGCAAGGGTCTGTTAATCAGAACAACCGACCCAGGTTCAGTCCGGTGGAAGCTCCTAGCCATTCAATGCAGACAACTGCTCAGGACAAGGGGAAAGCCCCAGTGGCTTCTGGAAGTTAAGGTCAACGCCTTTATGTGATGCGTGAGGCGGATGGACCCTATGCTCCAAATGCTTAGAGTACTTTGTATCTGCGTTCTACTTTTGTTAATGTGTTGTTGATGTGGGTGCTACCCATACTTTCATTTTGGATGGTTGTAAGTTAAGTTCTGTATGCGGCTAAGTTTGTGAATCTTTGGTTATAAATATTATTAATATGAAATATTTGGTTAGAACAAATCGTCTGTCGGGATTGTCGATTACCATCAAGGGTAAGAAATTCAAAGCGATTTGACCTAAATAACCATGGTCCCATACGATAATTATTCTCGGTATGGATTGACAGAAGCGTCATAAGGCAGTGATCGACTTCAGTTTTTGATATTCCTGTGGTTAGAGGATTTACGGGTGTCTTTCCAGAAGATATTCCTAGATACCCCGAATCGTGTCGTGGAGTTTGCCGTTGATCTCGAGCCGAGTACCGCGCCGATCTCAGAGGCACCGTACCGGATGGCTCCTGTTGAGATGCAAGAGTTGCAGAAGCAACTCAAGGATCTTCTTGACAAAAGTTATATAAAGCTGAGTGCATCACCTTAAGTAGGAGTGCCCTAGTTTTATTTGTCAAAATAAAATATGGACCGTTTCGACTTTGTTTTGACTTTCGAGAGTTGAATAAAGTCACGATCAAGAGCAAGTATCTGTTGCCAAGGAGTGATGATCTGTTGGATCAACTACAGGGAGCAAAAGTTTTCTCCAAGATCGACCGGAGATCTGGTTTTTATCAGCTCAGGATTCGTGAGGATGATATTCCGAGGATTGCATTTCGGACAAGAGATGGTCACTATGAGTTTGTAGTCATGCCATCTGGATCTACGAGTGCTCCATCAGTTTTCTTGAACTTAGTGCATCGATGTTTTAGACCAGTACTTGAATAAGTTCATAGTGGTCTTCATCAATGGCATTTTGATATTTTCCCGAGCAAGGAAGCTCACAAGGAACATCTGCGGATTGCTTTATCGGTCCTTAGATCAAGTCGGCTGTACGCAAAGTAGGCTAAGTGCGATTGTTGGATCTAGAAGTGGCTTTCTTAGGCCATGTGATCAATAAGAATGAGGTTATGGTTATTCCCCAGAAGAGTGAATCAGTAGTTGTTTGGAAGCGGCCTCAGGGTGTGAGTGAGGTGCGCAGTTTCCCAGAGCTTGCTGAGCATTATAGACGGTTCATGGAAGGATTTTTCTAAGATCACTCCACCTATGACCAGTCTGTTCCGCAAGGTCAACAAGAAGTTGTCTGGGATGACAAGTGCAAGACCAGTTTTCAAGAAGTTGAAACAGTGTCTGACTTATGCACCAGTTTTGGCGTTATCGGAAGGAATGATGGTTATATGGTCTATAGTAATGCTTCGAGAAATGGGTTGAGATGTGTCTTTGATGCAGAGGGGCAAGGTTATTGCATACGCATCTAGACAATTGAAAACCTATGAAGCAAACTAACCAACACATGACCTAGAACTAGCAGCAATAGTGTTTGCATTGGAAACTGAGGTTACTTGGGTGACCCAGAGGTCAGCAGAAGTTTTTCAGCAGAAGTTTGTCTGTGTACATGGCATTCATAAGACCATTGTATCGGATCAAGGTAGCTTAGTTCGAAGCTTTGTTTAGTCACAGATGCAGATCTCCGATGTGTTGGGATGAGTATGCCGACAAGATTATGCTTGGACCAGAATTGGTCGAAAGGACAGCTTCAGACATTGCTTTGATTAGACAGAGGATTTTGACCGCTCAGGGTCGACAAAAGTCGTACGCAGATAAGAAGCGTAGAAGTGTCAAGTTCAAGGTTGGTGGCAAGGTACTTGTCAGAGTATCACCATCAAAGGAAGTTTTCAGGTTTGATAAGCGTGGGAAGCTTAACCCTCGCTACATGGGACCATTCGAGATTTTGGATAGAGTAAGATCTCTAACGTACCGTTTGGCATTGTCGCCATCGGCACACCCAGAGTATAATGTGTTCCACGTATCATTGCTAAGGATATACGTCCCAGATGAGTCTCATGTGCTAAGCTATAAGGACATCGAGATTCAGGCAAATGGTACTTGAGAGGAGATGCCAGTGCGCATTCTCGAACGCCGTGTGTAGCAACTGTGCAACAAGATCGTACTGTTGGTACGAATTATGTGGTCCAAGTCTGGGACAGAAGAAGTTACTTAGGAAACCTGAGAAACTGAGGCGGATATGATTAGACGCTTTCCCGAGTTGTTTTCGGCCAAGTTTTGGGGTCAAAACTTCTTTTAAGGGGGAAGTGATGTAATATCCCTCAATTTTTAGTAAGGATATTCGGGTAATTTTTCCCAACCTTCACTAATTAATTATTTCGCTTTCAGTGAAGTTTGAATTTTCTGAAATATCCATGATATCCCAAATAATTCCTTGAGTGGTATAAAATACATTCAATATATTTTCGGGACTTAGAATATTTGTTTGGATACAAACATATAATTTTCGGGGTTTAATACCCATACCAAAATCAATTCCCATATTTCACGCTGCTCGCCGAAAGCACCCGCCGCTCACCGAAAGCACTCCCGAAAGTGCGCCGGAAGTTATCGCTGGCTCGAGCCCCGTGTTGGTCGGATCTTTGCCCCTTCTATGGCTATAAATGGAGCTCGTTGCCTCACTCCTCTTGCTCCCGTATCCCTCTCGGTTGTCTCTCCCATTCTTGCTCCTCCGTTGCTCTTTCCATCGGCGATAAGACGAGCGTGTCCCAGCTGCTGCTGTACAGTGGTCATCGTTGCTTCGTGCTCCGGTGGTTGTTGCGACTGCGTGAAGCCTCCACCGTTGAAGTCAAGCCACTGTTGTGCTCCCTCCCGGCGGCGAAGGCGACCCAGTCAGAGCGCCGAGCTGCTGCCCTCCGTCGTCGTAGCCGAGCTGTTGCGCGTCGTCGTTGAAGCTCCTGTTGGTGGTGTGATGCTCCGGTGATCGTTGCTGCGCCGTGCTGCTGTGGTAGCTTCTTCCCCGGTGACGAGGCGGCGGAGACGGCGGCGAAGATCCCGGCGAAGCCCAGCCGAGCTCCTCTGTTTCGAGCTTCTCCCGCCGACGAGCCTGGCGTGGTGCTCCGTCGTTGAGCTGTGGCTGGTGGTGCTCCTCCTCCCGCAGGCGTTGCCTTCCTCCCCGACGTCAGCGAGGAAAGCCAGCGAGACCCCCCCTGTGCTCCTCTGTTTTGTTCGAAGTGGTGAAGGAGGTGAACAGTAGAGGTGGGCCCCCCTTTTCCTTTGTTTTGTTCTGATGGGCCGAAGGCCCATTTAGCCATCCAGTCCAAATTCAACCCGAAATTATTCGAGCGTTAGAACGTGATCGGATGGATTGCGTGTGGACTCGTACTCTGGTAGGAATATTCTGAAGCTTAAGCCATGTCCTCGAAAAGGATATTTTCGATAGTCGTCTCGTCCAGATTCATCGCCGAATCTATTCCAGGCAAGTGGCGGTTCGCTCTTGCTCATCGTTCCATATTTACATTAATTATCAGTTGTTTATCTGAGTAATTAATTTGGAATGATTATTGTGTTTGTCTGGAATTGGTTTTATAAACGGTTTTGGAAAATCATATAATAGGTTGTATATCTGCTAGAACGGCGATATTATCTGTGATCGCCTTCCAGGCATTTATGTGGATTTAACCTGTACTGTGGTTGTGTTGTAACTGTTAGTTAGTACGAGTATTTGTAGGAACACCTGGATCCTGAGAGTTCCATGCGCGTTTCTTTATAACTGTAAGGGCGATGAAGACCCAACGATAGTTGAAGTTTGAATTCTGTGAGGTTCATTCTTTTAAAGGGCGAGCAAGACCCAGCGATAGTGGTGGTTTGGACTCTGAGAAGTTCATTCCTTAGATATGTGTTCTGTGTAACAAGGCATGTATAATTAAAAGCTTACAACGTGTTAATCGTTTTGGAATTTAATAAGATAAGGTGCCCGAGAGCACTTAATTAATAAATCTTCGGCGAGTAGTGCATCTAATTAAATAGTGCAGCTAGGAAAGCTCGTCTCGACTTTGATCATAGTACGTTCTCTTTCCAATCTAGATTCGCTGTAAGCGGTGAGGTTGGTTGTGAACCGAAGCATCTCAGTAAGCTTTTAAATCATTATACGATCTAGACTTTGATCATAGTACGTTCTCTTTCCGATCTGGATTCGCTGTAAGCGGTGAGGTTGGTCGTGAACCGAAGCATCTCAATCAGCTTTTAAATCATTGTTGTTTGATTCTTAAACATTCCAGATTTGTCATATTTTCCTTAAAGACTCATTTCCGTTGGAGTCTTCTTTCGAGTCGATTTCTGTGAAGATTAAGTCTTCCAGAATCTTCTCTTATGCATACCTCTTGTTGTTATTCCGTGAAAGTGTCGGGTTATATATCGTTCCTTCGGTTATTATTCGAGGGACAATGATAGTAAACGGTTACGATCACTCGGACCATTCTGCTTTTTACCCTTGCTAGTCTATTCAAGTAGACTAACCCACGAACATTGTTCTCCGCATGTGGGCTGGTGTCATCCGTTCGATTCGGCACATCAGATAGAGCGAAGATATGAGGAGACTAGATTGACTATGACGACGATGGTTGTTTTGGATGTTTTAATAAATTATTTTAATCAGGTTGAGATCCTTGGGCAGGTGATCATTACGATCACAACCTTTTTTGTAATATCTTTTATAAGACTTCCGCTGTAACTTATTTACTCTGTTATATATTTAAAAGACTTCCGTAGTACTTTGTTTAAACTCTGTATTTGTCATATTCGGGATTGGGATGTAATCTCGTAACTCATGTTTCATTTGATTGATGTTTTGATTTGAATACTTTGATCATTATGTATCAATTGTATTCCATGAATTGTATTTAAACCGGTAAAGTCTTGGGTGACCTTGGTAAGGAACACTGGGGTCACTGGCGGTAATAACTTTCCAAATGGGTTAAGATTTGGGGGTGTTACAAAAAGAGTAAGTAGTGGGAGACTTTTTTTAGGGAAATACTTAACCTTTATTAAAATCTTTCCTCGTAAATTTAGAAGATATTCTTACAACTCGAAATTTCAGTACAGCGGAAGACTTTTTAAATAACCTTAAGTACATGACTAACTTATCTAATTATTACACTTATTTAAGAAGATTAAATTAAAACTAGACAACTTTAAACATAATATTACTTTAAATCACAATCTTCAACTGCAAGCCTTCGTCTTCGATTTGTTACTTCAAGGATGTCGTAGACCAACCACTAATGTGCCATATAGGACGGATGACACCATCCAACCATATAAGGAAAATGAAAGGTTGGTCAGTCTAATGAAAGACTGTGCAATGGTGAAAAACAGAATAGTTCTTGTAGTCATATATAGTCACTATCATTGTTTCTCAAATAAAACTTGGTAAACGAAATGACTACTATACTCCTACTGAAACGAAAGAAAATGCGTGCTTCAAGAGATGACTCCAATGAACTGAGTCTTGTGTGAATTAAATGAATTTGTTTGAGAACATTTATATTTATCACACAATGTTTTGAAAACGATTCATTGAATATTTAGGTCCTCGACCAACCTCACCGCATAATGCGAATCCAGATTGGAAATGGGACTTACGTTGTACTTCTCGTCCGAGAGTATTTATTAAGTGCAAAACGAAACTTATCTTCTTTAATTCTAAAACGTGCATTTACGTTAAAGCTTTTAATCCATACCAATCTCGAAACGAGGTATATCATGGGATGAATCCCGAATAATGACACTAGCTAAGTACACCACCACATATATTCGAATAAGGGTTGGTCATGACCAAAAAGTATTAGGGCAATAATCATCCTAATACCAAGTTATAAAAAAACAGTTAAACTCCGCAAGGTAAATAATGTTCATACGAATACTCGTGCTAACTAAGCATACAAGTCCACACCAAAATTCATCTAGCACCCTATGATAATAAACATATATATATACGAGGGTGATTGCTAGCAAAATATACAACCTACTCCCTCCGTCCCATATTGTTTGTCATGTTTGACTTTTGTACACTATTCATAGTTGAAGAGAATTTTCAAGATTTCTTCTAATATATAAGAAAAAACATAGTCATATGGGATCTTGTTTGGTTCGTCTCAACGAGTATTTTGATAATATTAAAAAATTATAATTTTTATTAATATGTAATTAGAGATATTAACGATACAAAACTCGTCTCGATAAGTGTGCCCGGTCAAAACAGGACAAACAAATTGGGACAAAGGGAGTAATATATAAGGTTCATTTTCACATCAATTTAACACACAAGTTCCCAAACACAATTAAGAATATTATTTATCCTAACTTAATTAGAACAATTAATTAATTGTCAATTAAGATTAATATGGAATAAATTGTAAGAGCGGACTACCACTTTCCTCGGATTCAGAAGTTGATTGAACGGCGTAACGTCGTTCGGAAGAAAGTCGCTTTGGACCAACAAACTGGATTCTTGATTTGAAGACGATTTCGAGACGTACCTAATTCACACAAAAATAAATTATAATTAGATAATTTATTCGATAACAGAATTTGAACGATACTTGTCTTGGTTTCTAATTAAATTTATTTAACTCTAAATAAATCAATTATCTAGGCTACATGATATACGATTATCTATACGATACTAAAAATTCCTTTGGTCGTATATTCTAAATAATCATAACATTAATAAATTAATCAAATAATTTATTTACAACTTCTAATGAATTTATAACCCAACATATTATCTATATAAAATGTTATAATTTAACAATTCATAATATAAGATAATACCCAAAAATATGTTTAATTAAATTTTAACACTCCTAAAATTACATTAACCCAAATTATCTCTAAGTAATTTTAATTGGCCAAATTAATCAAGATTAACCCCCAAACATACCAAAAACACGAATTGGAGATTTTCCCAAAATTGCGGATAAATAGTCGTGCGTTCAAGGGCTCAATTCGAACTCGTCTGACCACCAAATGGCTCGTGGTTGGTGTCGTTGGATTCGTGCCTTCAAGACGAAGATTTTGATACTTGAATCATAACTGGAGGTGCCCTAACGAAGGAGAATTCTACCCTGGAAGCTCACAAAATTTTCTTGAAAACGAAGAACTAGGGGTGTTAAAAAATGACTCGGACCGGAAAAGACCGGACTGGTGAAATTACGGTCCGGTCTCCGGTCCATGATTTCCCCTTAATCCGGGTCCAGTCCAGTCCAAACCCGGAAAAAATAAAAAACTAAGAGTTTAAATGTTTTTTTATAGATATTTTTCTTAATTTAATAAGTTAGGAGTATAAATATTTTTTATATATTTTCTAGATATTAAATAAGAATTTTATTTTATTTTATTTTAAATAAGGACCGGTCTAAACCGATCCTAGACCAGACCGGACCGAATAGGACCGGTTCGGTCCGGTCTCCGGTCCGACCTTTTGAAAAAATCCGATCCGGACCGGATGAACACCCCTACGACGAACCCTAACTCTCAAAATTGGATGAATTTAATCAATGAGTGAAGGGGTATTTATAGGGGTTTGATAGATCTCTAAAACCCTACAACTTGATATAAATTTGGACCAAAACGATCCGGAATCGGATCCAATTTGCCATAAAAACGTGATGACTCATTTGAAATATTTCTTGCCTTTTGGGGGGAAATTCGATCTTGTTTGGGGATAATTCATCCCGATTTTATGGTAATTATACACGTCATAATCATGTCTAAAAATCACATGATTCAATTGTAACAATTGAGCTCAGATTTGGGCCGAATTCCTCCATGGCCGAGAGCTCCAAGCTGTACGTGAATGGCTGAAGGCCGAAGGTTGAAGACAACCATTTTTGTCTTTTTTGCACACGACCCCCAAACTTTTGGACAAACTGCACATTTTTGCCCAACTTTTTAAGTTGTGACAAAAAAACCCTTATTTCATCTTTCAAAGATTCCAAAAATTACTTACACTTATTTATAGCTTATCCTAAATTTATTTATACATTTTAGCCCAAATTTAAGTTAGAAAAAAATTAAACTAGGTATCTTTACAACTTAAGTTACATTATCTTATAAACTTACCCATATCTAAATCAACAACCTGTTATTCTTACTTTAAATACTTTATGCTTAATAAGATAATTTCATTTAAATCAATATTAACAAAAGTTAACATAGTTTAAATAATTCATGATTCAAAGAGATAACCTACTTAGGTTAATTATTATTTTATCCCTACATGGATAAACATAATAAATCTTATAACCTTTATTTTTTCATATTTAAAAATTATAAAACTACATTCATAATTATAATTATTTATTTGTTTCTACACCATACTTTTATAACCCATTTGATAATTTGTACTAAAATTATCTTAATATAATTTTAAACTAAAATTAATGAAAATAAAAATTAATCCTCTAAAAGAAATAAAATAAATTTCATAAATTTTATTATTATCAAAATAAAATATATAAAAAAAGAATTTCTAACTTCGAACCCTCTCTCTAAAACGCTCTCCCATCTCTCTTACCCCCAAAATCACCAACCCTATCCCTAACCCTAATCCTTTGAATCTCTGCAGATCTGCCTCTTCTCACCATATTCCCTTTGATTATGGCCTCTTTCTTGCCTAAATTGGCCTGATCTGTCAAAATCTACCAAGTTGTGATGCTGTTATGCTCCTCTCTAAAGTGCTTGAGGGTCGTTTGAGTTTTCCAGATCTCAATCCTACAAATCCTTAACCTCAAGCCTGTTAAGAACCTTGTTTCTTCTCTTTGGCTTTGGTCTTTTGACATGCTTACAGCCTCGTTGGGGTTTGCTAGGTGGTGTGTTCATCTCCTTTTGCGTCTCCCTGTTGGAAAATCCCCATTTTTTCCCTCATACTCTTGCTTGGTTTGGCTGGATTGATCTACACGTTTGCTATGTCCTCTGTGTTGCGTTGATTCCTTCTGTCCCTCGCGAATGGCGCCTGGCAAACTGGGCGAGTCGGTGGTTCCTGCTTCCCTCATCGACTCGATACCGACCTCCCCGTCAAGTTTGGTAGAGTCGATAACATTTCTGGTGGTGAACTCTACCTATACGTGCTTTAGTTGCTTTAGGATGCCTCCTCGATTTGGTTGTGGCAACCTATCGGGAATCCTCTCTTCGAAGCTGTCTACAAGAATCGATCATCATGGCCAAGTGGTTTCAAGTAACTTGTCTGGTTATTTTCTACTCCTATATTCGCTTATATTACTACCATTATAACTACTGTTTAACAAAGGTGTCTCCCTGCATTTTCAATTCTTCTCCTAACATTTGTTGCTTTGTTCTCAAGCATGAATTTTTGGGTTCTATGCTTGTGTTCATCTAGGTGGATTACTGGTGATGTGTAGTAGTTTACTGCTATATGCCTTTTCAATATTCAATATTACCTGCTATGAACGTGGGCACCAAACCTTACCCCTAAAGACCTCTGCTCTGATATTATAACGATGAATGCTTCACAAACATACACATCTAATACCCCTAATGTTGCTATCAACAAAATCGGTTTCACTTCATCTCTGGATGATGATGATGAAAACAAAGAAACTATGGGATATAACCCCATAAATGATAACTCTAAATCCCAGTTTGATAAGGGAAATGGAAAATTTATAATCACCAAATCCTGTAAAAAAACAAAAATCTCTAAAGCTCTCAAAATCCTTCTATTAAATACCAAACTAGATCCTTTTGTCAGTAAATCCTATAAAATAAAATATTTAAGCTTTACCAAAAGAGTCTCTATTATTGTCTCCCTTGGGAAGCTTAGTACTAGACTTTCTAGGAATTTTTATAATACAGTCCTTTGATCACTCTAATATCACTAAATCCTTTAGGCATAACAACTTATTTTGCATTGTTTGTTATTCTGCCTCTCTACCACTGATGGGTTCTACTCTTACATTGGATCTATTACTGTTATTATAAGTTCACCATTAATAATACTAACATGATGTGGTTATCCACAAACCACCATACGAATGTTGCTAACACCAACCCTCTAATACATTACCAAGATTTCTGGATTATACATTACATACTTGTTGTGCATCTGGATTCATTAATATGCCTCGATCTTTTAATTTCTGGCATTTTAATGATTGATTCCAGATTTCTTTACATATTTGTTTACTACCTCTTTACTCTTTATATGTATCAAAATCTCACTCGTAACAACTTACCATACTCTTATCAAGCTAATTACTTTGCTAATACCAAAAATAACATGACTACCTTCTTTAAAAGGACATATGCTTCTCTGCTTAAACTACCTTACTTCCTTTCATCACTCCTTGCAGATTATAAATCAACCAAGGATTTCTATTGGCTTCACCTCTACAAAAAGCTCTATGGATTCACCATCCAACCCATCCATTTTACTCAGAACACGAGCTCTACTAATTTCTACAACAAGTGGTATTTTGTCTACTTATGGTGGCCTCAATGTTTCTCAAAAAAAAAAATCACTTGTGGTGTGGTTCTTGTATATCATGTAACAAAAACTCTATTACTATGGGGCATAACTGTTTTGGACAAAAAGATATCAAACCTAAATTGCCTTCGATGTGGTGCTATTAGTCGAACGAATCAGTTTATAACTTCAAACAAAATAGCAAACCAAGAATGATGAAACAAAATGGGAATAGTAAAGCTTAGCTGAGACGGATCGCAATGAATCGAGTGAGATTGAGTAATGTCAGACGAACACGTAGAACGATCGAATGATCTCTTCCTTTAGAAAACTGTGTGCCGAATTACAATGAGAGTTCGAGAATGCTAGCCAGTTGCATCCGTAGAGGTGTGTGTACAATAGATCGATCCTAATTTATTTAAAATGACAGGATTTAATGCCAGATTTGAGAGGATCACTCGGTTACTTAATGCCACGATTCTATCCACGATTTCCGCTCTGGACGTTACGAATGGAGCTGTTGGTCGCATCAACTGATGAATCTTCCTCTTTCGCACGCTGGGCCGTGATCTTTACTTGCTTCATGGGCCGATCCAATCCTGATAAAAATGTGGCCCAACAATTGCCCCAAAGGAAACCGGACGAGTAACAGGTTGGACTTGGGCGGTTTTCTTTCCTTCATGGATCACGGACACGTGCACTGGATCGGACGTCTCTGCTGCAGAATTGGATCCCATCCTTTGCCAATAAATTGATTTGACTTCTGCCCTTTCTTCTCATCTTCACCGTCTGTAACTTCTCCTTTTCCTAGGTAACTTTTCTCCTTCCAAGTTTGAATCTTTTCACCATCTCATTCATGGCCGCTTCCAATTCGGAGTCAAGTTCTGAAGATCGCCCCCCTCTCTTCCTTCTCAGTGAGCAGGAAAGCGTCGTGAACGTCATGACTCAGCCCGAACTCGACAGGGCTTGCAGGTTGGAGGTTTTCCTAAGGATGCCATCTCTCGCCTCCCCTATCCAAACGAACGGGCCGACTCGAGATGTCCGGGTTGGGTTTGCTTCTATGAATATCCTTTCAAAATAGGCCATACCTTTCCTTTCTCTGAACTAGTTCAGTCTCTGCTCTCTTCTTTCTCCTTAGCCCCTTGCTAAATAATGCCTCATGCTGGCGTTTGCTTAAGGTCTTGGACTGTCTGAACAAAGATTCTGCTGTTGGCATAGATTTAAGGATTTTAGATTATAACTACTGTCTGGGGTCCAAGCGATCGTACCAGTATAACCTTCGAAGCCGCTCTGACCGCCAACCCTTGGCTTTGAGGTTGAATGTGAACGATTGTGGATGGAAAAAGCGATTCTTTTTTGTGAACGTTGCGTCGTTGGGCTTGGGGGGCGATTGTCCGTTCTTGTTGATCGAATGGATGTGGAAAGGTTTGTGTTCTTTCTTGTGCTTGAAGTAGGTCGCGTGGCTTTTAACTTTGGCTTACATGTAACTTTTTGTAGACCCTGAGATCGAAGATCCGGAGGAGGATCATGTTCTAGATTCGAGGACGTAGGCAGTTCTGAAGTTTTCCCAGATCGAAAGGTCCTTTGCGAACATCAACATCTTTGCAACCGCTCAAACTCTCCCAGTCGAAGCAAATTCACCGATGTCGTCTTCTTCTAAACGTGGATTCCTACCAAGTCCGCCTTGCCTTTTTTCTATTATCTACTATCTTTGATTATGTTTTCGTTGAATGTAGCCTTATCCCAGAGTGAAAGATCTAGCGCTCGTCTTTCGGCCAAGGATTTGCTGGCGCAGAGGATGCGTTCCAAGGCTCCTCCTAAAGGGTGTCCTCCCAAGTCGCTTCCCTCAAAGTCGTCTGGTCATAAGAGGAAACATGTTCGTGCCTCAGAAGATGCGTCGAAAGGCAAGTCTGCGAAGAAGAGCATTGATTTCCCTGAGCTCCTCACCCTGCCGATATCGAAGACCTCCCTGCTTTGAAGAATCTGGAAATGGCCGCCACGGGCTCTTGGACGGTTTGAACTCAAACTTCCCCTCTGTTTTTTGTGTGTGTTGCATCTGCTGACTTGCTGTCTGCGTGGGTAGGTCTTCCAACATATTAGGTCGAGTCATTTGAAGATGAAGTAGATGTGGGACGACGCTCAGTCGAAGATCTCCCAAGTTGTGGATTAGGCGAAAGAAGCAGAGGCGTCACTGAAGATGTCAGAGGGTATGCGTCGCGTTGTCGAGACTAACTTGAAGGTTTCTGAGCAACGTGCTAGTGATTTGGAGGCTCGACTGGAGAATGCCAAGAAGGAGGGCAGTGAGGTTGCCACTGACGTTGGAGCTTACTTCACGCTCAATGCCAGGATTCAGATGATGGAGGATCTTAAGGCCGGTCGTCAAGAGTCGTGGGACCTGGAGAAGGAACAAGCTTATCTGGACGAGCAGTTCCCCAACGGTTGCCCCGGCGTCGACTTCCTTCAGGCGTGCGGGACCGTTGGAGTCATGGCGGAAGAAGGAACTGAAGTGAGTTCCGGACGAACAGAAACGGCACGCGATCTTGCCCCTGACGCTGCTCTCGATGCTGCCCCTGACGCTGCCCAAGGTAGAGATGTCGAAGCTTGAATCTCTCATCCCTTGACTTGTTGGTTTGTTTTCTTGGATATTTGGATTGGCTGTTTTGGAAGTCCCATCGTCGTGTGGGCAAACTCTTGCGTTTTGGCGACCCGTCCACCATCGCGGGTCGCGTGTTTGTAAGACGATGATGATTGGTGTTTTTGCCTTTTGTTTTTGAATAGCCCTCTTTGGTTTCTGGCACCTGTCTGTGTTTGATGTATGTTTGCATGGATGCGTTCTCCGAAAGGAGGCCTGCGTATTGTGTTTGAGTTTAGTCATGACAGTTATATATTGTAATCCAGGGAGGTAAGCAAATGTGTCTTGCGTTAGGTGTGTAGTTCAAGGCTTCGTGTATCTTATTTTGTAATAAGGCAGGCAGTGTGTCGAAGTGCCTTTGTTGTTCAACTTCCTGTGTGTCGATCGATCGTGTTGTGTAAGTTTGTAAGCACTTTTGTGTGTCTTGGGTGGATCCACTGCTTTGTTTGAGCTTGTTACGCCTGTGTTTGGATGAGACAAAGCGAGGGGTTGCTAAGGAATGGCTGTCGGGGGTGAACCCAACGACCCTCCGATGTTTAAGTCAGTGAGAAAAGAATGTAATTGATAATCTGACAAATAATAGAAAAGTTTTTAGAAATGATATTGCTTTAGGTACGTTGTGTTCCAGCTTCTTGGGATGTTGCATCCTTTCATGTCTTGCAATCTATAAGCGCCTTGTCCAACGACGTCTGTGATTAGGTAGGGTCCTTCTCATTGTTGGGCCAGCTTACCATCCCTGGGGTTTTTTGTGTTCTGAAATGTCTTCCTCAGTACCCAATCACCCTTTCTGAAAACTTGGACGCGGACGTTTTTGTTGTAGCTCCTTGCGACCTGTTGTTGATATTGGACCATCCTAAGCCTGACTTTTTCTCTGACTTCGTCAATCGTGTCGAGGTTATGCGACAACTCTTCATCGTTCTGCTCCGGGGTCTACAGGCCGTATCTGGCTGTAGGGATAAGTATCTCAACGGGGATGACCGCTTCACATCCGTAAACAAGCGAGAAGAGTGATTGTCCTGTCGCATTCTTTGGTGTGGTTCTATCGGACCAGAGGATGTATGGAAGTTCGTCTGTCCACTTGCCTTTGGCGCCTTCTAGCCTCTTTTTTAGGTTGTTGATGATGATTTTGTTACTGGACTCCGCCTATCCATTCGACTATGGGTATCTGGGGGTGGATGTGACTAAGTTGATGTTCCACTGTTCACAGAAGGCTTTAGTCTTGCGACCGATGAATTGGGAGCCATTGTCGCATACGATCTCTGATGGCACGCCGAATCTACACAAAATGTTTCGTTTGATGAATGAAATGACTTGAGTTTCTTTTACCTCTTGATAGGCTTCGGCTTCGATCCATTTGGAGAAGTAATCCGTCATGACGAGGAAGAAGACGCGTTGCCCTTGTGCTGGCGGTAACTTGCCAACAATGTCCATTCCCCATCTCATGAATGGCCAAGGCGCGAGTGTCGGATGCAGGGGTTCAGACGGTTGGTGTGCGATCGGTGCATGTCGTTGACAAGCGTCGCATCTCTTGGCGTAGCCCAATGCGTCTGCGTTCATCGTTGGCCAGTAGTATCCCATGCATCGGGCTTTGCAAGCCAGGCTTCGTCCTCCGGCGTGATTGCCACACTGCCCATCGTGCAAAGACTAAAGAAGTTTTTGGGCTTCGACGGGCGCGAGGCACTTTAGTAGTAAGCCTGTGACAGATCGTTTGAAAAGAAAACCCTCTTTCATTTCGAAGGACAGAGCTTGTACCTTTAGACGTTTAGACGCAACTTTATCATCCGGTAGGGTGCCGTGTACTATCCAATCGATGAATGGTTTTGTCCAGTCTTCGGAATCACTTGTCGAATGAGTTCCGGACTCGTCCTGTGCTATGGCGATGACTTCCTGTAGCTCATCTTGTTGCCTTGTATCTTTAGTTGTTCTCGATATTACGGGTGTCGTGACATGAACTATGGGGATGTTAGGAAACTCTCTTGGGTCTAGCGCTGATCCCAAGTTGGCAAGTGCATCTGCTTGTGTATTCAGTTCCCTTGGCACTTGGCTGATGTCGAACGTCTTGAATTGTGTGATCAACCCTTGAACGATGCTCAAGTAGGCGGCCATTCTATCATCTTTGGCAACGTACGATCCTTGGACCTGATTCACAATCAGTAATGAGTCGCATACCACTTTTATGTCTTCAATCGCAAGGTCTCGGGCTAGGTTGAGGCCAAATATGAGCGCCTCGTATTCCGCCTCGTTGTTTGTCGCATCCCATTCGCATCTCACGGCTTGGGCTATCTTGTCCCCTTGTGGTGATTTGAGTACAACACCCAAACCTGTGCCTCTGACGTTTGATGCTCCGTCGGTGTATAACTCTCAAGTACCCTGTACATCGGTCGAAAGTAGTTCCGTTGCCTCCTTGATGGCTTCTTGTTCCAGTGTTGGACTGAAATCTACCATAAAATCTGCTAATGCCTGAGATTTGATAGCTGTTCTGGGTTCATACTCGATCTCGTAACCGCTTAGTTGTACAACCCATTTAGCCATTCGACCTGTGAACTCAGTTTTCCTCATGACTGTTTTCATGGGATGATTAGTCCTTACAATAATAGTGTGCGATTCAAAGTAAGGTTTTAACTTGTGTGAAGCCATGACTAATGCCAAAACTAACTTTTCCAACGAAGTGTACCTTGTTTCGGCTGGAAGTAATGATCGACTTACATAATAAATCGGGGATTGGTTGCCGTCTTCTTCCCTTACCAAGACGGCACTTACCGATGTATCTGACACGGCCAAATATATGGGCAATGGTTCGTCGTCCTTTGGCTTGGCAAGTAGTAGTGGACTCGACAGGTACTTCTTCATCTCTTGGAATGCCACCTCGTGTTCTACGCCCCACTGGAATGACTTGTTCTTTTTGAGTATGTCGTAGAACGGCTTGCACTTGTCGGACGACTTTGAAATAAAATGGTTCAGCGCTGCTATTTGTCCCGTTAGTTTTTGAACATCTTTGACACATTTTGGCGGCTTTAGATTGATAATTGCTTTTATTTGCTCGGGGCTTGCTTCGATCCCTCTTTGGGTCACCATATAGCCTAAGAATTTCCCTGAAGAAACTCCGAAAGAACATTTAGTAGGGTTCAATTTCATGTTATAGCGTTTTAGTACCTCGAACGCTTCCTTCAAGTGTTCGACATGATCTTCTTTTTGCTTTGACTTGACCAGCATGTCATCTATGTAGACCTCCATGGTGTCCCCAATTTGGTATTTGAACATTTTATTCACCAGTCTTTGGTACGTTGCCCCTGCGTTCTTTAGACCGAAGGGCATTACCTTATAGCAGTAGGTTCCTTGGCTAGTGATGAAGGTTGTCTTCTCTTGGTATTGAGGGTCCATCAGTATCTGGTTATAACCACTGAATGCATCCATGAAAGAGAGCATTTCGTGGCCTGTCGTCGCATCGATCATTGCATCAATGTGTGGTAAAGGGAATGAATCTTTTGGGCATGCTTTGTTGAGATCTTTGAAGTCTATACAGACTCTCCACTTTATGTTCTTCTTTTCGACCACCACTACGTTAGCCAGCCACTCGGGATACTCGACTTCCTTAATCTTGCCTGTCTCTAGCAGTTTCTTGACTTCGTCGTCGACTATTCTGTTTTGTTCCGCGGCGAACTTCCTGCGTTTATGTTTGACAGGGGGAAAGCTTGCATCCACATTTAGTTTATGAGTTATGATGTCAGGGGAGATACCTACCATGTCTTCATGAGACCACGCAAAACAGTTGGAGTTCGACCGGAGGAATCCTATCAATCTTTCACAGGTCGTATCGTCGAGATCGGACCCGATCCTGACTGTCTGACCTGGCGAGGTAGGGTCGATAGCAACTTCGATTAGCTTTTCTGTTTCTGGCTCAATGTATGTGCTCGGCCCTTCCCCGTTCTGTAATTGCTATGCCGTGTCGCTCTCGACTGCTTTCTTCATGGAAGTCACATAGCACTCCCTAGCGAGCCTTTGCTCTCCTTTGATTTCTTGGACCCCACATTTGGTTGGGAATTTGATCGTTTGATGATAGGTGGAAGGGACTGCCTTCATCGAGTGTATCCAAGGCCTGCCAATGATGCAATTGTAAGGAGATTCACAATCTATCACTACGAATTTTACCTGTTGATTAATTCCTCCCGCATAAGTGGTGAGAGTGATCTCGCCGAGCGAGTATCGGACTTCGCCACTGAACCCCACCAAGGGTAGTCTCCTCTTAGTCACATCTTCCTCGCCGAGGCCCATCTCTTTTAGGGTGTCCAGGGTGATCAGGTCGGTGGAACTACCTGTGTCAATTAGTACCCTGCGTACAAGACAATTTCCAATGGACAAGGATATTACCAGACTATCGTGATGCTCTGCCCATCCGCTGGCGTCGGTCTCATCGAAAGTGATTGTGGGAAGGTCACTTGTCTTCTTAGGCCTTGGCTTAGAGGGTGAGGGTACATTGCCTATGCTCTGTTTGGCGTGGCGCTTTGCCGTGGAGTATGAGATCCTGCATATATTGGATCCACCTGAAATGGACTTGACAATCTTGGCAGGTATAGGAGAAGAAGGGCGTTTGTTTTGTACCTCATCTCTTCGTTCCATGGTGGCTTTGGCTCTGTCCGAAATGACGTCTCGAAGGAGTCCATGTGACAGCAACCTTGTGACCTCTTTTCGCAATGCGACACATTCGTCGGTTCTGTGCCCATGGTCGCCGTGGAAGTCGCACCACCTTGTCGTGTCTCTCTTGAAATCCGGTTTGTCACTCTTTCGTGGCCATCTCACGTCTTTACCATACTTGTCGAACGTTTTAACTAACTCTGCAATGGAAACACAAAAGTTATACGATTGTACCTTGGGGGGTAGTGAAGGATTTTCCTTCCATTCATGTCCCTTGTCTCGACTGCGATTGTCGCGTCCTCGGGGATATGGCAATGGTCGCCTGTCCTTACGACTGTCAGACATCAATCTGCGACTGACTCGATTCGGACTTGGTTCGACCCTAAAGGGTTCCTCGTCCTCTTCCAACCTGACCTGAGCCATTGTCTTGGCTTGGACGTCTTCGAAGGTTCGGCAAGGGTACTTCGTCAATTCTCGATATAACTCGCTGCCTCGAACCAGACCCCGTCGAAAGGCTTCGATGGATGTAGGGACATCGCAATGGGGTATGGAGACCTTTTCCTTATTGTACCTGTTAAGATAATGCGCAAAGGTTCGTTATTCTTTTGGACAACACGGTATAGATCGCTAGATTGCTTTTCTAGCCTTCGACTACTAGCGAATTGAATTTTAAAAGCATTGACTAATTCTGCGAAGGATGCGATCGATCCTTGTGGCAGATGCATGAACCAAGTAAGCGCCGACCCTGCGAGGGAGGTGCCGAAACTTTTACACATAACCACCTCACGATTGGTCCTGGAGACGGAAATTGTCATGAGCTTTTGCTTGTAGAGGGAGATGTGGTCATCTGGATCGCTTGTCCCATCATAACTGGTCATGCTGGGGAGATGAAACTTCTTCGGGATCTCTACCCGTGCGATATCATCCACGAAGGGAGATTCCTCGAAGCCATCCAATGCTTCTTTCTCGATGGGTTGGGGAACGCCCAGGATCTTTGCAAGACACTCGTCGAAAGACTTCATATACTCGTTGATAGCCCGTTGAATGAGCGTCTGGATGTTCAGTGTAGCCGCGACCTGTGGATTGTTTACTCGGATCCCTTCAGAGCCGGTAAGAGAAACATTATTAGTCATAACGGGGTTAACACGAGAAGTTTCAGGAATACCGATCGTATGGGCTTGGTTTTGCCCGTTTGCTGGCGTTATGACCACAACATCCATATCCAGTCGAGTCCGGATCCCATCGAGGTCGATTGAACGCCTGCTTCTGGCTGGTGCGGACGCAGCAGATTGGACATGCGCTCTAAGAAATTCATTTTCATTAGTCAAACGATTAATCGCAGTAATGGAAGTAGCCTGGATTGACTCGTTAGTCCAACGCTGATCGGCTAACTCTTCTTGTAGTGACAACAGGGTTAGCGCCATTTGACGGATCTGCTCTTGAGTAGAAGCCTCCGCTATGACGGCAACGATGTCGTTAGCGGCTGCTTCTTGGATTGGTCCATCTCCGGAAGTGCTAGGAGGAGCGTCGTTCACCATCTGGGATGATTCTTGATGAAGCTTTTGAATGCGAATCGGCTAACGGCCCCACGGTGGGCGCCAAATTGTTTTGGGCAAAAAGATATCAAACCTAAATTGCCTTCGATGTGGTGCTATTAGTCGAACGAATCAGTTTATAACTTCAAACAAAATAGCAAACCAAGAATGATGAAACAAAACGGGAATAGTAAAGCTTAGCTGAGACGGATCGCAATGAATCGAGTGAGATTGAGTAATGTCAGACGAACACGTAGAACGATCAAATGATCTCTTCCTTAAGAAAACTGTGTGCCGAATTACAATGAGAGTTCGAGAATGCTAGCCAGTTGCATCCGTAGAGGTGTGTGTACAATAGATCGATCCTAAATTATTTAAAATGAAAGGATTTAATGCCAGATTTGAGAGGATCACTCGGTTACTTAATGCCACGATTCTATCCACGATTTTCGCTCTGGACGTTACGAATGGAGCCGTTGGTCGCATCAACGGATGAATCTTCCTCTTCCGCACGTTGGGCCGTTATCTTTACTTGCTTCATGGGCCGATCTTGAAGATATTACTCATTTCCTTACACAATGCCCATTTACACTTAAACACATCAAAATACAAAATGCGAACATAGAAACCATTGTCAGAAACTTAGACATTACAAATAAAAAACCAAGAGATATTTTGGCTGAGTTAAACTCCCTCCTCAATAAGCAAGAATTCATTTGCCTCATCACTGCTTGGTGGGAAATTTGGATCAATAGAAATCAACTCATCTTTAATTCTGATCCTAGCATTTGAATTAAAGACCTTCTCAATATATCACCACACTAATAAAAAACTGGGATAAAACTAAGTACTCCGATTGTGATGATATGCCCCATATAAAGAGGAAACCACAACAAATTAGAAAAACAAAATTCATGCAATGGGAAAAACCAAATCAAAACATTTACAAAATTAATTTTGATGGCTCAAAACTAGCCAGTGGTGAAGATGGCTTTCGCTTCATCATTCGGAATGAAAAAGCATAAGTAATTCATATGGAAAGCAAACGATGTGAATTTAATAACATTCTCATGATTGAAGCTCTAGTCTCAAAAAACAGCATTAATCATGCCAAGATCGAAATTGAGGGTGACAATCTTTGCCTTATAAATTCTATTAAGGGCATTTGGGATTGTCCTTGGGAGATCGAGATGGTTGTTGCTGACATTCTGGTCGACATCCATTCCTTCCAAGAGGTTTGTTTTAGACACATTTTTTGGGAGGTAAACCGTGCTGCTGATCACATAGCTAAACTCAGCTTTTCACCACTTGTGTCTAACCTTATTCTTGATTCAGAACTTCATGTTCTCATCCATAAGGATGCTCTAGACTGGTCTTCGCATCGTAGCTACACCAGTCTAATTCTTTCCTCATCAAAAATAAATAAATAAATAAAATATATAGAAATTACATTAATACCCCTATGATAAAATGAGAGTTATTACAATACTACCCTCTTAAAAATAGTTTCGACCCCGAAACTAGCAGTACCAAGATAGAGGAACTGGTTTCCACAGTAATCTCACTACTTGAGCTTAGTATCCTTAATTACTTTGCCTCGAAATTATTCCTAGGAAAGTCAATCCGTTTCCTCAACCATGACATTTACTCATATATTTCATCTCCATATATTATACCATGTAATAACTCTTAATATATGCACAAGATCATGACCACCTTAGAGTAAAAGTTTCCAAAATCATCATAACGATCTTAATATACCTTAAGCATGAGAACACACCTTTCTCTTCTGATTTCTTCTTTACAATCAAATCCCAAAGTTCATACATTAAATTCACTTATAACTCGAATATCAACTTCTAGTAACACCAAAACATTATATCCTCTTATTCTTTAAAGGTACATCCCTTAATTCCATTATTTATCTTAATTAAATTTGGTCCTTATGCCATCTCTAACCTAAAATCTTTCCAAGAATACTTTAAATCATTCCATTAATCAGTCTCTAACATAAAACCTTTAGGATTTCTTATTTTTTTTTCCCAAATCGAATCACATAAGATGAGGGTTATTATAGAAGGGGACAACATGTGTGTGATTAATGTTTTGACATGTATTTAGTCCTGCCCTTGGGAGATTGAGATGATCGTCTCAGACATCCAACACGAGTTTTTGTTTTTCTACGAGGTGCGCTTCTCGCATATCTTTAGAGAAATCAACGGTGTTGCTGATCGGATGGCTTTCCTGGGACACTCCTCATCCACTTTTGTGTGCTGCAGGATGATTCAAAACTTCTTGTTCTCATCCGAAAAAATGCTCTTGGTTGGACTTCTAACCGTCGTTAAATTCCTCCAAATTTTTTCCTTCATAAAAATACCAATAAATAACTATATACAAAAGATTGAACATAAATATACCAATAAACAATTGTATACAAAAGATGGAACAACTATAGATAGTGAACAACTATATTCAAAAGATTTTATTTTACCTTTTTACAAAAATAAAAATATTTTCACCTTTTTTGGATTTAAAAGAAAATGTAAAATAAAAATCAAATGCCCAAATTATAATATGCTTGCAATTTGACAAAAATGGTATAAATTTGCTAATTCACATTTTTTGAAATACCTATGTAAAATGGAAGAAAAATACTACACTTGATGATATTACAAAACTTGTATCGAAGTCGGACAACAAAGGTCCCGATTAAGTAACCGACCGTGTCATGGCTTCATATATTGTACGAAGACTAGGGCTGAGCACGGGCCAGATAAACCAAAAACCCGAACCGACCCGGAAAACCCGAACCGAATCCAAACCCAAATTATTCGGTTCGGATTTCGGTCTGATTTTATCAGGGTTTCGGTTCGGTTCGGGCTTTTTTTGGGTTAAATCGAATGACTTTTTTTTAACCCAATTTGTGTTTGGACTTTGGGCTGATAAAATTTTCTTGGGCCCTTGAAGGATGAAATGAACTTCTCTTAGGTGTTGAATGGATAAAGAAGTGAACTTTTTGGCATTTTGACAATGGACTAATGATTATGAAACATTGATTTAAATTTGATGTTACTATGTTGTTTTGGTCATTTTGTGTTTCAAACTTCTTTATTTTGTAAGTCGAACTTGATAACTTCAGTTAGCTATTAATCTATATCATTTTGGTATTATATTTATTGGACTTTAAACAGAAAATTTAAAGTTTTAAACAGCATATCCGATAAATAAACAAATCGGGCCAGTTCGGTTTTTAGCCCGGACCGAACCGAACCGAGCAAGGCCCGAACCGCATGACTTCGGTTCGGTCTTCGATCCCGTTTTTTTGGGTTTTCGGGTTCGGGTCGGTTTCTGGCCCATGCTCAGCCCTAAGCATTGAACTATGAAGTAATTGCTTTTATGGTAAATTAAGATAAAGTTTGCATTTAAATGACATTTGTAGGTTAGATTGAGGATCAGGTGCGAATTACTCATCCGATAGAAAAAGCGAAGTTTTGTGAGTCCTTGGATCATACTCATCCTACAGACACATTTCTTTCCGTCTATTTTAAACGGAAATATTCTGTACACTCCATTTTTTTCTGGATACACTACAGTTTGAAACGCAGAAATCTTGCTTAAGCAAGATTTCTGCGTTTCAAGGCAAAATGTACCCAGAAAAAACGTTTCTGTATAAATTTGAAATGCAGGTATTTTGCTTAAGCAAAATACCTGCGTTTCAATTTTTTATTTTTTATTTTAAACTGAAACGCAGGAATCTTGCTTGAGCAGGATTCCTGCGTTTCAAAGATCTGAATTTTGAAAATATTACAGTTTTGAAACGCAAAAATCTTGCGTTTCACTAAATTTTTTTCTTTCCAAAATTGCAATTTTTTCCCATAATCATGTAGAGAATTTCAATACGAGTCCGTACATATAAAATTCGTCCAAAACGGACATCGTTTGCCTCTCTCCAAAAGCCCAAAAAACGAAGTCTTCCTACACTTTTTTTTACAATTTGGTGCCCAGCATATAGGGCATTGTAGTGAATTTTTTGGGTATTTTCGGCATTTTTCTACTATAATTTTGTATAAGATTTTAATACGAGTATATAACTATACGTTAGAACCATAATATATAATTATAGTATATAACTATATAATATAACAATAGTATATAACTATACGATATAACAATAGCATATAGCTATAGTATAAAACAGTACGATATAATAATAATATATAACTATAGTATGAAACTATACGATATAACCATAGTATATAACTATTCGTTAGAACCATAATATATAATTATAGTATATAATTATAGTATATAACAATAGTATATAACTATACGATATAAAATTTGTATATAACCATAGTACGTTAGAACCATAATATATAATTATAGTATATAACTATACGATATAACCATGGTATATAACTATAGTATATAAATGAACGATATAGAAATAGTATATATATAACTATACGATATAACTATAGTATATAACCATAGTATATAGTTATATATTATGATTATATCTTATAGTTATATCCAATTTGGTTATATCTTATGGTTATATCCTATAGTTATATACTATGGTTATATCTTATAATTATATCCAATTTGGTTATATCTTATGGTTATATCCTATAGTTATATACTATGGTTATATCTTATAATTATATCCAATTTGATTATATCATATCGTTATATCCTATAGTTATATACTATGGTTATATATTATAGTTATATCATTTAGTTATATACTATGGTTATATCATATAGTTATATAATATGGTTATATCTTTTAGGTATATCCAATTTTGTTATATCATATCGTTATATCCTATAGTTATATACTATGATTATATCTTATAGTTATATCCAATTTGGTTATATCTTATGGTTATATCCTATGGTTATATCCTTTAGTTATATACTATGGTTATATCCTATAGTTATATACTATGGTTATATATTATAGTTATATTCTTTAGTTATATACTATGGTTATATCCTATAGTTATATACTATGGTTATATCTTATAGGTATATCCAATTTGGTTATATCTTATGGTTATATCCTATAGTTATATCCTTTAGTTATATACTATGGTTATATCCTATAGTTATATATACTATGGTTATATATTATAGTTATATCCTTTAGTTATATACTATGGTTATATCCTATAGTTATATACTATGGTTATATCTTATAGGTATATCAAATTTGATTATATCATATCGTTATATCCTATAATTATATACTATGGTTATATCTTATAGTTATATCCAATTTGATTATATCATATCGTTATATCATATAATTATATATTATGATTATATCTTATACTTATATCCAATTTGGTTATATCTTATGGTTATATCCTATAGTTATATACTATGGTTATATATTATAGTTATGGTTATATTGTATAGTTATATCCAGTTTGGTTATATCTTATGGGTATATCCTATAATTATATACTATGGTATATAACGATATGATATAACCAAATTGGATATAACTATAAGATATAACCATAGTATATAACTATAGGATATAACGATATGATATAACCAAATTTGATATAACTATAAGATATAACTATAAGATATAACCATAATATATAACCAATTTGGATATAACTATAAGATATAATCATAATATATAATTATATGATATAATGATATGATATAATCAAATTGGATATAACTATAAGATATAACCATAACATATAATTATAGGATATAACGATACGATATAACCAAATTGGATATAACTATAAGATATAACCACAGTATATAACTATAGGATACAACCATAAGATATAACCAAATTGGATATAACTGTGATACCCCGTATTTTTGTAAGGTTATTTTGGGAATTTTTGGAATTTTCCCGAGTGCCCGTTTAACACGTCGGATTTAATTCAGGTAGCTTGAGACATTCTGTAATGTGCTATGTATCTGTAATATTTTTCTCAGTGAAATAAAATACAGACAACGTGCTTTAGATGTTTTTACGCGTTCGCAAACGGTGATAGTTATATACTGTGGTTATATCTTATAGTTATATCAAATTTGATTATATCGTATCGTTATATCCTATAACTATATACTATGGTTATATTGTATAGTTATATATATACTATTGCTACATCGTTCATTTATATACTATAGTTATATACCATGATTATATCGTATAGTTATATACTATAATTATATATTATGGTTCTAACGTACTATGGTTATATTCAAATTTTATATCGTATAGTTATATAATATGGTTATATATTATAATTATATATTATAATTATATATTATGATTCTAACGAATAGTTATATAATATGGTTATATCGTATAGTTTCATACTATAGTTATATACTATTGTTATATCGTATTGTTATATACCATAGCTATATGTTATTGTTATATCGTATAGTTATATATTATTGTTATATCGTATAGTTACATACTATTGTTATATCGTATAATTATATACTATGGTTCTAACGAATAGTTATATATTATGGTTATATCGTATAATTTCATACTATTGTTATATACTATAGCTATATGCTATTGTTATATCGTATAGTTATATACTATTGTTATATTTTATAGTTATATACTATAATTATATATTATGGTTCTAACGTATAGTTATATACTCGTATTAAAATCTTATACAAAATTATAGTAGAAAAATGCCGAAAATACCAAAAAAAATCACTACAATGCCCTATATGCTGGGCACCAAATTATAAAAAAAAAGTGTAGGAAGACTTTGTTTTTTGGAGGGGCAAACGATGTCCGTTTTGGACGAATTTTATATGTACGGACTCGTATTGAAATTCTCTACATGATTATGGAAAAAATTGCAATTTTGGGATTTTTTTTTTTTGTGAAACGCAAGATTTTTGCATTTCACTACTGTAATATTTTCAAAATTCAGATATTTGAAATGCAGGAATCCTGCTTAAGCAAGATTCCTGCGTTTCAGTTTAAAAAAAAATAAAAAATTGAAACGCAGGTATTTTGCTTAAGCAAAATACCTGCGTTTCAAATTTATACAGAAATGTTTTTTCTGGGTACATTTCTGTATAAATTTGAAACTATAATATACCCAGAAAAAAATTGTAGTGTACAGAACATTTGCCATTTTAAAGCGTTTAAACATATGGGGTGTTTTTGGTAATTTTGTTGTCCAAATACAGATAGAAAGAGAAGCGACTATCTCATCCAAAACCAAGACCCTATATTATTCCTTTGTTCTTCCTCTCTTTCAACCATTCCAAATCCAAATCATTCGTTTTCAATCCAACATATGCTACTCTCTCCTCGCCGTCGACCACCCCATCGCGGCAAACCGGCCAAGTGGCCAACCACAAAGTCTTCAGCGACGACTTAACCATTTCAATTTCACCGTAATCTCAATCTTTCCATGCTTTTCTCCTTCTCTAAAGCCAAAATTCAAAGGAGGCTTATCTACAGAAAGTGTACTCTTTAACAATTTCACTACTTCACCTATTGAAGCCTTAAAAATGCCTGATTCTGCATCCTCAATCTATCCACCTCATCATCGGCGGCGCCGTCTGGATTGCCCCCAAAACCACCGTAGCTTCTTGAAGCTTCACGGTCTTATGGAGGACTTGGCTGACGAATAGACCTTCAACTCTAATGGGTCTCACAATGGAGATTGGCGACTTGGTCAGTGATGAGACCCTCGACGCCGATGGTCAGGGCGAGTTATCCAACAACACATAGGATGCGTGAGGGGATAACGTCGGTAATGGAGGTGATGATGTTCTCGAAGGTGAAGGCCAGGAGAGAGACTTCCTCGCTGAAGACATTGTGGTTTGCCACTTGGCCGGTTTGCCGTGATGGGGTGGTCGACGACTGATATTCGGATGAACTTGTATAGTTGCATTTTCATCAAAGTGATGAATTCATCTTATTTTAAGATGTTGATGAATGTATTGTGTCAAGTAAATTTGGGTGGTGAGATACGAAAAGAATCACGAGAATGATTTATTGCTCATGAGTGGACAATCATGAAGTAGACTCTTAGGCAAGAAATCGTATGAACAAATTAAACTAGTATAACAAATTGTTCAACTCATGTAATATATAGAGGCCCATGTTCCAAAAAATCATACGTACATCCCCCACATCAAAGTGATGACAGATAAACTTTCAAAATTACCTTACGATAATGACTCCTACAAGTAATGCAATGAAAGGTTACAAGCCTACCTGTAATTCAATCATAGATCATTCATATTTTGCCGACAATTTAGTGCTCGTTTGGTTAAACACGGGAAGTACAATTCTTATGAAGTTAATTCTCATGAATTGTATTTCCATGGTATTGTATTTCCTAGGATTTGGATAAATGTGTTTGGTTAAAATTTAATTCTCATCAATTAAATTACTACATTTTGTTTGGTTAAAAGTCAAAATTCATGGGAATTTATATAAAATTACTCTTATAATCTTTATCCATTAAATTTAATAATTTGAGTCATGGATAAATAAGATATTTGTAATGAAAATAAAAATAAAAAATTGAAATAAAAAATGATGAAAGTGTATCTTACCCACCCCTATCATGATAAATGCAATTTCCCCATTTTGGAGGAAGTACAAATCCTGGAAATTTAACTTCCTGGGTTTTTCGAATATAAAAAACACAACCAAACACATATATTGAAACAAACTTCCTAGGATTTCCAAATTCATGGGTTTTTTACTGACAACCAAACAAACACTTATAATTAACATTGGTGAGATAATAAATTTGGGATATGATACTCATTTGAAATGAAATACAATGGGCTTAATATGAACATTGAAGCTATTACATATGAACCTTATATGGATATGGATGAACATTGACATATAACATATGAACCTCTGATTTTATTTATTTGGGTGTAAAGATTATGAAAAATAAGAATAAATTCTCAAAAACATAAGTATGAACCAAATATGACTATATAAGAACATTGACATATAACATCCGAACCCTTAGTGTTTTATATGATTATAGATGAACATTGACACATAACATACGAATCTCTAATTTTATTTATTTGGGTGTAAATATTACAAAAAATAAGATGAAATTCTCAAAAACATACGTATGAACATTAGATGACTATATATGAACATTGACATATAACATACAAACCCTTAGTGTTTTATATGATTATATACAGGGATGGACGCAGGATTTTAGTCTAGTGGGGGCTAAAATTTCGAAGAGTAAAATATAAACGCTCAAACTATTTTGTTTACCTAATATCATTGAGCAAAATTTAAAAACTTAAAAGAAATAATGGGAAAATTTCATCACCCCGCACATCTTGAACGAAAAAAATTTGTATCATGCTGAATTTAGATAATGCAAAAAAAAAAGTTATATCGATTTTCTAACATTCTTATAAATGAGATATTTTAGTCGGTGGATAAAAGACATTGTTTACACTAAGTCTATCGCATTCCTTACACAACCAACCCCAGTTTCATACAAACCCTATATTCGAACCAAAATAAAATTTTGCTCAAATTGATCCAAAAATTACACAATTTTTTTTTAAAACCATCATTTTTTACTACTATCTCTGCGTAAATTCAACACATTTGTATAAAAAATTTATTTTGAAAATTTTAAATCCATAAACCCTAAATATAGAAAATTCTAACACAAATAAAGATAGATATAGAAGATGTATTGCATTTTTTAGAGGTCTTGTGTTCAAATTTTGGATAAAGTTGTAATTTTTAGTATCTTTTAGGGTTATTTAAAAAAATTAATTGAAAGATTATTATTTAAAAATTGAATAATATAAGAAATTTTAGAAAATAAAAATAAAAAAGCATTAAGAATTAATACTATTTTTTTTTTGAAAATTCCAATGGGGGCCACAACCCCCATTAGGCCTAAGCTAGGTCTGTCACTGATTATATATGAACATTGGCCATAACATATGAACCTCTAATTTTATATATTTGGGTGCAAAGATTATGAAATATATGATGAAGTTCTCAAAACATAAGTATGAACCTCATGTGACTATATATGAACATTGACATATAACATATGAACCTTTAGTGTTTATATGGTTCATTGAGCAAGGAAAAATAATCTCAAACATGAACATGTTCAAAATAGTATATATTGGACATTTGGTAATATATATCAACATTCACACCCAACAGATGAACCTGTGTTACACATAGAATGAGAAAACATAAATGTAAGTTATTATCATGAAAATAGAGGTTCACAACTAGTACACTAAGAGTTCATATTTACTATACTAAATGTTCACAGTAATAAACATGTAAATGTCAAATGTAACTATATTTGAGGTTCATGGTTAATGCACTGAAGGTTCATGAACTTTAATATATTTATGTGAACTTTATTGTCATTGTTTGATTTTTGTAATATAAACAATAATTATCCAAATTATTTTGTTGAACTATTTTTGAAAATATTAAAAATATAATTAAAAAATAAGGAACGGTTATAAAAATATATTTTTATTAAAAAACTACTATACACGATTTTTATTTCACGCACATGTGAAATTGCTATTTCACGCATCGTTTCGTCCGTGACGAACCATGTGCATCCGTCCGTGATGGACCAAAGTGATCCATCCGTCACGGGCGAATCCATTTGGTCCGTCACAGACGGATGCACATGGTTCGTCACAGACGAAGTAAAACAACCAGAAAATTGAATGTTACTTGTCCCCACCTAATAACATTAACTACCCCGTCATATCTCATCAATATTACGGCCAAAATTAAACCCTAAATCTCTTCATCACTCTTCCCTTTCCCTCCCTCAACACATCTTCCATTCTCTTCCATTTCCAAGAGTTCTTTTCTATGGAAAATGAAGATGATTTTTCCAACTTCAATGGTGGAGAAGATGTTTCAAGCGATTATCATTACAATGAGGTATGTTTTTTAAGCTTTTACTTTACATGTTAGTAAAAGTTAAGAATTTTAGGGTTCTTTCTTGTGAATGTATATGTTTGAGTTGTTCTTTGGAAAAAAAACACTTTCTTAAGGTAATTTCAATAGTTGTTACTATATGCTCATAAACACTTCATCTTTGATTAAGTTGTACTAAAAAGTTGTAGATTTTGTGTGCAAAACTGCATGTTTGATTGTTTGGCCTTGTTATATTGAATTTTAAATACATTATTGCAAGTGCAAGAACTATATTCGACGACTGTTTTTTGAAAGAAAAGTTGTCCGTGACGGATTGACTTGTTTCATCCGTCACGAATGGATGTCATTCATCCGTCACGGATGAAAGGCTTCATACGTGACGAATGGAATGAAACCATCTGTGACGGATGGAATGTGTCTATTCGTCACGGATGGATTTGTTTGACAAAAACTGGATTCTTGCATGCTTCTATGCTAACTTGTTTTTTTTTACTTCAATAGGAGAACAATATCATGAACAACGGTATTAACAATTTGTCCCTGAATGATGCGTGGGACATGGAACCACCGTCCTTCTCACTTGGGTTGTTCGGCGAACCTATGTGGCGCCTGAACAACCTCATATGTCGGGATTAGATTGTTTTGCTCGTAGTGGAATTCCATCCGTAAGGTGGCAGGCTCCACCTAAGTTTGGGTTTCCGGCATTACACACACAGTCATAGTTTTATTATCCTACACCTGAAGAAGTGATTGTTTCGAAAGATTATTCAGAGAAGTTTACCACGAGGGAAGTATTCGGCTCCAGAGATGATGCAATTAAATGGGCTAGACAGATTGCCTTTGATAATCACTTCTGCATCACTATTGGTTGGGATAGAAACTTTGGTGGAGGAAGCCTTCGGAAGTCATGGTTGTTGTGTGAAAAAGCGGGAATTTACATTCCTAAAGATGAAAACAAAGTAAGGCAAAGAACAAGGAGCAAAAAATGTGATTGTCCATTCAGATTGTTATGTAAAAAAACCGAGGGACTCATATACAATCAAGGTAGTTGTTGGAACCCACAACCATGTCATTGGTGATGACATGCATCAGTTGGCAGGATGACACTTGAGCAGAAGAAGTTGTGTAAGGTCATGACAGAAAATCATAATAAACCATCAAAGATTGCAACAACACTTAACCAGGACCCGAACAACTGCACTAAAATGAAGCAAGTGTACAATGAAGTGTACAACGTCCGACATAGTGGGATGAAAGGAAGAACCGTGGTCCAAGAGTTCTTCCATAAGTGCAAGGAGAATAACTACTTTATGGAGTATAGGTCGGATCCAACGACGAATAAGATCGCCGACATTTTCTTTGCCAATCCAGATTCTATGAAACTCCTAAAGGCATTTCCGTATGTCCTTTTGCTAGACTCCACATACAGCACTAACAAGTTAGTATAACACATCTACATGCTACATATACTTGTTGATATGTTTATTCATTATGTATGCCACATCTACTTGTGCATGTATGACTTGCCTTTCCTCGAAATAATAGGAGTCACGTCTACATGGAAGAACTATAATGTGGCGGGGGCGTTTCTACAACATGAGAAAGAAGACAACTACGTGTGGGCCGCACAACAACTTCTTGAAATGCGCAAAAAGTGTCAAGTAACACCGACATGCCTAGTGACAGATCGTGAAAAGGCCTTAATGAATGCGTTAGATACACTCTTTCCAAGTGCCAAGTCTATCCTCTGTAGGCGTCATGTGAATAAGAACATAGAGGACAATGCTGGAAGGAGATGAAGGATAAAAGCTTGGGTACAAGGTTTGCAAATGCATACTATAATTTATTCAAGAAAACAACTGTACCCGAGTACGAGAGGGAGTTGCGTAGAATTGAGTCAGAATGGAGGGTTTGGACACGTCTGATTCAATATGTTAGAAACAACTCGCTGATCCCGTACAAGGAAAGACTCGTGTTAGCTTGGACATATATTGTTTTCACGCTTGAAACGTCAACGACAAACAAGTTAGTGCATTGTCTAATTTGTACTATATTCTGTATTCACTCATTTGTTATATTTTGGGGGCTTTCTGTTATCTGCATAGCTTTCTGTTTCTATTATCTACATAAGGGGTCCGTCACGTATGGATGCACTTCATACGTGACAGACAATTTATGCAGATAACAGAAAGATCTCATATGATCAAACTTTAAACTCTTTTGTACTAAATATAGGGTTGAAGGAGCACACTCTAGTTTGAAAGACTTCTTGACTACTCCACATGGCAGTCTAGACACGATATTCGGTCAATATCATTCAAAGATGGGTAACCAAGTGAAGGAAATCAAGGGGACCTTCAACGAGAGTGCACAGAACATGATGACACTTGTGACAGGGGCTGATGTTTTCAAGGTGTTGAAGTACAAAGTATCTAAGGTTGCACTTGACCGCTTGACTGAGGAATACAAAAAAGGAGAAATCCATTTTATGACAGTACCTGCACATGTCAGATGAGGATGAGAGATGGATTGCCGTGTGTGCATGACATCGCTAGATATGTGACGAGTTCAATCCCTATTAAGCCTTCAGCGTTGCATCCGTTTTGGAGACGATTGAGTTTGTCAGAAGTGCAAGACGAAGGTGAGGCTAAGGTGAAGCGCATAGTCGCGAGATCTTTGATGGATCAATTTTATACGGACCAGTTCCCCAATCTGTCAGCAGATGATCAAGAAAAAATGTGTCTCGCGACTTTACGACATCGCTTGCCCCGAGGGGACCATCTGAAAGAGACGGCTATTGTGAGGCATAAGGGACAACTAATGGGAGCTCCAACACAAAGATAGCACTAAAAGACATCCTTCTTCATGGGAGTACATAGACAAATATATGGAAGGGACACCTCCCAAGAAGCAACGAGGTAGGCCACCAAAGCCCACTAGTACACCTTCACCAAGCCCTACAACTCCTACCACTCCTTTGAGGCCATCTCAGGTTAGAGCTCCCAAGAATCCAGTGGGTCAAATGTTTCCACCACTTTATCATGCTCCACAGTCCTTCATTAAAGACTTTGAGCCGTATAAAGGTATAGTTCCGTGGTGTATGTGATACCCCGTATTTTTATAAGGTTATTTTGGGAATTTTGGAATTTTCCCGAGTACCCGTTGTGTAAGTCGGATTTAATACAGAGAGTTTGAGACATTCTGTAATGTGCTCTGTGTCTGTAATATTTTTCTCAGTGAAATAATATACAGACAACATGCCTTGGATTTTAATATGCGTTCGCGTACGATGATTTTTATCCCGGGTTAAAGTTGTTGTCATCCAAAAGCTGAGAAGGGCAATGCCACAGTGGCGGCGACCGCCGTAGGTAAGGCGGCGAACGCCGCGAAAGGCTCGAGGCAACAGTGCCCTCACCTTCCAGCTGGACACAAAGACCCGAAGAACGGCGACCGCCGTAATTATGGCACCCGCCGCGTGCCCGCCGTAGGCAAAATTGCGGCGCCCGCCGTGATTACCCAGGGGTCATTATCCGTTGGTCGCCGGAGACGTCTGACAAGGCGCTGATTTAGCCTCGCCACGTCTCGTTTAGACCATCGCGGTGTCCACATGATCTGTGGCTATAAAAGGAAGAGGATTGGGATCAGATTCATGCACAAATCAAGCTGAAATCCTCAAATCTTCCTCTCGCCAGAGTTTGTGCCTCTCGCCGGAATTCGGAAGCTTTGGACGGTGGCCTTTGGTGTTGTTCCAGTAGCCCTTCGAGAAGCTTGTGGTTGCCTTTGGAGGTCAGAACCCAAACAAGTCGAAGGAGGCCGAGTCGATCGTGATTTGGGGTGAGTTTTCTCGCCATTCTGTCGTCTGAGTTCTTCACAGCGACCACCGTGTGCTTCACGATGCCCGCCGTGATGAACTGCGGCGACCGCCGCCAAGAACAACGACCGCCGCCAGTGCCCAGAATGCCTTCGTGGCTTTGGCTTGGTTGGTTGTGGTCGTGGCGTCTTTCCTTTCGTTTTCCTTCGTCGTTTTTAGATTCGTACTTCGTTTATGTCGGATCTAACGTAGGGTTCCTTTTATGGGTCGACTCGAAGGTTGTTGTGCTGTCGGAGCTATACCCGTGTCGAGCCCGAAATCCAGTTGTCGTCGTTAGGCTATTCTGCGGATTAAGGCAAGTGGTGGTTCGCTCTTGCTCATTCGTTCCATATTTACATTAATTATCAGTAGTTTATCTGAGTAATTAATTTGGAATGAATACTCTGTTTGTCTGGAAACGGTTTTGATAAACTGTTTTGAAAATCATATAATAGGTTGTATATCTGTTAGAACAACGCTATTATCTGTGATCGCCTTTCGGGCCTTTATGTGGATTTATCCTGTAACTGTTATTGTGCTGTAACTGTTTAGTTAGAACTGTTAGATAAGAACATTACTCGGGCTCTGTCTAGTCGTTTCTTTATAATCTGGTATCGGGGTGGCTCGTCTCCATCTGGTACTATTCTAAGATCATGATCGGTCTCTTTCATAAGTGTGTAGAGACAGGACACTTAGCTGGTGTCACAAACCTTCCGGTATACGTCACTCTCGACCAAACGTATACTAAGATGTGTCGTCCCAATGATGGGGTACACATGTAAAAGTCTATTAAACGTAATGTGTGTTTTTGAAACATAAATCAGATAAGTGCTACTCTGACGCACATAATTAATAAGCCTTGGGCGAGTAGTGCAGCTAAGTTATAGTGCAGCTAGGAAAACTCGTCTCGACTTTGATCATAGTACGTTCTCTTTCCAATCTGGATTCGCTGTATGCGATGAGGTTGGTCGTGAACCGAAGCATCTCAGTCAACTTTTAAATCATTGTTGTATGATTCTGTAATATTCCAGATTTGTCATATTTCCTTAAAGACTCATTTCCGTTGGAGTCTTCTTTCGAGTCGATGTCTGTGAAGATTCAGTCTTCCAGGATCTTCTCTTGTGCATACCTCTTGTTTATTCCAGTAGGAGTATGATGGTTGACTATCGTCATCGATTATTATTCGAGAAGCGATGAGTCTAACCTAATACGACTGCTTTGAACGATTCTGCTTTGTACCCTTGCTAGTCTATTCAAGTAGACTAACCCACGAACTTTGTTCTCTGCATGTGGGCTGGTGTCATCCGTTCGATTCGGCACATCAGATAGAAAGTAGCTCAGAAGATTAGAAGGACTATGGAGTCGGCGGTGGTTTTTGAACGCTTTAATTATTTATTTAATCAGGTTGAGATCTTTTGGACAATGGCTTTGGTTGTAATGTACTTTATTAGACTTCCGTTGTTTTTGGTTTAAACTCTGTGTTGGCCTATTCGGGATTGGTTTGTAATCCCGTAACTCTGTTTCCTTGACAATGTTATGTTTGAGATTGAGTGCTTTGATCATTATGTATCATTTGTATTTCATAAATTGTATTTTAACGGTAAAGCCTTGGGTGATCTCGGTAAGGAACACTGGGGTCACTGGCGGTAATACCTTTCCAAAAAGGGTTAAGTTTTGAGGGTGTTACAGTTGTGGTATCAGAGCCAAAGGTTTTAAAACGGGTTTGGGATTTTATAAACCATCTATCCGTTTTCGAAAATGCTTTAAAAGGGCTCTGAATTTTCAAAGTAAAAAGAATTTAAAAATACCGTTCATAGTCATGTCTTCTGGATAATCTGATATAGTAAGCTTGCTTCTATGTCTAGAAAGACTAATTCCTTCATCGTTATCCTATAGGAGATGGGTGCATGTATATCTCTGAAGAAGGGGTCGGAAGATGCCGAGATGGATTCACCGTCTACCGAGAGGCTAGACTTCCCTATACCCCAGAGATGCTTCGAGATTGGAGGCCCGAGCAGCCCATCTGAGGAGATCAAGCATGTGCTTCCTGAGTCGGTAGTTCTGGTGTCAAGGAATGCTATAGTTCCGGTGACAGCACCAGTGGAGCCACCAAGGGAGGAAGTAATGCAAGGAGATGAATCGTCGAGGTACGCGAGAGGGTACTACCATGACGATTACCTGATGGATATGATTATTGAAGGGAGCGAGGAGGAAGATGAAGAAGAGGACCCCATAGAGGATGACCCCGAAGAGGAAGAAGAGGACCCCATCGAGGATGATCCCGAGGAGGATACCGAGATGGACCTCAGCGGACAAAACCAGGAGTCCGATGACTTGAGGCACTTATTGGTGGATAGTCAGGAAACGGGGATGTAATTTATTCACCCCAGTACAAAGTTACCACCTATGCAAGAGTTGCCACCAGTGCCAGAGTACGCACCCATGTCAGAAGCTGATTGGGAGACACTGTATACCGAGTACGGTATTAGGAGAAGTGACAGAGAATCTCAGCCTATCCCTACTCCAAGAAGAAGGAGGTCAGAATCCGAGATGCAGGAGATCCTCCGCCAGAGCGAGGTTGTCTCTGCAGAACAGCAGCGTCAATGGGATGAGCTGATCGCCAGTACTCAGAGGAGGGCTGGGATAGGAGGGCCAGTCATGGATGACCCATACCTTACCATGACTGAGATAGGACCATGTGCTTCAGGGTCAAGTCGGGTGCGAAACCCATTGCCAGAGCTCGATGGTGAGCCTAGTCCGAAGAGACCGTGCACGAGTAGCCAGTCTTATGGGAGACATTTTGGAACGCCTTGATGAGGATTGGCGTTGCCTATCGCAGTAGTTTCGTTTCTTAGCATTCCAAGTTTGTACTATGTGTAATATTTCAGTATTGTGGCAAGTACTCTGAGAAACACTTTTATCTTCGAGCAATTTTGTCCTAGCGCTCGGATGATAGACTTATGTGTAGCTTGTGTAACAATTCAAAGGTTCATCTATAAAATGCCAAGTTGATCTATTTTGAGTAATTTCTTTACGTTGGTATATTGCATAAGTAGATTGCATAATATTAATGTATTGAATGCTTGGAATTGGATCGGTAAACAGATGGTGAACCCAAGAAGCACGGGAAACTCGATTCGAGCCGGTGCTGGGACTAGCCAGGATCCCAAGCCAGCAGGAAGAAGTGTTCAGGATGAGCACGAGTCAGAGTCTCGCATCCAGCAGAGGCGTGAAGGTCAAGATCAGACCCAAGCGTCGACGCTATTTGATGCCGCAGCTGTTGAGGCGATTCGCGGGATTGTGATGCAGACAATTACAGACGTATTGAGACCCAATACACCTCAAGCGCAGGAAGTGCCTACCCACCCAGCGGTTCCTGATGTTGTGGAACCCAGTAACCCTGTGGTTCAGGAGAATGCCGTCAGGGCTAGAGACAGTTATGGTCGAGCTCTTAAGACCATCACTTCCATGAGGCCCGATTGCTATAACGGGAAAGGGGAGCCAGTGGCAGTGACTCATTGGTTCTCCCATATGGAGAGGCTGTTTCAGAACGTGGAGTGTACTGAGGCCGAGAAGGTCCATATCGCTTCTCTTCAGCTGAAGGAGGAGGCTAGCGAGTGGTGGGAGAACACATGTTTGGCTGAGAGCCCAGTGTTGACTTGGTCGATGTTCAAGACCAAGATGGTTGATCGCTTTTTCTCTCGTGCTATGAGAGAAGAGAAGCATAAAGAGTTCTTGTACCCAAAGACGAATGGTCTGAGAGTGACCGAGTTGACATCTAAGTTCAATCACCTTTTACAATACGCCACTGCCGAGATCACCAGCGAGGCCCAAAAGATCTGGTACTTCCACGAGTGGATGAGCCCGGATATCAAGCCGTTAATGGTGCACCACACCTGCTCTACCTTGGAGCAGTATGTGGATTGTGCCTATAAGCTGGAGGTAACTCTTAAGGAGTCGACCAAGAGGCGCAACCGACAGAAGTCGATGCAGAACTAGAACCAGGGAGGTGGTTTTAAGCGCCCTGCGCCACCGTCTAACTTTGCCAAGTCCGGCCGAGCTAAGACGGAGATGACGCAAGGAGGATCGACTCAGCAGTCAGGGCAGACCCGGAGTTCAGTTCAGTGTTATAACTGTGGTACGGCTGGGCACAAGAGCAATGAGTGTCAGAAGGATAAGAGGTCGTGCTTTGGGTGTGGACGTGATGGTCATCTGCAAAAGTTCTGCAAGCAGGTGAAGCAGAAGGGAGTAGAGTCGCAACAAGGGTCAGTTCATCAGAGCAACCGACCTAGGTTTAAGCCTGCCGAGACTCCTAGCCCTTTAGTGCAGACGACTGTTCAGAACAGGGGAAAGGCCCCAGCTATTTCTGGAAGTCAGGGCCAACGCTTGTACAAAATGCGTGAAGCAAATGGACCCAACGCTCTGATTGCTCAAGGTACTCTATACCTTCACTCTACTTCAGTGTGCATTCTGTTTGATTCTGGTGCTACGCATTCCTTTATTTCGGATAGTTGTGTTAGCAAGTTAGATTTAGTGTACAACGATTCGTGCGACCCTTTTGTCGTTAATCTTCCTAATGGAGAACGTTTGGTGGGAACCAAGCATCTGTCTGACTTTTTGATTACCATTCAGGGTAAGGAATTCGAGGCAGATTTAATCTGCATCGCCATGGCTCCATACGACATTATCCTCGATATGGATTGGCTGACGCGTCACAAGGCGGTGATCGACTTTAGTTCAAGAACGGTGACGGTGTCATCTGGGGGCCAGTTCGTGTGCAAGTTCAAAGGTCGAAATGACGCTGATAACGGCAAGCTGATCAATGCGATGACTGCGTTTAAGCTACTACGACAAGGATGTGTCGGGTACCTTTGCTAATTGGATTCGCCTGCGAAGGATAGACTTGAGGTTCTTGATATTCCTATAGTTATGGAGTTTTCAGATGTCTTTCCGGAAGAAATTCCTGGATTACCCCCGAACCGTGACGTAGAGTTTTCAATTGATCTTGAGCCTGGTACGGCACCGATTTCTAAATCACCGTATCGGATGGCTCCAGCTTAGATGCAAGAGTTGAAGAATCAACTTGAAGATCTTCTTGACAAAGGTTATGTCAGGCCGAGTGCATCGCCGTGGGGTGCTCCGGTACTGTTCATCAAAAAGAAGGACGGATCGTTCCGACTTTGTATCGACTACCGAGAGTTGAACAAGGTGACGATCAAGAACAAGTATCCTTTGCCTATGATTGATGACTTGTTGGACCAGTTGTAGGGAGCAAAGGTTTTCTCCAAGATCGACTTGAGATCTGGATATCACTAGCTCAGAATTCGTGAGCAGGACATTCCTAGAACTGCGTTTAGGACCAGATATAGTCATTACGAGTTCGTAGTGATGCCTTTTGGGCTTACAAATGCTCCAGCTGTCTTTATGGATTTGATGAACCGATGTTTTCACCAGTACTTGGATAAGTTCGTGGTGGTCTTCATCGACGACATTCTGATCTATTCTCCGAATGAAGAAGTCCACGAGGAACATCTGCGGATTGCCTTGTCAATCCTTAGACAACATCAGTTTTTTGCTAAATTGTCTAAATGTGAATTCTGGATAAAGGAAGTGGCTTTCTTAGGCCACGTGATCAATAAAAATGGGGTTATGGTTGATCCCCAAAAGATTGAAGCGGTGGCTAAATGGACACAGCCCCAGAACGTGAAGGAGGTGCGCAGTTTTCTTGGACTTGCCGGGTATTATAGAAGGTTCGTAGAAGGATTTTCAAAGATCGCTCTACCTATGACCAATCTACTCCGCAAGGTCCACAAGAAGTTTGTCTGGAATGACAAGTGCGAGGCCAGTTTCCAGGAGTTGAAGCAACGGCTGACCTCGGCACCCGTGTTTGCACTCCCAGAAGGGAATGACGATTATGTGGTCTATAGTGATGCTTCAAAGTGTGGTTTGGGTTGTGTACTGATGCAGAAAGGCAGAGTTATTGCTTACGCATCTAGACAACTCAAGACTTACGAAGAAAACTATCCGACCCATGATCTTGAGTTAGCAGAGGTTGTCTTTGCGTTAAAGATTTGGAGGCATTACCTCTATGGTATAAGATGCCAAGTCTTCACTGACCACAAAAGTCTCAAGTATAGATTTACTCAAAAGGAGCTAAATATGAGACAATGCCGCTGGCTAGAGTTGCTCAAAGACTACGACATGGAGTTGTTGTATCATCCGGGCAAGGCTAATGTAGTAGCTGATGCACTAAGCCGGAAGACAACGCATGAGACTGTAGTTGCTCTACTTACTGCTCAGACCAAGCTAAACCAAGAGTCATGCGACAATGAAGTCTTGTATGACCAGCATAGAGGGTACCTGAGTATGATGGAAATTCAGGCTACACTGCTAGATCAGATCAAAGAAAAGCAAGTCGATGACATCATCTTGGTGAAGTTAAGTAGTGAAGTGATGGATGGGAAAGCTCCCAGTTTTGTGGTTCAGGATGATGGATCACTTTGGTTTCAGGACCGGACCGGATTTTCGACCTAAGTTTCGGGGTCGAAACTTCTTTTAAGGGGGAGGAGATGTGATACCCCGTATTTTTATAAGGTTATTTTGGGAATTTTGGAATTTTCCCGAGTACCCGTTGTGTAAGTCGGATTTAATATAGAGAGTTTGAGACATTCTGTAATGTGCTCTGTGTCTGTAATATTTTTCTCAGTGAAATGATATACAGACAACATGCCTTGGATTTTAATACGCGTTCGCGTACGATAATTTTTATCTCGGGTTAAAGTTGTTGTCATCCAAAAGCTGAGAAGGGCAATGCCACAGTGGCGGCGACCGCCGTAGGTAAGGCGGCGACCGCCGCGAAAGGCTCGAGGCAACAGTGCCCTCGCCTTCCAGCTGGGTGCGAAGACCCGAAGAACGGCAACCGCCGTAATTACGGCGCCCGCCGTAGGCAAAATTGTGGCGCCCGTCGTGATTACCCAGGGGTCATTATCCGTTGGTCGCCGGAGACGTCTGACAAGGCGCCGATTTAGCCTCGCCACGTCTCGTTTAGACCATCGCGGTGTCCACATGATCTGTGGCTATAAAAGGAAGAGGATTGGGATCAGATTCATGCACAAATCAAGCTGAAATCCTCAAATCTTCCTCTCGCCGGAGTTTGTGCCTCTCACCGAAATTCGGAAGCTTTGGACGGTGGCCTTTGGTGTTGTTCCAGTAGCCCTTCGAGAAGCTTGTGGTTGCCTTTGGAGGTCAGAACCCAAACAAGTCGAAGGAGGCCGAGTCGATCGTGATTTGGGGTGAGTTTTCTCGCCATTCTGTCGTCTGAGTTCTTCACGGCGCCTGCCGTGATGAACTGCGGCGACCGTCGCCAAGAACAACGACCGCCGCCAGTGCCCAGAATGCCTTCGTGGCTTTGGCTTGGTTGGTTGTGGTCGTGGCGTCTTTCCTTTCGTTTTCCTTCGTCGTTTTTAGATTCGTACTGCGGTTATGTCGGATCTAACTTAGGGTTTCTTTTATGGGTCGACTCGAAGGTTGTTGTGCTGTCGGAGCTATACCCGTGTCGAGCCCGGAATCCAGTTATCGTCGTTAGGCTATTCTGCAGATTAAGGCAAGTGGCGGTTCGCTCTTGCTCGTTCGTTCGTTCCATATTTACATTAATTATCAGTAGTTTATCTGAGTAATTAATTTGGAATGAATACTCTGTTTGTCTGGAAACGGTTTTGATAAACTATTTTGAAAATCATATAATAGGTTGTATATCTGTTAGAACAACGCTATTATCTGTGATCGCCTTTCGGGCCTTTATGTGGATTTATCCTGTAACTGTTATTGTGCTGTAACTGTTTAGTTAGCACTGTTAGATAGGAACGTTACTCGGGCTCTGTCCAGTCGTTTCTTTATAATCTGGTATCGGGGTGGCTCGTCTCCATCTGGTACTATTCTAAGATCACGATCGGTCTCTTTCACAAGTGTGTAGAGACAGGATACTTAGCTGGTGTCACAAACCTTCCGGTATACGTCACTCTCGACCAAACGTATACTAAGATGTGTCGTCCCAATGATGGGGTACACATGTAAAAGTCTATTAAACGTAATGTGTGTTTTTGAAACATAAATCAGATAAGTGCTACTCTGACGCACATAATTAATAAGCCTTGGGCGAGTAGTGCAGCTAAGTTATAGTGCAGCTAGGAAAACTCATCTCGACTTTGATCATAGTACGTTCTCTTTCCAATCTGGATTCGCTGTATGCGATGAGGTTGGTCGTGAACCGAAGCATCTCAGTCAACTTTTAAATCATTGTTGTATGATTCTGTAACATTCCAGATTTGTCATATTTCCTTAAAGACTCATTTCCGTTGGAGTCTTCTTTCGAGTCGATGTCTGTGAAGATTCAGTCTTCTAGGATCTTCTCTTGTGCATACCTCTTGTTTATTCCAGTAGGAGTATGATGGTTGACTATCGTCATCGATTATTATTCGAAAAGCGATGAGTCTAACCTAATACGACTGCTTCGAACCATTCTACTTTGTACCCTTGCTAGTCTATTCAAGTAGACTAACCCACGAACTTTGTTCTCTGCATGTGGGCTGGTGTCATCTGTTCGATTCGGCACATCAGATAGAAAGTAGCTCAGAAGATTAGAAGGACTATGGAGTCGGCGGTGGTTTTTGAACGTTTTAATTATTTCTTTAATCAGGTTGAGATCTTTTGGACAATGGCTTTGGTTGTAATGTACTTTATTAGACTTCCGCTGTTTTTGGTTTAAACTCTGTGTTGGCCTATTCGGGATTGGGTTGTAATCCCGTAACTCTATTTCCTTGACAATGTTATGTTTGAGATTGAATGCTTTGATCATTATGTATCATTTGTATTTCATAAATTGTATTTTAACGGTAAAGCCTTGGGTGATCTCGATAAGGAACACTAGGGTCACTGGCGGTAATACCTTTCCAAAAAGGGTTAAGTTTTGGGGGTGTTACAGTGTATGCACGAACACTTGAATAGTTACTTTGATAATGTTGGTGATGGAAACTGTGAATACAGAGCCGTTGCAGATCAAATAGGCATCGGGCATGAACAATGGAGGATCGTCCGGCAAGCCATGATTGACAAGGTGAAGGAAATTTGGCCAATATATTATGAGGTTTGCATCTTTAAGACAACGCTGGAAAAAGTAGTAGAACAACTTACATGGTTTGACTGTGGGATGGCCCCAGAGAAGACTTGGATGGTGCTTCCAGATATGGGTTGTCTGATCGCTTTTGCATTCAATTGTGCAGTTGTCGTGGTGGGTGGTGTAAACGCTACTTTCTTGCCTTTGCAAGCGGTTCCACGTCATCCCAGGGGTGCTAAGCTTAAGACGATATGCATCTGTCATGTTCAGAATGAGAGTCATTTTATTTCGGTATTAATCATTTAATCATTTTTATTGATTATTTAAACCCATTAACTAGGCAAGTGAATACGTTCTCCATTCTTTTGTAGATGGCCCTATCAGATGAGTCACCATTGCCGCCCGTATTTATAATGTGAGAGCATGCAAAGGATGCCTCTGCTACTTTTCTGTATGATCCATTCACTACTCAGCTAATGGCATACGAATCTTCTTCCACAAGAAAGAGATGAGGTCGCAAGCCGACTTTCTTCCACAAGAAAGAGACGAGGTCGCAAGCCGACTTAAATATTATTGTACTCGCACATTGTAAAGTTATTGTAAGCCCAACTTAATACTCTATTTTTCTAAATGGTTTTTGAGAAGTATAACTTTTTTTTACGTAACCCCGAATTGAGTGATTCCAACGCCACATTAAATATCAAGATGTCAACTATAACTCCTCAAAATTTCAGCGCGTTTGGACCAGTGAATCAAACGTTATTGCAATTCCAAAATCGTGTCACAGTTCTGTAAAGTTGCACGATTTGAAACAAACTGTGCTCCCTTACTGAGACGTAGATTTAGCTTCTGTAAAGAGGCACAATTTATGACAATCTATATGTGACGAACGGGATGAAACCGCCCGTGACAGAAGAAGCCATACCGCGTGTGATGGACCGCTCTGTGCCACCCGTGACGAACCACTCTATGCCACCCGTGACAAACGAGATGAGATAGCCCGTGACGGACAAAGCCCCACCATCCATCACGGACAATGTCTTCATAAACTACTTCGCTTCTGTAATTCTAGCTCAAAGATCAAACACTACTTTTTTAGGATGGTATTTTAGGATTTGGTTATGTAATTCTCTTCTACCTCTTTTTGCCTCTATCTAGGACAATATAAATTTAATTTCGACCGTTAGGTATTTGTGGAGATCCATTGCATCGACCGACAATTATCAACAAAGTACCAAATGTGCGATATAAAAGTTATGGAAAAGACATCCAAATTAGTTTGATTATCATCATAAAACTAATCAAGAAACTACAATTTCATAAACCGTGCGACACTCCCTAAAATACAACCAAAGCCCCAAATGAAACCTATGCATCTTAATATTCGTCATCCTCCTCATTGCCATGTTCGAAGGGTCTGAAGTCTGAAGTCTTGAATGCAGTGTCACACAGCTTCGCGCATGTTGAAGAACTACTCTTCCTCCGCATCATGGAAAGGGTTTAGACGATGCAATGCTTGTCCAACGACCTACAGAAATACGTAAAAATTAACTAAGGTAAAGCTTTAATTGTATATGTAAATTAAAAACAAACATCCAACACATATTTTTACCTGGACAGGATATCTGATGCCAACATCATGAGGCCTGACACATGGGTGTGTACGAGGTATGTACCACTCCATGTAGTCAGCACTGCACTCATATCCTTCTGAAGGAGGAGGGCCCATATGTGTGATCCAGATGGAGTGTTCACTTCTTGCATCTCAACTCCAGTTTGAAGCAGGGTCATACTGTACTATATAACTCCTAATACTGGGATGTCTGTGCGCTTTGATGGGCTCTATAACCGGGCGAGGAATCCCCTGTACCACTCCAAATTGCCTTGATACCCTATCTGACATATAGGGCTCGGTAATTCTCATAAATGAGATGACCCCATGAAAAAAGGCAGGCCCCAACTCCGGCATACTGTAATTAACATAGCCATAGGGCTGTCAGTCAACTTATACAAAATTGGATGCAATTAACACAACAGTAAGTAACTTTACACAATTGTAATACTTTAATATGAGAAATAAACCACATCATATGATACTTACATGCCAAGCTTGCATTAAATCTAGCTTATCCCTGTAGTTTCTTCTCTGCCTACTACGAGTCTGCACAAGGTTCCATCGGCTGGCATATGGCACAACGTCTCCGAAGCAGAGATTTTGTTCAGGACGAAAGCTAGGGAAGTATAGATAGATCCAAGTATGTACATAAATATGTTTTTACAAACATATCAACCTATACCTTAAATTTAATTAAATAATATAAAAAATAATATGCAATACAATTCTTACCAGCAACAACGTGTAGCAGGTCGACATCTGACGACATTCATGCCGTGAACACTCGCCCAATGACCGATACATGAATGCCAATGCGCCGGAACCCCAAGAAAGGTTGCGAGTGGCATGAATGTCACTCACGTAGGTCAGATAAGGCATGTGCAACATGTGTTGGGACTTGTCGGGAAACAGAGTCGAGCCCATCAGGTACAACAGATAACCCGACGCAATCTGCTCATCATCTAGCCCTGTGGTCAAGCAGTGATTCTTCAGGTTGTCTACATTGAGCCCACGTGTAGCCATCTCGGATGTCAAGGAAAAGAACTCCATTGCCCTCAACGCTTGTTCATTGTACAATTCATTTTTGCCCTTGCAGCGATCCTAGATAGGAAGTCCCATTCCCTGTCCATCAAGACGGAGCCCCAAAATCATGTAGACATCCAGGAGAGTGATCGTCATCTCTCCAAATGGCATATGAAATGAGTTGGTCTCCGGCTGCCATCGCTCCACAAATGCAGAAATCAATGGCTGATCTACATAAGTGTAGATCAGGTCCTGCAAATGTGTGATGCAGCTGTTTTGGGCAAGATGGCACCATGGAGAGCGATCGTCAAGCCTCCATTTCCTTAGCTGCTCATGTCTGTGCTGAAACGTTAGAGTTTCTCGCTCCTATAAAAAGAACATGTTAGATACAACAATAAATAGGGAAATAATTTAATAACAACATCAAGTTTTGATAACTTACGATGCCTTGATGAATGAAATATGCAGTATGGACAGTGAAGCTAAACAACAAGTCTGGGATCTCTAGACCTCCCGGTACATGTCCTATCAACTTTGGATTGATAGCATCCCGACCTCCAGCCTGTCTACCTTGCCTACGCTGTCTAGGAACAGCCGGTTCCTAACCCAACCTTTTCGATTTTAAAAGATTTTTATTATTTTATTTTATTTAGAACAGTGAATTCTAACCCAACCTTTTACATTGTGTTCCAACATAAATAATGGATTATATTTCAGTCCCGTATTTTGTCAATTATATTTCTACCCATTTCTAGATTTGTTATTTATACCCATTAAAATATAAATACCCCAAAAATATACCCTTTTTTTTTTTTTTTTTTTTTTTTTTTTCCTTTCTACACTTTTCTAGTCTCTCCTCTCTCACCCCCATCTGCTCACTCCCGACACCATTCATCTTCAAGCTCCCTCCTCACCTCCTCTCGCAGCCCCTCCCACAGCATCTCTTCCCTCGTCAAAGAGCCATCGTCGGAGGGCCGCCGCTGCACACCGGAGGCCGCACGCACCATGCCGCGACCAGCTCAGCTGCTGCGCAGCCCGCTTGCGTTCAGTTGCGAGCCGTCGTCTCCTCCTCCAAGCTCAGGCCGTCGGTTCACCTCCCGTGCCATTAAAGCCTCCTTGAAACCCACCAAGGCTCTTGCAACCCTCTATTCCTCCCAATTTGTATATGTAAGAATTTCCCCCAATTTCTTAAACCCTAGCTTAGCATATTTATATGTTTGTGTTCAATTGGGGAATTTTATGTGCAATTGGAGTTCAATTAGATGTTGATTAATGCCTTGGGATACTTAGGTTGATCGATTTTGGAGTTTGGAGGTGAATGAAGGTAGACTTGAGCATTTTTGTGCGAATCTGAAATTTCTGAGCAGAATCTGTAATTACTGAAAAGTTGTGGTCGAATTTATCAGGTGAGAAATCTTTGTACGAGTATGAGGAATTTTACGGATCTCGATTCGGATATATATGTAATAAGTTATGATATTTTTCGTGAAGGTTCGAAATATGTGAATGCCCTTGTGATTGATTCTTGCGACATCTATCGGATAGTGGATTACAGCGAAGAGTGGTTGCGTTGAACGTCTTTTCAGGCAAGTTATTGTGGGCATTTGCGTGTCATAGTTTAAAGTTTAGAATTACAGATTATGCATATCGTCAAACCATTCATTATGCATGAATACCTTAAATACCATTATATGCGAATGTTGTGTCGGTAATCGAGTTTCGTATGCTAGATATCATTGCATATTAAGAAGGTTCTTTATATGACTATATGATGTGTTTATATCATTGTGTGAGTATATGTCATGGTTGTTCATGTTTACGATTGCGTGCTGTGTTGATACTGTGTACGGGCAAGTTATGTTGGGAACTTGTCTTGTGATGTTGCGTGTGTGCAAGTTGTGTGATGAATTGTTGTGAATTATTGGGATTGATCCATGTAATGATGCGTTTATGTTGTGTGTGTGTAAGTTGTATGCTGGGTTGATGAGAAACATCGTGATTTATTAATGTGATGATTGATCTGTGTAATGCTGTGGTTATGATTTTTGATCTTTGCGGGTAAGGATTGTCCCGAGCCCCGCTTGACACGAAAATGGTTTTTAACGTGAGATTATCCCCAAATACTCTTCCCGGAGTCCCGGGTTGGGTAAGTCGAGGGAGGTGCTTTACCTGTGTTGGGAAGGCCGGGTCGCCTAGCTAACGACGCCGTTGCCAACCCGCGGGTAAAGGTGTGTACCCACAGTGTGGGGTTAGAAGGTATATTCGTGTCCAAGACAGGCTTGGGCATGTTTTCGAACATTCTTCATAAATGATTTTCGAATGTTTTCATAACAGTTACTTTCCATTGAGTTTTCCTTAAAGAAATAGTATACCCGGGTATAGATTTTGAATAACGGATTTTAATTCCTGTATTCTGTGGTTCAGTGGATATTTACTGAACTCACTGTAATGTGAACTGTAAGGCAGCATGCGGTCCAGTTGGATATTTATCGAAATTGCTGTGTTGTGATAATCGCATCTAAATTGTTACCCTGGTTGATACTGGATACTACATCCACTCAATAAGTATATACTATAGCATCTGGTGATCTAGTTAACATTTGTTCATGCATGTATAGTTACTTATTTTATAACATCTGGTTGTAAGGTATCTGTAGTATCTGTGTTATCTGTGCATGGAAGTATAGTTGATGTAACATCAAGTTGATAGTGTTGTTGTTTTGCTTGTGAATTTGTAATGTGATTGGATGTTCGATGTAGTATTCGTGAAGTGATGAATCGAGATTGTTAATGCATTCATAGAAGGTGATGTCAATCTGGGTAATCGTTAGGAGTAATAAGATATTACGACATGTTTATCTGTAACCATGAGAGATAGCCCTCCCTTAACTTATTGTCTTTAGATATAACCCTGTCTGCATATTCACATGCTTACATTTCTGCACATTTGCAAGGTTGCATATCTGTGATTACTTAACTTTTACTATTACACGTATAATTGCTTATATAACTTGCTAGTCTGGTTGGAGACTAACCTCCATTTCGGTGGGGGACTGGCTATGTCTTATACATGGCCAGATACTCTTTCATTCAGGAACGGTGTGGTGGTCAAGGCAGATGGACACGATGCTAGGACTAACTCTGTAGAAGATTGGGGTCAATTCTATTTTAAAAAAGTTTTTGTACTGGTTGGTCGTTATATTTCTGCTGCAATGTTGTAGTGTTTTGAACTATTGTTAAACCGTGGTATATACGAGATTTAAAATATATGTTTATTTGTGTTGGTTACTATAAAGTTCTCTTTCTTATACATTTGTATTTGTATGGGTAATTTAGGGTCAAATCATTTCAAATGTTTTAGAATTAACTGATTATATAATTTTTATTGCGATAAATTTCGTCTTTATTAAACTGATTTATATTCGAGATTTGAATTATCTTTTTTATTGTCTTCACCACTATAGAGATTTATTTTCTTAAAGATGTGTTCATATGACTAAAACTTGATTTATGATGGATTTAGAAATGAAGTTTTATGCAAGAACATTACAATCATGTTTTATATATCTGATTTATCTTTTATCGGATATTATTTTGATATTTTATTTCCTAACGCCTTGTGGACCCTTCGGGATTCACGACACTGTAACACCTCTATTTGAGGCTGTTATATAAGAAAATTTAAAACTATCAACAATATTAATTAAAAACAAAAAAAAAGATAGGAAGTTTATCAATGTTTTCAGTTGCGATAGATTTATATGTTTAATAGTTTTAATAAACATTTCGATAAGGTAAACTTAAGAATGATATAACTATAGTAATAAACAAAACTATATTAAAAAAAGTATTAATACTTATAATCTATAACGATAATATCAATGTATAATTCTATTTTCAGTTCATACAAAATATTGTTCGGTGCATTCAATCTACTAAAATCTATTTGTATACTAACAATATGACAATTAAAACAATACATATTGATCCATATAAATACGTGTATATATAGTTCGTACGATAAATCCATATATTTGGTTGAAATCCATTTTAAACATATTTGGTAAAGATATAATTTATGAGTTTGGATCATATGCGGAGCACTCTTCCCGTGCGGACGTGCGGAGCATGCACTTTAGGGCCTTATTTGTACACTTTAATGTCTTATTTGTGCACTTTTTCAAAAAAAAAAAAAAATCTTTTACAAATTGTTTTTCAAGCATTTTTCAATTTTTTTGCAAAAGTGCACAAATAAGGCTCTAAAGTGCACAAATAAGGCCCTATAGTGCATGTCCGCACGGGAAGAGTGCTCCGCACCGGAACCGCACTCTATATCACAAAGATATTAGATTGAAATTTTATTGTTAAAAGCTTTTCGTTACTATAATAAGATTATGGTTATTGTGGTAGCACATTTTTGTAGCATAAAGATTAAGAGAATCGACGACGATAGATCTCCTTGGAACTTGATCAATGAACTGGATCTGCAAGAAAAAAACGATCAAAGGGAGGGTCCGGATCTCCCCTAAGGCCCCGACGCTGAAGTCATATTTGATATGTAGAGAAATCCACTCATGGTGGCTAGGGTTTTTTTGAAAGAAAAGAGAATGAATGTGCATATTGGAGGCTGATTGAAGCTTAGGTTAATTAGGATACCTTTAGGATATTAAATATCTTGTCCCACTTGGACCATGGGTTGCTCATTCTTAATGGGCTTTTAATGATAAAGCCCATTATTCCCCTATTGAATTGTTGCTTGACTTTTCAACCGATAGAAATTAATGAATAGATAGAAAATAAGTTTAGGAGATATATTTTACCTCCACAAATTCCCATCAAGTTCCTTAAGCACAAATCGTGGTTGAGGAAGTTGATTGTTGTAATATCTCGTTTGGATTGGACTTAGATGTAGCATATCATTACTCTGTATAACGACTTGCATGCTCAGTGCTTTCTTGGCTCGTTCTGGCTTGTATAGAAGTCGACAACTTGTGCTTTTCGTAGCGTTGTAGCTAGAGTGGAAGCTAGTGCAATTTTTGTTTCTTAGCAGCTTGTGCTTCTCATAGTGTTGCAGCTAGCGTGAAAGCTAGTGCAATTTCTCATATCGTTGCAGCTAACGTGAAAGCTAGTGCAATTTCTCATAGCGTTGTAGCTAGCGTGAATTTTCTCATACCGTTGCAGCTAGCGTGAAAGCTAGTACAATTTCTCACAGCGTTGCAGCTAGCGTGAAAGCTAGTGCAATTTTGGTTTCTAAGCTGCATGTGATCTAACATACATGGCACCTCGTGCGGTTGTGGCCCGTAGGCTAATAGAATAAGATGACAACTCGTTCCCCTGTGGCCCGTAGGCTAATAGAATGAAGATGATGGCTGCTCGTTCCCCTACGGCCCGTAGGCTAATAAAATAAGATGACAACTCGTGCCTCTGCGGCCGGTAGGGTAATAGAATAAGGTGGCAGCTCGTGCCCATGCAGCCCGTAGGCTAATAGAATAAGATGACAGCTCATGCCCCTGCGGCCCGCAGGCTAATAGAATGAAGGTGATGGCAGCTCGTGCCCCTGCGACCCCTAGGCTAATAGAATAAGACGACAACTCATGCCCTTCGGCGCGTAAGGTAATAGAATAAGGTGGCAGCTCGTGCCCCTACGGCCCGTAAGCTAATAGAATAAGATGGCAGCTCGTGCCCTACGACCCGTAGGCTAATAAAGATTAAGAGAGCAACTTGTGCCCCTGCGACCGATAGGCTAGTTGCTTCAGGCATCTTGTGCCATGCTTTCAACATAATCATAGAGAAAATCAGTTTAATGACCTTACTCATGGCCACTTGCATTTTAGCACTTCACAACAATCAACATGTATCAATAAAAGTGATTTTCGAAAAATGTGGTTATCTTGAACTCAAAAGGAATGGTAGAAAATTTAACTGGCGAGTAGAGTCTTGAGGAGCCGAAAAACAATATACTCCAGATAGAGTCCGGGATCTATGACCCACATTGTTCGGCCCACTCACAAGCCCAACATATCTGGGGCCAAATTCCCTCGCTTGCAACATGTCGCAGCCATCGCACGGTCGTGCGCTTGACCGCACGGCCAGGCGTTCAGACATTTTTTTTAGCCGTAGCCACCGCACGGCCCGTATCCGGTACGAAGATTTTCCGCCATAGCCACCGCATGGTCGTGCGGTGCGGAGATTTTCCAAACTTCTTTCTTGTGCAACAGCTCGTAGCCACTGCACGGCCCATGCGCTTGACTGCACGGCCGTGCGGTGCAAAGACTTCCTGAGGTATTTCTGAACTCTCTGGTGTACCAAGTGCGAGTAAGCTCTAGATCCTGTTTGTGCTTGGGTTGAGCTCATTGGTTCGTCGTTATATGCAAATTCTTTGAACAAACTCCGTAGGGCTTGTTGCGTTCCCCATCTGGCTCATGCACTCCGTTGGCTCGTGCCCCAGTCGCGCTTTGTTCGCGCTCCAATGCACTCCGGCCCCGCTCTGGCCATCCTTCGTTCGCGCTCCGCTGCACTCCAACCGCATTCCGCTGCACTCCCTTCGTGCCTCGACCGCGCTCCGACCGCGCTTCATTCGCGCTGGTGCCCAGTCAGTCTGAACCGGGCTCGTCGGCATCGCTGTCCACTTCCATCATATCGGAGGTCCCAGGACTTCGTATGTCGCTGTCATCGGTCCCCACAGACGGCGCCAAATGTGGTAGCATATCTATGTACCATAAAGATTAAGAGAACCGACGACGATAGATCTCCTTGGAACCTGATCAGTGAACTTGAGAATTTGAAAACATTTTAGAATTTAAAGTTTGATGTTTGTTAATAAAAAAAATCCGATAACCGCAATTTGACAACTCAATAGTGTGGGTCCAGAAATATTTTGGTATCTTAAAATGAGATAAGTTTAATATACAGGGAGAGGTTCGTGTGAGAACGAACACTTATGTAAGAACCATGAGAACACCGATTTTCATGAACACGTAGTACAAAGTTTATGAAAATGTAAAAAATTGTACAACATATTTGTGACATGACGGAATATTTTTTTAAGTCGTGGTATGTATTTGTAATACCATTTACCATATCTCTTTAATAAACTATATTATTTAATTTGTGTATACATTTTCATACAAAATATTAGTAAAATAAAAATTATGTGTATTATAAAAAAATTCTAACAAAATTTTATTATATTAAGGTACTATATTTTAAATTATATCACAAATATTATTAAATTTTAAAATATCATCTCAAAAATGAAAAAATGAAAGATAGAAATATTTTAATAACTAGTTATATTTCATTACTCTACATTTTTTTTATTAAGATTTAGTAGTTTATATTTTGCTCAATTATTGATGGATTCATATATTAAGAATTTAAAAAATCAAAGATTTAAATAATGCAAAAATTAGACATAGAATTATTCTAGTGGTTTAGAGTTGAGATTATAGTCAAAATTTAACGTTTAAGATTAATAATAAATTAAATTATCATATTTGGCAAGATGTCATGTGGACTAAAAAATCTCAACTTAGTTAATAAATATATCGGTTAGTTTTTTATTGACACATATATAATTATATCTAAATAATATTTTGTAATATTGATTTAATATGATAAAAATAATTTACCATAGGTGCGAAAGGGGTAGGTGAGCTCCACAAAATCCCTTTGGTCTGTCTTTTCGTTTAAAGATGTCTGTAGAGTTTTTCCTTTTCGGTTTGTGATTAACGATTATCGATCACTCGATGTTTCAAGTCTGTCTGGATATCGAATCACTTTTCTTGTATAAAAAGTGGCATTAATATACATTAACAAAAATGTATTAATAAGTTGAGCCGCTAAGTTTTTGCTTTTGATATTTTATTTTTTAATTTGGTTAAGTGATCAGTGTGCATGTCAACACCAATGTTCTTGGATTTATTAACACGATTTCTATTTAGCGCACCGGCAAATTTTTTATTTAACGCACTGGTTCATCCGTGACGGACAAAACATGTTCATCCGTGACGGACGAACATGTTTCGTCCGTCACGGATGAACATGTTTCGTCTGTCACGGATGAACATGCTGATCCGCGACACGATTTTGAAATCGCCATAACTTTTGATTCCCTAGTCTAAACGCGCAGAAATTTGGAGGAGTTATAGTTGACATCTTGATCTTTAATCTGACGTTGGAATCACTCAATTCGAAATTACATAGAAAAAGTTATATTTCTACAAAGGCGAGACAAAAAACAGAGATCTCTTAAGCACCAGGGCGAGTACAATAGCATTTAAGTCGGCTTACAATATCATTGCAATCATGGATCACAATAGATATACAATATGCGAGTATAATAGAATTTAAGTCGGCTTGCGACCTCGTCTATTTCTTGTGCAAGAAGGTCTTAATGCCATCAGCTGAGAAACAAATGGATCATATAGACAAGCAGCAGAGGCATCATGTGCATGCTCCCACATGACAAATACTGGAGGCAATGGTGACGCCTCTAATAGGACCATCTACTCATGGGTTCAAATAATTAATATAAAATAATTAAATGATTAGTACCATACCGAAATGAAATGTCTCTCCTTCTCAACATGGCAGATGCAGATCGTCTTAAGCTTATACGGCTCAAAGTCTTTAATGAAGGATTGTGGAGGCATATAAGGTGGTGAAAACATTTGACCCACTGAATTCTTGGGAGCTCTAACCTGAGATGGCCTCAAAGGAATGGTAGGAGCTTTAGGGTTTCGTGAAGGTGTGCTAGTGGGCATTGGTGGCCTACCTCGTTGCTTCTTGAGAGGTGTCCCTTCCGTATCTTTGTCTGTGTACTCCAATGAACAAGGATGTCTTTTAGTGGTATCTTTGTTTAGAACTCCCATTAGTCGTCCTTTATGCCTCACAATAGCCGGCTTTTGCAGACTAGTCCCCTCGGGGCGAGCTATGTCGTAAAGTCGCGAGACACATTTTTCTTGATCATCTGCTGACAGATTGAGGAAATGATTCGTATAAAATTGATCCATCAAAGATCTCGCAACTCTGCGCTTCACCTCACCTTCGTCTTGCACTTCGGACAAACTCAATCGTCTCCAAAACGGATGCAACGCTGAAAGCTTAATAGGGATTGAACTCGTCACATTTCTAGCGATGTCATCCACACACAGCAATCCATCTCTCACCCTCATCTGGCATGTGCAGATCTTGTCACAAAATGGATTTTCCCCTTTTTTGTATTCCTCTGTCAAGCAGGCAAGTGCAACCTTAGATACTTTGTACTTCAACCGCTTGAAAACATCAGCTCATGTCCCAAGAGTCATCGTGCTTTGTACACTCTCGTTGAAGGTCCCCTTGATGTCCTTTACTTGGTTACCCATCTTTGAATGACATTGACCAAATATCGTGTCTAGACTACCATGTGGAATAGTCAAGAAGTCTTTCAAGAACCTTCTTCCACAAGAAAGAGACGAGGTCGAACCTTCTTCCACAGGAAAGAGACGAGGTCGTTCTAACCTTCGTTTATATGATCCATTCGTTTCAAGAACCTTTTAGACCAAATATCCTTTGCTGCTTGTCTATATGATCCATTCGTTTCTCAGCTGATGGCGTTTGAACCTTCTTCTACAAGAAAGAGACGAGGTCACAAGCCGACTTAAATGCTATTGTACTCGCACATTGTAATGCTATTGTGATCCATGATTGCAATGCTATTGTAATTCGACTTAAATGCTATTGTACTCGCCTTGGCGCTTAAGAGATCTCTATTTTTTGTCTCGTCTTTGGAGAAGTATAACTTTCTCTACGTAACTCCAAATTGAGTGATTTCAACGTCATATTAAAAATCAAGATGTCAACTATAACTCCTTCAAATTTCAGCGCGTTTGGACTAGGGAATCAAAAGGTATAGTGATTCCAAAATCGTGTCGCGGATCAACATGTTCATCCGTGACGGACGAAACATGTTCATCCGTGACGGATGAAACATGTTCATCCGTCACGGATGAAAATGCTTCGTCCGTCACGGATGAACATGTTTCGTCCGTCACGGATGAACCAATGCGTTAAATAAAAATTTTGCCGGTGCGCTAAATAGCAACGACCTTTATTAATTATTGATGAGTATGCATAGAGATATGAAGGTTGAAAAAAATCACCTTGAGAATACTCTACAAATCCTAATATCATATTGTGTGAATAAATTATGCTAGTTTAATCTTGAAAGAATAAAAGAGTCAAAGAGACAAAGATACAAAGATATATGCATAGTAATCTAAAATATGAAGATATCTGCCAATTTATATTCATTTATTGGATTATAAATATATTGAGGCCGTTGCTATTTAAAGCCCCGGGTAAATTGCTATTTAGCGTCCGGGGCCATCCGTCACGGACGAAACACACCCGTATATGACAGACGAATATGTTTCATCCGTCACATACGAATACGTTTCGTCCGTCACAGACGGAGTTGCTGTATATAAATACAGCAACTTCGCATCAGCTACCACAATTCACAACTCCGCCCAACAACCGAAGCTCTCGTGCTCTCTTCCCACCATTCCAATCCGTCACGTATCAAAAGAATTCGTCCATTATGATCCATGAGGTTAGTTAAATCTTTACTTGTTCTTGGCTTAGTTTAATGGTGTGTTGAAATTATTGAATTTTTGTTTGCAAATTTTTGACGAGTTAGGTTTTAGGGTTTACATGTAGTGTTTAATGTTGGATTTGAACATGTTTGAATGTTGTTTGAATGGAAAAATGTCGGTTTTGAATCTGGATTTGCACATGGCTTAGTTTAGGTTTTAGGGTTCGATCTCGTGATTTTTGGTTGGGGAAGAAGATGAGCAACCCGTCCGTGATAAACGGATCTGGTTGATCTGTCACAGACGGATCTGCAGTAACTTCACCAAGAACCTCACCAACCACCATTTGTATTATAAAAGGTTAAAGCCCTGAAGAATATATGTCACAACACAATACTTATGATTATAATTTAATGGAATCATAGAGCCATAATATAAACTAGTAATATCGGTTTAGATTAACATTTCCAGCGTGAATGCTTTCGTCCTCCACAAATATGTTTGTTTATAGAATTGATCAGTTTAGTAGGGTAGTGCTTCCTTGCCTTCAAATATGCATAGATACATGACACCAATTTAAGTTCACGCCAACATATTATTAGCCTAATTTTTGCAATGTGTTGATTTGATTCATTTGGATGACATAGTTGCTTCTAAAGTGTTGTTTTTTCCTATTACAGATGGATAACCAGACAAGATCTGCCCGTCATCGAAGGTGGAACGTTGTTCGTGAGGGACAAGAACAAGAACAGGATCACATCGTATACCGAAGAAGGCAACCTTCGAAGAAAAAATCAAAAATAAGTGACGAAGCAGGATCGAGTACGGTAAATGATCCGACCATACCGGTATATTCAGACCCGCCATTGAACAACATGTCGTTTAACGATCCACCGATATACCAGACAGTTAACCCGAATATGGTAAGTAACTATATATATGCTTACTTAATTAAACTATTACATTATTTAATATTGTTTCTAATAATTCATTTTATAGGATCCTACATGGTATGTACCTTATGTACCTGTTCAGCAGCCTAGTGGTTGGCCCGTTCCTATGTGGTCCGGAGATATGAGTGGGCAAGGTGTTTGACCCGTTCAGCAGCCTAACGGTGAGGAACCGGCAGAGGAACCGGTTGCTTCTACACAGCCTAGACAGGCTGGAGGCTGTGGAAGGGATGCTATCGATCCGAAGTTGGTAGGACTTGTAGCGGGAGGTCCAGAGAACCCATACATGCTTTTTAGCTTCACAGCCCATACATCATACTTTATTTATCAAGGGATCATAAGTTATCAAAACTTAATGTTGTTATTAAATTATTTCCCTATTTATTTTTGTATCTAATATTTTCTTTTATAGGAGATAGAAGTTCTCACGTTTCAGCATAGGCATGAGCAACTACGGAAATGGAGCCTAGACGATGAATCTCCATGGTGCGATCTGGCCCGAAATAGCGGGATCACACATCTACAGGACCTGATCTACACTTATGTAGATCGTCCTTTGATTTCTGCTTTTGTGGAGCGATGGCATCTGGAGAGGAATTCATTTCATATGCAATTTAGAGAGATGACTATAACTCTCCTTGATGTCTACATGATTTTGGGCCTTAACATTGATGGGGATGGAATGGGATTTCCACTCCAAGATCGTATCAAAGGGAAAAAAGAATTATTTAATGAACAAGTACATAGGGCAATGGAGTTCTTTGCCTTGACACCCCAAATGGCAGAACGTGGACTCACTGCAGATAACCTAAGAAATCATTGCTTGAGCACAGAGTTGGATGATGAGACTATCGCTTCGGGTTATCTTCTCTACCTGATGGGCTCGACCCTCTTTCCCGACAAGTCCCAACACTTGTTGCCCATGCCATATCTGACCTACGTGAGTGACGTTCATGCTACTCGCGATCTTTCTTGGGGTTTCGACACTTTGGCATTCATGTATCGTTCATTGGGCGAGTGTTCATGCCATGACTGTCATCAGATGTCGACCTGCTACACATTGTTGTTGGTAAGAACTGTATTGCATTGTTTTTATGTTATTTAATTAAATTTATGGTATAGGTTGATATGTTTGTAAAAACATATTTATGTACATGCTTGGATCTATCTATACTTTCATAGCTTTCGTCCTTCACAGAATCCCTGCTTCGATAATAATGTGCCATATGCAAGGCGATGGAACCCTGTGCAGAGTCGTAGTAGACAGAGAAGAAACTACATGGAGGAGCTAGATTTAATGAAACCTTGGCGAGTAAGTATCTTATTATAGGGTTTATGTCTCATATTAAAGTATTACAATTGTGTGAAGATACTTATGGCTATGTTGATTGCATCCAATTTTGTATAGGTTGATTGACAGCCCTATGGATATGTTGATTACAGTATGCCGGAGTTAGCTCCTGCCTTTTTCATGGGGTTATCTCATTTCTGAGAATTACAGAGCCATATATGCCTGATCGCGTAGCAAGGCAGTTTGGACGTGAACAACAGATTCCCCAACCGGTTATACAACCCTTCAAAGCTGACAAACATCCCAACATCAGGAGTTATATAGTACAGTATGACCCTGTTTCAGACTGGAGTTGGGATGTAAGAAATGAGCACTCCATTTGGATCGAACATATGGGCCCTCATGCATCCAATGGATATGAGTGCAGTGCCAGCTACATGGAATGGTACATACCTCGTACACACCTATGTGTGAGGCCTCAGGATGTAGGCATCAGAGATCCTGTCCAGGTGAAATTATGTGTTGTATGTTTGTTTTTAATTTACATATACAATTCAAGCTTTACCTTAGTTAATTTTTCCGTATTTCTGTAGTGCATTGGACAAGCTTTTCATCGTCTCAATCCATTCCATGATGCGGAGGAAGAACAATTCTACAACATGCGTGAGGCTGTCCGACAATGCATTCAAGACTTTAGACCCTTTGCACACGACAATGATGAGGACGACGACGAAGATTAAGATGTATAGGTTGCCTCGCTTAGTTTGGACGTCTTTGCTTCTTTGATGTTTTCATTTGGTACTTTGTTGGTAATTGTGGATACTTGTAAGTTTGTTGGTTGTTTGTTGAGAGTTTGAATTAAACCTTTGTATGTTCTCTTGTTTGGTATTTTGGATTTGTTTCGTAATTTGTTAGAAATACCTGATCCAATTCAGGGAAACAATCTCCAATCTTCACAAATCTTCAATGGAACTCCAAAAACACCTACGGGTCGAAAAAGTATTTATACCGTCCTAAAATAAAAGCTAGAGAGAGTGGAAGAAAGAGGCAGAAGAGAACATAAGAGAGTCCCCAACTACACATAGAAAAAGTATTTATACCGTCCTAAAATAAAAGGGGTCGAAAAAACAACAATTCGGGTCCGATGGGATTGGCACGGTTTGTGACATAAACGCACGGTTTGTCACAAACCATGCAGAATTACAGAAGCTAAATCCTCTAATCTTTAATCTGGCATTTGGTCCGTCACAGACGGACTGGCTTGGTCCGTGATGGACGGATTTGCTCCATCCGTGACGGACGGATTGGCTCCAAACGTGACGGGCGGAGCATGGCACGGTTTGTGGCACGGTTTGTGCCCAAACCGTGCCACTTTACAGAAGCTAAATCCTGAACTCAACAAGGGTGCACGGTTTATGACAGATTGGCATGGTTTGTAGCAAACTGTTCCGAACTACGACATGGTTTTGGAATCACCATAACTTTTGATTCCCTAGTCCAAATGCACTGAAATTTGGAAGAGTTATATAGTTGACATCTTGATCTTTAATCTGGCATTGGATTCACTCAATTCGGGATTACGTAAAAAAAGTTATACTTCTCCAAAAACGAGACAAAAAACAAAGATCTCTTGCGCGCCAACGCGAGTACAACAACATTTAAGTTGGCTTACAATAGCATTACAATCATGGATCACAATAGCATTATAATGTGTGAGTACAATAACATTTAAGTCGGCTTGCGACTTCGTCTCTTTCTTGTGGAAGAAGGTCCGAACGCCATCAGTTGAGGAACGAATGGATCATACAGACAAGTAGCAGATGCATCATGTGCATGCTCACACATGACAAATACTGGAGGCAATGGTAACACCTCTGATAGGGTCATCTACAAAAGAATGGAGAACGTACTCAATTTCCTAGTTCTCGGGTTCAAATAATAAATATAAAATAACTAAATGATTAGTACCATACCGAAATGAAATGTCTCTCCTTGTCAACATGGCAGATGTAGATCGTCTTAAGCTTAGCACCTCTGGGATGATGTGGAACCGCTTGCAAAGGCAAGAAAGTAGCGTTTACACCACCCACCACGACAACTGTACAATTGAATGCATAAGCGACCAGACAGCCCATATCTGGAAGCACCATCCAAGTCTTCTCTGGGGCCATCACAGAGTCAAACCATGTAAGCTGTTCTAGTACTCTTTCCAGCGTCGTATCAAAGAGGCAAGTCTGAGCATACAATTCCCAAATTTCTTTCACCTTATCAATCATGGATCGTCGGACGATCTTCCATTGTTCATGCACGAGGCCTAGTTGATCTGCAACAGATCTGTATCCACAGTTTCCATCACCAACAATATCAAAGTAAATGTTCAAGTGTTTGTGCATACACGATGGAACTATACCCTTATACGGCTCAGAGTCTTTAATGAAGGACTGTGGAGGCAGATAAGGTGGTGGAAACATTTGACCCACTGGATTCTTGGGAGCTCTAACATGAGATGGCCTCAAAGGAGTGGTAGGAGCTTTAGGGTTTGGTGAAGGTGTACTAGTGAGCTTTGGTGGTCTACCTCGTTGCTTCTTGGGAGGTGTCCCTTCCATATATTTGTTTGTGTACTCCCATGAAAAAGGATGTCTTTTAGTAGTATCTTTGTTTGGAGCTCCCATTGACCGTCCCTTATGCCTCACAAGTCATAATAGTCGGCTCTTGCAGACTAGTCCCCTCGGGGCGAGCTATGTCGTAAAGTCGTGAGACACATTTTTCTTGATCATCTGCTGACAGATTGGGGAATTGATCCGTATAAAATTGATCCATCAAAGATCTCGCGACTCTACGCTTCACCTCATCCTCACCTTCGTCTTGCACTTCTGACAGACTCAATCGTCTCTAAAATGGATGCAATGCTGAAGGCTTAATAGGGACTGAACTCATCACATTTCTAGCGATGTCATGCACACACGGCAATCCATCTCTCACCCTCATCTAGCATCTACAGATCTTGTCACAAAATGGATTTCCCCTTTTTTTGTATTCCTCTGTCAAGCAGTCAAGTGCAACCTTAGATACTTTGTACTTCAACCGCTTGAAAACATCAGCTCTTGTCACAAGAGTCATCATGTTTTGTACACTCTCGTTAAAGGTCTCCTTGATGTCCTTTACTTGGTTACCAATCTTTGAATGATATTGACCGAATACCGTGTCTAGACTACCATGTGGAGTAGTCAAGAAGTGTTTCAAACTAGAGTGTGCTCCTTCAACCTTATAGTTAGTACAAAATGCAGTGAAAATTTAGCAAGTGACGGACAGTTTATGTAGAGAACAGAATGCAGTGACAATTTAGCAAATGTTGAGGTGAATACAAAATATAGTACATATTGGACAATGCACTAACCTGTTTGTCGTGGAAGTTCCAAGCGTGAAAACAATATTTGTCCAAGCTGACACGAGTCTTTCCCTATACAGGATCAGCCATATGTTCCTTTCATATTGAGTCAGACGTGGCAAAGCCCTCCATTCTGACTAAATTCTGCGCAACTCCCTCTCGTACTCGGGTACAATTGTTTGCTTGAATAAATTATAGTATGTATTTGCAAACCTTGTACCCAAGCTTTTATCCTTCATCTTCTTCTTAGCATGGTCCTCTATGTTCTTCTTCACATGGCGCCTACAGAGGATAGACTTTGCACTTGGAAAGAGTCTATCTAACGCATGCATCAAGGCCTTTTCACGATCTGTCACTAGGCATGTAGGTGTTACTTGACACTTTTTACACATTTCAAAAAGTTGTTGTGCGGCCCACACGTAGTTGTCTTCTTGCTCACGCTGTAGAAGCGCCCCCACCACATTGTAGTTCTTCCATGTAGACGTGACTCCTATAATTTCGAGAAAAGGCAAGTCATACCTGCACAAGTAGATGTGTCATTGCATAATGAATAAACATATCAATAAGTAGATATAGCATATAGATGTGTTATACTAACTTGTTTGTGCTGTATGCGGAGTCTAACAAAATGACGTACGGAAATGCCTTTAGGAGTTTCATGGAGTCTAGATTGGCAAAGAAAATATCGGCGATCTTATTGGTCGTTGGATCCGACCTATACTCCATAAAGTAGTTGTTCTCCTTACACTTATGGAAGAACTCTTGGACCACGGTTCTTCCTTCCATCCCACTATGTCGGACCTTGTACACTTCATTGTACACTTGCTTCATTTTAGTGCAGTTGTTTGGGTCCTGGTTAAGTATTGTTGCAATCTTGGATGGTGTATTATGATTTTATGTCATGAACTTACACAACTTCTTCTGCTCAGGTGTCATCCTGCTAGCGAATGCATGCCCGTACAAGTCATCACCAATGACATGGTTGTGGGTTCCAACAACTACCTTGATGTTCCATGAGTCTCTCGGTTGTTCTTGACACAACAATCTGAATGGGCACCCACATTTTTTACTCCTTGTTCTTTGCCTTACTCTGTTTTCATCTTGAGGAATGTAAATTCCCGTTTTTTCACACTGCAGCTGTGTCTTTCGAAGGCTTCCTCCGCCAAGGTTTCTATCCTGACCAATAGTGATGTAGAAGTGATTATCAAACCCAATTTGTCTAGCCTATTTAATTGCATCTTCTCTGGAGCTGAATACTTCACCCGTGGTAAATTTCTCTGAATAATCTTCCAAAACAATTACTTCTTCAAGTGTAGGAAAATCAAACCGCGGCTGTGTGTGTGTAATGTTGGGAACCCAAACTGAAATGGAGCCTCCCACCTTACGGACGGAATTCCACTATGAGCTAAACCATCTAATAACGGTATATGCGGTTGTTGAGGCGCACAACTTTCGCCGAACAACCCAAGTGAAAAGGACGGTGGTGGCATGTCCCAGCCATTCAGGGACAGATTGTTAATACCGTTGTTCACAAAGTTGTTCTCCTATTGAAGTAAAAAAAACAAGTTAGCATGCAGTTTCCATAAAATAAATCCGTCTGTAACGGATGAATTCATTCCATACGTGACGGATGGATGCATTCCATACGTGACGTATGGATGCATTCCATATGTGACATATGGATGTATTTCGTTTGTGACGGACGAAGCACATCCATTCGTCACGGACGAGTTTCTGTCCAAAAAACAGTTAACGAACGAAGTATTTACAATTGCAAAGATCTAGTAAAAATTCAGTATAACAACGCCAAACACTCAAACATGCAGTTTTATACACAAAATCTTCAACTTTTTAGTACAACATAATCAAAGATGAAGTTTTTATGAATATATAGTAACGGTTATTGAGAATTACCCTAAGAAAGTGTTTGTTTTTCCAAAGAACAACTCAAACATATAGACATTCACAAGAAAGAACTATAAAATTCTTAACTTCCACTAACATGTTAAGTAAAAACTTAAAAAACATACCTCATTGTGATGATAATCTCTTGAAACATCTTCTCTGCCATTGAAGTTGAAAAAATTATCTTCGTTTGTCATGGAAAAGAATCAAACTAATGGAAGAGAATGGAAGAGGTGTTGTGGGATGGAAGAGAATGAGTGATTGAGGTTTAGGGTTTAATTGTGGCCATAATATGTTAGAATATGACGATAGTTAATGTTGTTAGGTGGGGACAAGTAACATTTAATGTTTATGGTTGTTAACCTCGTATGTGACGGACTAAAGGGCTTTGTCCGTGACGGGCCAAAGCGTTTCGTCCATCACGGACGAAGCACTTTGGTCCGTCACGGACAAAACGGGGTGTGATATAGAAATTTTGCTGGGACGCTAGAAACATAGTTATTTAAAATGATTTTTTCCTAAGATAATAAATATGTGATTTTTTTTACGTTTAACTTTGACTTGAAAAATTATGATAATACTATTCATTTATTGTTTTTTTTTGTAGTATGACATTTTATATAAGCACTCATGTATAAAAGTTAATCATCTTTTAGTCCCACAAAATATATTTAACTTCTTGGAATTCAAAGCCATATTACTAATGATATTTTTAAAAATTCATTCTCGTGCTTGACACGACACTGTGTTAATTATTACTATTTTTTTTTCGTTAACATTAGCAGTATATCTATATGATATAACCAAATTGGATATAATTATAAGGATATAACCAATTTGGTTCTACTCTATAGTTATATACTATGGTTATATCATATATTATATTTTAGAGTTATATACTATTGTTATATCCTATAGTTATATTCTATAGTTATATACTATGATTATATCCAATTTGGTTATATCATATCGTTATATCCTATAGTTATATACTATGGTTATATCCTATATTATATTCTATAGTTATATACTATGGTTATATCATATAGTATATATACTGATGGTTATATCATATAGCTATATAGTATGGTTATAACCATAGTATATAACTATAAAATATAATATATGATATAACCAAATTGGATATAACAATAGAAAAAAAATATAGGATATGACCATAGTATATAACTATAGAATATAACCATAAGATATAATCATAGGATATAACTATAAGATATTACCAAATTGGATATAACCATAGTATATAACTATAGAATATAACTATAGGATATAACTATAAATATAATATATGATATAACCATAGTATATAACTATAGAATACAAACATAAGATATAACCAAATTGGATATAACTATAAGATATAATCATAGTATATAACTATATGATATAACCACAGTATATAACTATAGAATATAACCATAAGATATAACCAAATTGGAGATAACTATAAGATATAATCATAGTATATAACTATATGATATAACCATAATATATAACTATAAATTATAATATAGGATATAACCATAGTATATAACTATAGAATTCAACCATAAGATATAACCAAATTGGATATAACTATAAGATATAATCATAGTATATAACTATATGATATAACTATAATATATAACTATAAAATATAATATATGATATAACCAAATTGGATATAACTATAAGATATAACTATAGTATATAACTATAAGATATAATCATAGTATATAACTATATGATATAACCATAGTATAATTTTATAGTTATATACTAGAGTTATAATTTTATAGTTATAATCATTATTATCTATAGTTATATACTATGGTTATATCCTATATTATATTCTATAGTTATATACTATGGTTATATCAGATAGTTATATACTATGATTATATCTTATAGTTATATCCAATTTGGTTATATCATATCGTTATATCCTATAGTTATATACTATGGTTATATCATACATTATATTCTATAGTTATATACTATGATTATATCATATAGTTATATACTATGATTATATCATATAGTTATATACTATGATTATATCATATAGTTATATACTATGATTATATCTTATAGTTATATCCAATTTGGTTATATCTTATGGTTATATTCTATAGTTATATACTATGGTTATATCATATATTATATTCTATAGTTATATACTATGGTTATATCATATAGTTATATACTATGATTATATCTTATATTTATATCCAATTTGGTTATATCTTATGGTTATATTCTATAGTTATATACTATGGTTATATCATATATTATATTCTATAGTTATATACTATGGTTATATCATATAGTTATATACTATGATTATATCTTATAGTTATATCCAATTTGGTTATATCTTATGGTTATATTCTATATTTATATACTATGGTTATATCCTATATTTTTATTCTATAGTTATATCCAATTTGGTTATATCATATATTATATTTTATAGTTTATATACTATGGTTATAACCATAGTATATATACTATATGATATAACCATAGTATATATACTATATAATATAACCATAGTATATATACTATATGATATAACCATAGTATATATACTATATGATATAACCATAGTATATAACTGTAGAATATAATATAGGATATAACCATAGTATATAACTATAGGATATAACGATATGATATAACCAAATTGGATATAACCATAGTACATAACTTTATAATATAATTATAGGATATAATCATAGTACATAACCATAAAATATAATATATGATAAAACCATAGTATTTAACTATAGAATATAACCATAAGATATAACCAAATTGGTTATATCCTTATAGTTATATCAAATTTGGTTATATCATATAGTTGTACTGCTAATGTTAACGCAAAAAAAAAAAAAAATCTCTGTGCGTTAACATTAGCAGTACACTTTTTTTTCTTGTGCGTTTAACTTTAACGCACAGCTTGGGCTGGACTTTTTTCCTTTTTTCCCGATTTTGTCCCTTATACTGCTAAGTTAGACACACAGATTTGTACTGCTAAGTTAAGCGCACCATTTTGTATAAATATATGCAATTTTTCGTGCATATAGAGACAACCTAGTAAAAGGTATTGTAAAAAAATATGTTAGTTTAATAAGATTGAACCAATCAAACTGTATACAATTAAATGAAAAATTTACACATTGAAATGACTCACGAAGAGTCTCTTAACCAATCATTATATGATCTCAATTAAACCTACATACAACATCAATTTATTTCAATCAAAAGAATGTCAATATAGGTTTAAATCGATGTATTATCAAATATCCTAGGTAGGTCAAGAAGTGTAGAACATTACAATATGTAATTAACGTACATTAATACTTTTAATTTGAAATGAAGAAAAAGCATAACTGTAAATTATCATTATAAACATTTTAATTTCATGGGTTCAAAAACTGACTTAAATTCACTTCGAAAAATCTACATCTGATAGCAATGAATATGGGTTCAAAATAATTTGATATTAAATTATTATTTTTATGATTAAAATAAATGTGTTATCTAATTAAATAGTAGATAACTTATAACTAAGGAAATAGGTTGTTAAGATATTTGATTTCAAATATTAAGATTTTAAGTTGGCTAATTGTAATTAATGCTATACTAAATAAAAGAAAAAAAATAAGAATTTAACAAAGCAGTATGGTGAGCCCAAAATCGTTCTGGTGGCTCGAAATGAGTGAGATTTAATATATCTATAGATATTATCGTAGCATAAATTTGTACCACCATAAAATGTTGTTGACAACGACGAGAACCCACAATTCCGACGAACTTCGATCCTTCAGATTCCCTTTTTGGTGCCCTACAAACATAGAAGGACGGTCAAAAGGCAGAGCTTTCTCCCCCGAAAGACCCTCCGACGCTCAAGTCATATCTCCTTTCGTAGAGATGGAGGCTAGGGTTTTTTCGTAGAGAATTGAATAATCATGCTAGGGGTTAGGAATACCTCTTTTATAGTAGAACGCACGGACCGTGCGTTATTACGCACGGTCTGGTACTACTCCGTGCATTTCGTTCTGCACGGTTTGCTCAGCATACAGTAAGGAACGCACGGACCGTGCATTATTTTGCACGGTCTGTACAAGACACTGACTTCTTTGGAAATTCTTTGCTTGAATTTCATAGGTTAGTGCACGGTCCGTGCAACTTTTTGAATGGTCCGTGCTTTTCCTTTGTTCTTTGCAGGAGCCGGTGTATTGGCCGTGCGTTCATTCATAGCGTTCCTTTGTTCGTTAATCGTCATTTTCTTTCCTCATGTCATAGTATCGTTAGAGGTTAAAATCGCAAGCAACCCGTGTCATGGAGCCGTTAAAGGCGAAATTGCGGGCATCCCGTGCCATGGAGCCGTTGAAGCAAAATCGTGGGCATCTCTTGTCATGGAGCCGTTAAAAGTGAAATCATGGCATCCCATGTCATGGAGCTGTTAAAGGCAAAATCGTACGCATCCCGTGCCATGGAGCTGTTAAAGGCGAGATCGTAGACAACCCGTGCCATGGAGCCGTTAAAGGCGAAATCATGGGAAACCCGTGCCATGGAGCCGTTAAAGGTGAAATTGTAGGCAACCCGTGCCATGGAATTGTAAAAGGCAAAATCGTGGGCAACCCATGCCATGGAGCCGTTAAAGGCGAAATCGTAGGCAACCCGTGCCATTGTGGCCCGTAGGCTGATTGAAATAAGACTGATGGCAGCTCGCGTCCATGTGGCCCGTATGCTAATAGAATAAGAGGGTAGCTCGTGCCCCTGCGACCCATTGGTCAATAGAATAAGATAACAGCTCGTGCCCCTGCGGCCCATTGGCCAATAGAATAAGATGACAGCTTGTGCCCCTACGACCCAAAGGCTAATAGAATAAGACGACAGCTCGTGCCCATACGGCCCGTAGGCTAATTGAATAAGATTGCAGCTCATGTCCCTTATTCATGGCTAGCTGCAATTTAGCGCTCCACAACAATTAACATATATCGATAAAAATAATCTTCGAAGAATGTAAAGCTTTATCATGAACTTAAGAGAAAGAGCTGAAAACTTAGCTGTAAAGTTGTAGTTTTGGGAGGAAATCGGGAGCTTAGGGCTAGGCTTAGCGGCGGGAGCAGCCGAGGAGTACTCTTGACCCAATCATTTACCCAAATCCGGTTTTCACTTCACAATCCGACTCCTTCTTCATATCAAAATTGGGGGAAGTCGAAATTGGGGGCGATTTCTAGGGTTTACGGAGAATCGACGAGATAGGCTAAATTGGAGGCTCGATTTGGTTTGGAATCTTCCCAAAAGATCTTTCGAGATTGTGTGAAGGGAGAATTTAACCAATTTGATAAAACATGCTTGAATTGACTCGATTTGGGAATATGGTTTTTTATCTGACTAGGTAACTCATGTAGGCAATTAGGTATTGTGGGAGAGGCATGGAGTGGCCTGGATGCGTTCCGCGAAGAGGAGGAGGCGTGGAAGTGGCCTGGAGGTGGCGGCGAGGCGAGGGCGGCCTCCTCTGCGTTGTGGATCTAGAGAATGTTATGGTGATTGGAGAAGAGGAGAAGGGAAACGAGGGACTTGACGACGAAGAAGTGGGGTGGAGGAGATTGATGTGTGATGAGTAGAGGAGGCCGAAGATCAATGTGATGCATCTGTAAAAAAAAATTGTGAATCTAGCGAAGGTTGTTTGGGGAAGAGACCAGATTTAGTTTTTCAATCATCCTTTTTTATTTTAATTTTCATTTATTTTATAATAAAGGAAAAGTTAAGAAAATCCCTAAAATAATAAAATAATAAGGGGTAACAGAGAATTGACGGAATTGTGGAGCTGGGTGCTATTTAGCTAATAGAGGTATTAATAGAGGTGGTTTTCGGTATATATGTATAGGTCGGGTGGTTATCGACAATATGGCCTATTCGGCGGGTGGTTTTCGGTATTTGACCCTTTTTTTTCTCGGCAACTCTGCACAGGACACGACATCAAACCTTGCAAATTTAGTTTTGTATTTCTCCTCAAGATGATTATTTTCCTGGACAGAGTCAATATCGACCCTTCATGCTTTCTCTTCAAGGAATCGATCAGAGATTTTGGATTCTGATCATACAAAGTTTTATAGCAATTCCGACGAACGTTGATCCTTCAGATCCCCTTTCCGGTGCCCTGCCAACATAGAAAGACGATCAAAGGGCGGGGCTTTCTCCCCGAAAGAACCTCCGACGCTTAAGTCAGATCTTCTTTCGTAGAGATGGAGGCTAGGGTTTTTTCTTAGAGAATTGAATAATCATGCTAGGGTTAATAATACCTCTTTTATAGTAGAAATACATCAAATGAGCCTCTTTTCTCTTTAGTGGACCTTTTAATTAATCTCTCTTTAATACCATAATTAAATAATAATGATAAAAAATAACGTATTCTTTACCTCCATAGATATATATACAAAGACATTAAATAAAAATAGTTCTCTTAGGATAAATGTATGGACTATTATGGGTTATTGGATAAAAAAAGAGTAATGTCCGAAATTAAGTGGTACGGAATGACTTTTTCGTATGTATCGTGGACTTTTTCCCATATCATAATTTTTATGTATTTTTTCTTCTCATTATAATGCATGATTGTAGTTAGATTCACATAACAAATGTTAACATATTAATACCAGATATTCATATATTAATACTAGATGTTCACGGACCTTTAAAAAAAATTAGAGGTTCACAAACTTATACTTAAGTTCACAATGCGTTATTAATCATTCGCCTTTTATGTTTGAAATATTAAAATGCATGTGTTATTAAATGGAAACCATTAGTATATTAGTTAGGAAAAACGAATCTAAATAATATCAACTATCAGTCTTGAACCAAAAATAATACAAACTTTAAAAATTGTAAAAACATACCCAAACTATGTCAATATTAATAAAAAATGGCATGAACATATTTTTCGGTGAATTTTTTGACGGGTTTGCTGATATAGAGCCGAAAAAATGAGTTGTCATTTTTTTTTTGATGAGGAAAGAATTAGACGGGACCTAGCAGCGGTGCAGGGTCCGGCCTAGAGCATCCTTGCGGATGAGAACTCTAAGTTCTTGGTTGGAATGTTAGGCAGATCTCGAGGGTAAGAAGCTGAGTTTCGCAATGTGGTCAGCAGTACGGTTCACCTCCCAAAAAACGTGCCTTAACAGGACTTGCTGGAAAGAACGGAGATCAATAAGGAGATCAACGATGACCATTTCAATTTCCCACGGGCAAGTCCAAATGCCTAAAACAAAGTTAATAAGGCAAAGGTTATCTCCTTCAATTTCAATTTTATTGAGGATTAGTGAGATAGCTTTTTGAATGTTGTTTCTTAACGCTATTTTTGGTTGGACATATGAATAATTTCAGCATGCTCATTCCTGATAATAAAGCCTGTCCCCGTTGGTCCATTTGGTAGTTTAGAACCGTCAAATTTTATTTTGCAAAATCCTGGGCGAGGTTTATCCCACTTAATATTTTTGGTTTTACGCCATTGAGCAGGGTTAGATTTTTGGTGTGTCGAATCATCTGTTTCTAGTTTTTTTGTTTTATTCCAATTGAGGATGAGTGTTTTTATGTATAAGGTCAGATCTTTTATATTACCCGGGCCTGATGTTTGGAAGATTATTTGGTTTTTGTTGATCCAGGTGCCCCACCAGGTAGTTGCAAGGCAAACCCATTCACTCTTAGTCAGTACAGTCTGTAGATCACAGATTATGTCATTTGGTTTCTTGTTATTAGTATTTAGTCTTTTAATGTGATTTTCAATGTATGGACTCTGGTTTTTTATTTGTGTAAGAGTGTTAGGGCATTCGAAAAGGAAGTGGTTTAAGTCTTCATGCGGGTTATTGCAAGAATCACATACAAGGGGTACCACCACATGTTTTTGGGCTAGTCTAGCTTTAGTAGGTAGTCCGTCATGGCAAATTTTCCATAAGAAGTTTTTGACCTTTGGGTAGGTATCCAGTTTCCATAACCAAGAAAATTTATTATTAGTCGGGTTAGTCTGTTTGGTTATGAGTTCAAAGGCGGTTTTAGTAGAAAACCACCCGTTCCTATTGGGAGCCCAATAGAGTCGGTCAGGAATATCATTTTGAGGTAAGTGGATATTGGTAATAATATCAACTGCTTCATCATGAAGGAACCTTTTTAGTTCAGTAGAGTTCCATTTTTTGTTGGTGATAAAATTGCTAACTTTGGTCTCTGGGTTAATGATGGTATGTGGACGGATGTAATCTGTGAGTTTAAGATTAAGAGTCCAAGGGTCCTCCCAGAAGTTGATAGAGCATCCATCTCCAATGAGCCATTGCAGGCCGGATTGTATTCATTGCGAAGTTTAAGGAGTTGTCCCCATTGCCAAGAATGGTTGGTTCTTCTTGTGTAGTTGAGAATGTTAGAATTCTTTAGGTATTTTTCATTAATGATTTTAACCCAGATATTGTTTGGTTCTGCAAAGAGTTTCCAAATAAGTTTCATTTGGAGAGCTTTATTCATATCTTCTGTTTTCCTAATACCAATTCCTCCATTGGATTTATTCTTGCAGATTTTATCCCAATCGATTAAGGATTTATACGTTTGTTCTTTGTTCCATAAGAACTTCCTATTAACTTTGTCTAGTGTATTGTGTATAGCTGCTGGTAGCATAAAACATTGCATAATGTAATTTGGTTTGACAACCAGATTAGCTTTAATGAGGGTTGCTCTCCCTTCAAGGGAGAGAGAATTAGCTTTCCATTTTGATAATTGTATAGTGGTAGCCAGAACAGTGTCTTGAAAGGTATTCTGGTTAACTCTTCCATTGATAATAGGGCATCCTAGGTATTTTTCTAGGGATACAGAGCTTGGGATGTTGAGGATGGACTGGATTAAATTTTTTATATTATTTGGTATGTTGGGTGTCGTCTGAAATGCAGATTTATGATAGTTGACACATTGCCCTGATATGGAGCAGTACTCTTCAATAATAGTTTTGACATTCTGGCATGCTGTTTTGTTAGCTTTAGCGAAGATGAGGATGTCATCTGCGAATGCTAAAAAGGGGATGTTTGATCCCATTCGGGTTATTTTAAACCCTAATTGATTGTCATTGATGTTTGCTTCGTGTTGAAGTTTTCTAGAAAGTACCTCAGCACCCAGGATAAAAAGGAAGGGCGATAGGGGGTCTCCCTGACAAAGCCCTCTCTTGGGATAAAATACATCGGTTGGCCCATTATTAACCAGGACTGAGAATGAGACTGTTTCAATACATTCTTTGATCCAATCAATGCATTTTGGAGAGAATCCGAATTTTTTAAGGACATCAAGAATGAAAACCCATTCTATTTTGTCGTATGCTTTTTCCATATCTAGTTTGATCGCGATTCATCCTTATTTTCCTTGCTTAGATCGAAAGGAGTGGAAGATTTCATGAGCTATTAGGATATTATCTTGAATGGCGCGGTCAGCAACGAAAGCACCTTGTAGGGGGTGGATGAGTTTGTTTAGAATTGGTTTTAATCTATCCGTTAAGATCTTAGATATGACCTTATAAATTGTTGAGCATAGACTAATTGGTCGATAGTGGTTTGTCGAGTTTGGATTATCACATTTGGGTATTAGGGTAATAAAAGTGTGATTGATCTGTTTGAGGAGTTTGCCAAAATGAAAGAAGCTTTTGACTGCTTTCGTGACTAGTGGTCCCACAATGTGCCAATATTTTTGCTAAAATAGTGCGGACATTCCATCAGGTCTTGGTGATTTATCGCTACCAATGTTGAAGACAGCCCGCTTAACTTCTTCATTGGTAACATTTCTAGTTAAGTTGGTGTTATCCTGGTCTGTAACCTCATTTGTTTTGTTGCACAACAGGTTTTGTAGATTGTTGTTATTTATTGTGCCTTGTTTGAATTTTTTTTCAAAGTCTGCTCTAATTTCATTTCGTATGTTTTCTAGAGCAATAATAATTGTTCCTTCTTGGGTTCTAATTTCCCGAATAATTTTACGACTTCTTTTCCCATTCGCAATTCTATGGAAGTAGTTTGTATTTGAGTCGATTGATTTAATATGTTTACGCTTGGCTCTCTGGCTCCAATATTTTTTTGTGGAATGATAGAAGACAATCTTTTTTGTTAATTAGTCTGTTTTGTTTGTTAATTAAGGTTTGATTTGGGTTAAGTACGATATCTTTTTGAATCTTAGGGAGTTCTGCCTCTGTTTCTTTGATTTGGTTAAAGATGTTGCCAAATGTGGTTTTGTTCCAATTCTCGGCACTTATTTTTAGAGCAAAAGTTTTTTTGACAAGGTTGTACATATGTGATCCTTGGGTTTCAGTTCTCCAAGCTTGTTTAACCAGATTTTCAAAGTCTCTTCTTGTTGTCCACATTTTTTCAAATTTAAAGGGTTGTGCCTTAATCGGGTTGGGATTTTCGAGCTCCACTGAGATGGGGCAGTGGTCCAAAGAGGTAAATGCATGATTTTTAGTGAAAATGCCTGGGAACCATTGAAGGATTTGATCTTGGATGAGGACCCGATCTAATTTTTCATATATGTTGTTTATTTCTGTTCTATTCTTTCGCCATGTAAATTCTCCTCCTTGTGTCGGGATGTTAAGCAGGTCGCAGTTGTTTCTAAAGTTGTGAAGTCTTTGGAATCTGGAAGGATAGTTATTGCAACCACCCTTCTTTTCTGAGTGTGATTCAATTTCATTTAGATCACCAATGATGATACAAGACATTTGTGTTTGATGAAAAAAAATTGTAAGGAGATTCCAGAATTCATTTTTTTTCATTTTCTTTTGGTGGTGCATACGTAAAGATGAGCATCATATAGTAATTTTTGTCAATGATTTTATATTTGACAGCTATGAATCTCTTGTCAATGTGTGCTAGTTCACAAATTTCGTTTAGAAATTGGTAGGATTTCCACATGACGCAGATGCCACCCGAGAATCCGATAGCGGGCGAGAAATAGAGAGTATCAAATCCGGCTTTAAGCCAAAGACCTTTTTCAGGTTCTTGGTTAGTTCTTGTTTCCACAAGGGCCATTATTTGTATTTTTCAATTTTGCAAAGAGTGTCAATATAAGTCCAAAGGTTTTTCCGACCGATACCGCGACAATTCCAGAGGCTTATCTTCATAAAAACCTGGGGAATTGTTTTGCAAGTGAAATTGGTCTTGCCAAGGGTTGGTTTATTTTGTGTGAATTTAGGTGTGCATTTTGATGCAAGACTTTGATCATTTTCCCTTTGACTTTTATATGGGATTTCTGATTCTTTCTCCTTCTATTAGTCTCATCTTTAAGAAAATCACTAATTAACGTAGGTTGTAACTTTGTGGTCATGGATAGATTGGTGCAATAGATGCTATTCGTAATCATGTGACTGCTGGTATTACATTTCCCTTGATTGAAGGGTATTTTGGGATCGGACTTGGTTTGGTAGTTGTATAGATTGTTGGCCTTTAAATGCCAAACCCTATGCAATTCTAAGATAGAATTAGATACACCATTAGTCCAGTAAGCATGAAAAGAGTGCCCTGCAGGAGTTGTATACTTGTGCCACAGTGAATGGTGATTCCTTGTTAAGACGTTTTTATAGTTAAGAGAAAGTTCATTGGTAATGTTTAAGGAGTTACAAATGTTTGAACAACTTATAGCATGAGTGAGGGTGGTAAACTTCTTGTAGTTGTTCCTCTTGTGCTGTACGTGAGGGTAGTTTCTGCATACCCAGGAGCTTAGTACCAAGAGTGCTCTTTGCTGGTGGAGACTCTTTTCCCAGGAGATCCTTTTGATAGTATGGGCGTTATTCTGTTGGTATGCAATCTTTGTTGGTCCAGAATCCATAAAACCCTGCAAGCCAATGTGACCAATTGAGTTAGTGTAGACCTTATGTGTTATAAATTTAGTAAGAGAGATAGTGGATTGAGCCTGGATACAGTTGCTAAGAGTCTTGTTAATGTACTTAGCATGATGTTTATGCAGGAGACACCAGTGGTCCCAACAAGCACCTAAGGTAGAAACAAGGGTGAACCATTCTGAATATAAGGAAACCCATAAGAAGGTAGTTACCAGATATTGCTTTTGTTTTGTGTTAGGATTGTTAGAACAATATGGTGAATGATAGCTAATTAATACAGCTTGCTCATTGGTAGAGATTTTGTCTAAATCATAGGTAATAAAACTTATATGCTCATAATGGATTAGAAGGGAGATCATCCAACTATCATAAAGGTTCAACGATATATCATATAGAGATACAAAAGGGTTGACCCATCCAAAGTAAAGGGGGGTGTTCCAAGCCTTACAAAAGTTGAACATAAAGTAGAAACTAGGAAATAACTTGATACGATTACAATGAGAATTTCTCCTCTGGTGGTATACCACAGATTTGATGCTAGTTACAACATAATCTTCACACCAATGTGGGAGTTTGTGGCAAACATTGGTGGCCAAAATGAGAGAAATTCTTACTTTAATCATAAAAGGAATTTAGATTCAGAGCTTTGGTTTTTTGTTCCCCATCAGGATGGAAGTAGCAGTGTCATCTTCCCCTCCTTGGAGTTTCCTTTTGTTGGAGCCTGAGGTTGATATGGCAGAATTGTGCACCTTTATAGTGCTCAACTTGTTGATCATGGATGAGCTGGAGTTTTTGGAGTTGGAAGAAGTAATAGAGTGATAAGAGTCACCAAAAATGGCATCTGCATCACCTTCATTTTCTGCTTTAGAATTAATCATAGCATTCATCTCTTCCTCAGTGAAGGTTTGCTCTTCATTTTCATCAACCATGTTGTTTTCATCTTCATCAAAGAGGTCATCCTCATCCATGATGAACTCACCATTGGTGTTCTCAGCCAGATTACCAACCCCAGGCTCCAACAGGCCTTCAACATCAAGGGGGCACCACTAACAATCTTCACATCATCATCATTTGGGGTTACAAGGGTTTTTGGGGCATGGTGTGGTTGTCAAGAGGATTGATGTTTGCATTGTTTGATGGGTCTTTCTGAGGAGGAGTGGTGGTTTGTGAAGTACTAAGATTGGCTCCAGAAATCTGGGAGCCAGAGGGAGGTGCTAGAGAGGATGGTGATGGAGTGTTTGAGTTGGTAGTAGCAAGGTCTGAGGGAACTGCAGGAACATGTTTAGTTTGGTTGTTGTAGAGATGAGCAATGCTATGAGAGGAATTACCAAGAGAGTTGGTCTCTTGGGTAGGCATGGGAGGGGGATTGGTAGTTGCATTAATGGATGTAGCATCTTTGAGGCTGGTGGTTTGAGCAGAAGAATCTCCACTTTTCGAGGAGAAGATGAAGGGAGGCTTAGGTTGGGATGGTTGGGTGGGGGTGCTATCCTCATACACAATGGAGATACCTCTACTCTTGCTAAGGTAGGGTTTGTTCCCATGGCACTCAAGGATATCATTATCTTTTTTTTGTCCTTTTTTGGAGGTGACCTTAACCCAATCCTTCCCATTGTCTGGTTCAGGCTTACCCTCTTCAGATTCTGAAGTGTGTGGAGGGTTAGCTCTTCTGATGGAAATTTGGAATTTAGGTGGTATGAATTTTCTGAGAGGACATGTAGTGAAGAGGTGAGAGATCTCTCCACAGTTTCCACAACCCTCAGGCCAATCTTCAAACCAGATATTGTACTTTTCCTCAATACTATTGGCATTAGGAATGAGAACAAAGTTTTCAATAGTGTTGTTGAAGTCAATGTTGGTGCAGATTTTAATAAATTTGGCCCACTTTCTCTTGTTAGCATGGGGGTCGAGTTTGATCAAGGTACCTATGTGGTTTTCTTCTAAAATAAGACTTATAGCTTCTGCAGAACAGAGTTCAACATGGATTTGTGGAATCCTAATCTAGAGGTCAAGTTGAGCATAAGACTCTGTTTGGGGTTCAAAACCAATGTACCATTTTTTAAGCAAAAGTAATTGGCCAAAGACATGATAGGGTCGCCCTTCCCAGATTTTTTTGAAGTCTATGGGATTGGAAAAGATGATTTCAAACCATCCATAGTTGTTATCAAAGAAACTGACCTCACCTTTAAGGTATCTCCACTCAAATTTAAGCTTGGTAAATAGTTTTGGGAACTCGATTGGGTTACCAATAACATAACCCATCAAGGTATTTTCCTTTTGTTTCTGAGATTTAGCTCTAATTTTGGCAAGCTTAGAGAAGAGGGGACAAGGCATCATCTTGGCAGTATCTTGATCATTCTTCTCAGGGACAACAAGGGTTTTTGGGATTCCTTGGTTTGCAGTGTTATCATCTTTAGGAGATGAAGTACTGATATTGTAGGTTACACTGGGATTGGTAGAGATTTTTGATGCTTGTGAAGCATTTTTAGGACTAGGTTTCGTACATATGACCTCAGAGAAGGGTTTCTTACCTTTGTCCATCAAGGATGAAGGTAAGTGAAGTTGTTTTGCCAAGCATAAATTACAAGAACCACACCAGGCAACAGAGAATCGCAACTCACTGACTCCGAAGGATTGAAATATTTGTTTATGACATTTAAGTAATCGGTGAATGCTAAACAGAGTAGTATGGAGTTGGTATTTATAATGTGCTAAAATCTTGATGAAGCAAGGGTTAAAAGAAGTAGAAAAAGGAACTTCACACTTGAGATTGGAAGATTGAGCGAGGAGAGGAGCTGGACATCACAACATCTCGAAGCCGACGCCCTTGTGAGACACCCCAGAGACCCACTCGTAGTGACCTTGTTCAAGTAAGGGGGGAGAAGTCCAGAAAAAGTTCAGGAAAGTACCCCCAAAGCTGGTAGGGGTTATAGAGATGGAACCCCCTTTTACCAGCCCTTCAGAGCATTGGGAGAAGATAGGCCGCCGCCCAAACCAGGTTGGAAAGGTGACCTCCGACATTTGCTGGAGAGAAGGGTGATAAGCCTAGAAGTCAACTAAGGCAGTCTAGCCTCGAACCTCATCAGAGAGAAGGGTTTTGCTTTTTTTTGGATACCTTCCATGTCTTCTCTGGGTGGCAAAGGGAATGTTGATTAGACCCAAGAGGAGCGCCGTAGCAGTCCATTGGTGAGGTAGTAGGTTTTTGGAGGTTAATATGGGTGGAGGTAAGGTGGAGATGGTATTAGGGCTTGAACGGCGCCGATGAAGGGTGAGTGGTGACTGAGAGCGTTTTCGATTAGGGTTTTCCATTTTTTTTCCTCTTACTTTTGTAAAAAAAAAATGAAGTGTAATTTGATGTGTAATGAGTTGTCATATTTACGTTTAACACATCAAATTACACCTCATTTATATAATAAAAAATAAAAGATAATAAAAGAAAAATACACAAACCAATATCAGTAATTCATATCTTACAACAACATGAACAAAAGAAAATCAGTCATATTTTTTGACAAATCACTTTTTAAATAAACCAGTCATTATTATACAAATGAAGTGTAATTTGATGTGTAAATTTTTTGACAAATTACATTTTCGGCTTCATCTCAGCATACCTGTTAGAAAATTCATTGGAAAAATATGCTCATATTATTTTTGGTTTATATTGTCATAGTTTAGGTACGTTTTTATAATTTTTAAAGTATGTTTTATTTTTGGTTCAAATGTGATAGTTGGTATTATTTAGAGTCATTTTTCCTATTAATTATACACATTTAGTTTAAAGTTTGTTATTATTTATGATCTCAAAGAACTTATAATATAAAGTTTATTTGTAAATCTCTAGTATAAAATTTGTGAACAATTAGAGCATGTTTATTAGTTGGTCAATGGGGCTTTTACAGTTTTTTTTGAATAAAAAAAGAGAAAAAATCCATGGGACGGGCACGAAAGGCCCAAGAAAAGAGCATTTCATGGGATGGCCCATCAGAGTCCCATTGCTCAGCGCGCCACGCGATGTACGACACGTGTCGCGCTATCGACGGACGTCGAATTATTAATTTTAAAAAATGAAATATCTCAAAATCGGTAAGTAAAAAAAAATTATCATTATTCTAATTTCATTTTTCTCTATCCATAGACATACATTTTGAGTATATTTGGTAGCTTCTTTTTTTATGTTTTTTGTATATCATTAAGTGAAAAAAAATTATACTATTATTATTTATATTGGTTTAAAATAAAATAAATACCAATTTATTTTTATATATTAAAATGACATTGGGGAGAAATTTAATAAATTTTATGTATAAATTTTAACAAATTTTAATATAATTAAGTCCAATTTTTTATTATTATTTGCTTTTGTCATTAATTTTCTTTAATTTTTAATAATAAATTTTTATAGTTTAATATATGGTTGATGAGACTCTATTAAATCTTACTAATAAAAGATAAATTTAAATTGGGTCAAAAAGTTAAGTTAAAAGCCCCATCATGGCTGTACTAATAAACATGTCCTTAGTATAAACTCAATAAACATCTAATATGAATATGTAAACCTAAGTATAAACTCATACAGTGAAATCATAAGAAAAAAAAAACTGAAAAAGTATTATTATATAAATATTATTCATTTTCTCTAATCTATCTCATACCTCAGGCTTAGCTCAATAGTCCATGTTACTCCTATTTTTCACTTTATCCCCATCTATATATACAACCATACAACCAAACACCTTGAGACTAATCTTACAAACATTTTAAAATTCAAATTAACGAGCCCACAAAGAATGAGTGGTTAAGGTAATCGATTTTATTATAAATCTTAGTCATTCACATTCTTTTATATCTTGACAAATTTAAAATTTTATGTTCTTATTCGTAAAGTTGTTATTTTTAGATAGATTTAATATCAGTCTAATTTTTACATTTTAAAAAATATTAAAAAAAATCCTTGTACCTTCGAAAAAATTAAAAATATGAAGTTTGATGCTAACCTCACCTCTCTCTCGCGTTTCTCATTATTTCTTCGACTCCTCGGTACAAACCTCCATTTCCACTCCCATGGCTTCCCTCTCCGCAACTTAGTTCTCACTCCATCTAAACCCCCATTGATCTGCTCGCTTCGAATTCCAATTCTCCGATTCTCGATTTAACTCCGGGATCGAATTTTGGAGGCAAAGCAATGGGTTCGAATGGCCCCAAATCCTCCTCTTCGAAACCCTCCAAACCCTCGAGCAACATCAATTCGAACCCATCTCGATCTTCTTCCTCTTCTCTCTCTGCGCATTTGGCTATGGTGGAGCTGAAGCAGCGCATTCTCACCTCCCTCTCGAAGCTCTCCGATCGCGACACTCACCAGATCGCGCTCGAGGAGCTTGAATCCACCATCTCCACGCTCCAAAACGAGGCCGTCCCCATGCTTCTTAACACTCTCTTCGACTCCTCCTCCTCCGACCCCAAGCCCGCCGTGAAGAAGCACTCCGTCCGCCTCATCGCCACCCTTTGCGCCTCCCACGCCGACGCCACCGCTACTCACCTCGTCAAGATCGTCTCTCATATCGCCAAGCGCCTCCGAGACCCCGATTCAGGAGTTCGCGACGCGTGTCGCGATGCCATTGGGGTTCTCTCCGCTGCTTACATTGACGGCGGTGGTGGGGGAGGAGGAGGAGAGAACGGTGTCGTTTCGCTGTTCATGAAGCCGTTACTGGATGCTTTGGGGGAGAATGACAAGGGGGTTCAGGTTGGGGCGGCAATGTGCTTGGGAAGAGTGGTGGAGTGTGCCAAGAATCCTCCTGTTTTGGCATTTCACAAGCTCGGCGCTAGGGTTTGTAAGTACCTCCACAGCCCCAATTTCTTCGCCAAATCAGCATTGATGCCTGTGATTTCGATCATGTCTCAGGTGAGAGGCTAATTATGCATTGTGGGTGTAAGATGGAGTTTTTTTTATGATGTGTAATTTGGAAATTTAAATATTCTTGGTTGCCCCAATGTGGTTGTGATTTTTCTTATGTATGTGTGATGAATTTGCTGCTAGATGGGAGCCATTGCGCCTCAGAGCTTGGAGTACTTACTTCAAAGCATTCATGAATGCCTTGGAAGCTCAGATTGGGCCACTCGCAAGGCTGCTGCAGAAACCTTGAGCTCTATGGCATTGCATTCAGGACACTTGGTCAAGGATAGTACTGCACCTACCTTGGCAGCATTGGAAGCTTGTCGGTTCGACAAGGTGTGGTTCTCAACCTACTTTATGCCTTCAGCCCATAGAATTTTGTGTGTCAATTTCTAGACTATGTAGTATGATTGTTTATAATGTATATTATATTCCAAATCTCAATTCATTGTATAGCGATTTTGAGAATAGTTGCCTTGCCTTTGGTAGGTATACAAGTTCGCTCAGGGAACAGCTCTGAAGTTTTTGACCCTTAATGTTGTGTATCAGTATATAGACTCTGCTATATTATTATCCATTTTGTTGTGATGCATATACTTCTCCAATGTTCAATTCGTAGTTTAGGGGGTTCGAGAGTAGCGGCTTGCCTCTATTAAGTGCAGAAGCCTGCTTAGGAAAGCATATCTGCAGTGAAGATAGGTGATCTATACGACTGTACCCCTTATTGAGAAATGTAGTTATTCTCTTGCCTTTGATCATGGATTTTGGATTAAGGTGAGAGGCGAAGAGAAGATATGATCCCATCCTCACTTTGGTGTTGAAGGATTCATGGAGTTTGAAGAGATTTGATTTCATTACAATTCCCTCTATAGTCTATCCACTGTAACATCCTATAAAAACAAGTGAAGTGGGTTATATCCTCTCTTGCAGACCCACTTCCATCAGCCCCCTGAGCCCCTCACCCTGGTCCACCAACTTTTTTGCCTACACACTCGTATGAGTGAACTGTAGAACACTAGAACTTACAGTTCCACTTCAATTTACAATATGAAAATTCATAAGGAGGATATCTCCATTTCAAAGATCTATGATATGATTGCAATCATATAGTAGAATATGATACCAATTACCATTATACAAGTTAGCCTTGAATTCGTGATTTATCCCCGGAAGATGGGAAATTTTGTGGAAGGCATAAAAACCTACTGCTATCATAGGAGAACATTATTTAATACTGAAGTTGTCCAAAATCGGGTATTTGTTTCTGTGTATGTTATATGTGAAATATTCGGTTTTCGCGTATGATTGACACTTAGGATTATCCTTAACTGGTTAAGGGTTTTAGCTTGATGTAAGGCGCCTTCATGCACCAATCTGAGCCATGTATTATAATGTCAGATTAAGCCCGTCAGAGATAGTATGGTTGAAGCATTGCTACGCTGGAAGAAGATTGCTGAAAAAGCTGGGGATGAACACCGTGATGAACCAAAAACTCCATCTCGTGGTAATAATAACTGTAAGCCTGTAAGTTTATTGAGATTTCCTCAATTAGTATTAGAGCATCCCTCACTAACAAAAAAATTATTGGCTGCTTGTTCAGATCCTGAAAAATCTGTTTCATCTGTGCTGTCAGATAAGACTATACAGACAACTTTGGATCCTAGTGAAAAGAAAGTTTTGAAGAAGGATTCATCAAATGGTGATAGCTCTATCTCTGATTCTCTTGCCCAAAAGAGCGGACACATTTCAGATACAACTGTTGGGCTACTGAAGAAAAAGGTACCTGCCTTAACTGACAAGGAGTTAAACCCCGAATTCTTTCAAAAACTTGAGAAAAGGGGTTCAAATGATTTACCTGTTGAAGTTGTGGTCTCATGTAAATGTCCCAATTCATCAAACACCAATGAGGAAAAGCTAGAGCAGAATGGTGCAGATAATAAGGGAAAAGAAGATAGAGGAGGGGCTTCCAGTATTCATTCCAGACAAGATCTTGATGTTTTGGCAAAGAATAGATGCCCTGATGGTATGATAGATGGGAAAGATTCAAGAACTAGAGCACTTGAATTTGATGACAGGAATGCTGGCTTTTCTAAAGCTGATGCTCAACCTGAAGGATCTTTTGCTAGTAGTAAAGGAAATTGGTTAGCTATTCAAAGGCAGCTATTGCACTTGGAGAGACAGCAGACTCATCTGATGAATATGTTGCAGGTTGGATACTTGGTTTCCAACTTTTGTTAAAGGACTGGAATCCTGGTCTGGTCTTCTAACAGGGTGTTTTTCTGTGCAGGATTTCATGGGTGGGTCTCATGACAGCATGGTTTCGTTAGAGAGCAGAGTACGCGGTCTAGAAAGAGTTGTCGAAGACATGGTGCAAGATTTGTCGTTATCATCAGGAAGGAGAGGAAATAGCTTCATGTCTGGACTAGAGGGATCTTCTAGTAGGAACTCAAGTAGGTATGGCAGTTTTTACGATTTTAATGGTAAGTTTGGAAGGAGTGGTGATGGAAAGTTTCATTTTAGCAATGGAATCTCTTCTGGAATGAGGGGAAGGAACCCATCTAGAAGATCTGATCATCCTGACTCTTGGGAATTTAACTCATATGGTGCTCCCCGAGCTGGATCAGCGGGATGTATCAATCATTTAGATGGAAGATCACCTAAATCTGAACCAGAGACTGAACACATTGGTGGCCGCAGAGCTTGGGATAAAGGGGTTGGACCCGTTAGGCTTGGTGAAGGGCCCTCTGCTAGAAGTGTATGGCAGGCGTCAAAGGATGAAGCAACCCTAGCAGCAATTCGAGTTGCTGGAGAGGATAATGGAACAACTAGAGCTTCCAGAGTCGCTATTCCTGAAATGACTGCAGAAGTAATGGGCAACGACAACAATGAGCAGCAGGACCCTGTCTGGACAGCATGGAGTAACGCTATGGATGCTGTTCATGCGGGTGATATAGATTCTGCTTATGCAGAGGTGTTGTCAATAGGAGATGATTTTTTACTTGTCAAACTGATGGATAGATCTGGCCCTGCTCTTGACCAACTCTCAAATGAGATTGCCATTGAAGTTTTAAATTCAATTGCACAGCTTCTGATGGAGCAGAACTTGTTTGATCTGTGCCTGTCTTGGATTCAACAGGTATGGCTCAAGTTATTATTTCATTTCATTCCGTTTCTTGATTACCTGCTACCATTCTGTTTTGGCCTTTTCACTTGGATTGCGTTACCCTAACTGTGTAACAAGAGTAACTGTGTAACAAGAGTAATTTATTAATTGCATGAACAAATGAGGTATTTTAAGTCTTGTATCACCAAAAATGTGAATTAGCTGCAGCTAATTGTAGTAGGTCGTGAAATAGACTTTGTTTACTGCTCTCAGGATATCAGAGTTTTCTTTCTGAACACTATCACAAATCTTTTGGATAAATAATTTTGTTGAGTGGCATATTGGAATTCTAGATGAAAAAACATGCTTCATTGATGTGGCTGTGTTTACACTAGGTAGGAAATGGTGGTTGAGGCTTTAACTAGTAGGGAAAAGAACTGGAAAATTAAAAATCTTCTATTCCTTGTAATTCACTTGTTGGAGAAAGCTTATGATAGATACTTCGCAATACTATGGCTTTTGATAATTAGCAAAGGATTAAATACTAAGTTTTATCTCCATATTATATTGTCTGATCTATTGTCACCGATGTTGTATAAAAGAGACGGGAGCATAAATATTGACATCATTTAAGTAGTCCGGTTATTTTAGGTTAACATGCTTGTAAGCTCTAATGAAGTCGTTCTTCTCCCTTCTCAGTTGGCTGATTTTGTGATGGAAAATGGACCCGATGTTTTCGGTGTCCCGAAGGAGATAAAACGAGAGTTGCTGTTCAACTTGCATCAAGCTTCTTCAAACATTGAACTCCCGGAAGACTGGGAAGGCGCTACACCGGAACAGCTAATGCTGCATTTGGCATCCACGTGGGGCATCAAAATGCAGCATGGAAACTAATTTTTAAAGCAGAGCATATATAGTTCTAGTTCAGTTGTATAAATGCAAGAAGACAAGGGTAAATGGCGGCACGAAATCTGCTAGCTATTTGCTTGTAAATCCAGTGCAGTAGAGGCATTTGTTTCTGTGTGCAGGAGATGAGAAACTAGCATCGCTCCCTCTATGTTTTGCATTACATATTTTTTAAGGTATTCTGAGCCCTGAATTGTTATTTAATTTTTAATTGTATTTTGGTTTTTAGTTGGTTGCAGAATGTTTTCCATGCTTTGTAGGAGATATGCCCCTGGATGTAAACTTTTTCCTCGACCAGAATGTTTGTAAATTGTTGCATGCTGCGTCGTGTGTAAAATGCACATGTTCATGTTTGAAATTCTTTTTACTTGGTCTTTTATGTTCATATATAACATGTACACGTTTTTCTAAATTTGTCATAAACATGTGTTTATGTGTTGGTATTGGACAATACACCCCACTAGTGAGGTGTATTGTAATTTCTCATCAATTGAAGCCCACAATTTCAATATGAATATCCAAATTTGTTTCCTTGTATCCACATCGAAAGTACATATTTGCAGCAATTGCGTATTTGCATCCATATACATGATCATAACCTAGATTGCATATATTTTTGTGCACTTCATGCAGGAGCCGCGTACATCTCCAACTGAAACTGTTAATTTGTCAACTGAAACTACCAAGTACATCTCCAAGTTTTGCTACAAGTATATACCAAGCCCAAGTATATATATAATATATCCAAATTTAGTCTTGTGTCCCAGTGCCAAGTCTCATTCATAGGGACTGGTCCGTCCAGTGCCGTCATATGTTCCACGAGGTAAACATGGTTGTTGATTCCCATTGCCTCTTTAGTCTTTTCATTTCGGTTAGGTTTTCATATTTTATTTATCCTGCTTGTGGGAGTTGTTTCATTTATTTCTGCTGATCTTTTGGGTAGGGCTACGCCCCGACTTATAATTTTGTAAGTTTTCCGTTTTGATATTGATAAAGTTTTCGAGAGTGTTGCTTCTTGTTCTGACAAAAAAAGTTTTGTCGATGGAATTGGATGAAGCGGTTTCGTTCGGTCTTTCCCACTCTTTGTCTAATTATTTGTTTGACTTTAGGGTTTCGTTATGTTAATCTTGGGATTGTATGTGTTTGTGGAGGGGGTTTCACATACATATGGCTCTTAACATACAATATGAGAAATATTGTAAGCCCTTGAATGAGGGGGAAGGAAGGGGTGAGCTTATAATTGTACAGTGACTTTTTTGTAAATATCGCAAACTTTTTTTTTCGGTCCACAAATTTTATTTTAATTTTTTTTTCCTGACGTTCTAAACTGTTATCTTTACGTTCACATATAAACACTAGATGTTCATCTATTTGTACTATAAGGTTCATAAATTAATATTAAATGTTCATACAATTTGTACAAAAAATTTACAAACTAAAGTGAACTAAAGATGTACAAACACATTTTATATTAGAGATTCATTAAGTATATCAAGTATGGACTTATATTGTGTTAAACCCTAAACCCCTAAACCCCAAAATCCTAAACCCCTAAACCCTAAGCATAACGTATAATTATTAACACATCACCCTTTACATTTATTTCTTTTTACTTGGTTTTTGAGGTTCATATGTAACAAGCACATGTTCATATATTAGTACTGTAAATTTCGTGTGTAAAATGTACATGTTCATGTTTGAAATTCTTTTTACTTGGTCTTTGATGTTCATATGTAACATGCACACGTTCATATATTTGTTCTGTAAGGTTCATGACCTCTCCCACTAAACCCCAAAACCCTAAACCCCTAAACCCTAAGCATAACGTATAGTTATTAACACATCACCCTTTACGTTTATTTCCTTTTACTTGGTTTTTGAGGTTCATATATAACAAGCACATGTTCATATATTAGTACTGTAAATTTCGTGTGTAAAATGCACATGTTCATGTTTGAAATTCTTTTTACTTGGTCTTTGATGTTCATATGTAACATGTACACGTTCATATATTTGTTCTGTAAGGTTCATGACCTCCCCCACTAAACCCCAAAATCCTAAACCCCTAAACCCCAAGCATAACGTATAGTTATTAACACATCACCCTTTACGTTTATTTCCTTTTACTTGGTTTTTGAGGTTCATATATAACAAGCACATGTTCATATATTAGTACTGTAAATTTCGTGTGTAAAATGCACATGTTCATGTTTGAAATTCTTTTTACTTGGTCTTTGATGTTCATATGTAACATGCACACGTTCATATATTTGTTCTGTAAGGTTCATGACCTCTCCCACTAAACCCCAAAACCCTAAACCCCTAAACCCTAAGCATAACGTATAGTTATTAACACATCACCCTTTACGTTTATTTCCTTTTACTTGGTTGTTGAGGTTCATATATAACAAGCACATGTTCATATATTAGTACTGTAAATTTCGTGTGTAAAATGCACATGTTCATATTTGAAATTCTTTTTACTTGGTCTTTTATGTTCATATGTAACATGCACACGTTCATATATTTGTTCTGTAAGGTTCATGAACCCCCCCCCCCAAGCTTCTACCACTAGGCTACGCGCTCCATCTTAAACAAGTAGCATTAATTTTTTTAAACGCACGTGCATTTCATCTGATTCGCGAGATCCATTTGAACGGATGGCCCAGATTCGTCTACATTAAACACATTAACAATCGTCCGCATTTGATTTGACACTTGATAAAATATTCAATGAAAATTAATTAATTTAAATAATAACAAAAGTATATGAAACAATATTATTTACCTTTGGATTAGAAATGTATTGAAATATGGGACAGATACAATGACGATATATTAACTAGAAGAAGAGTTGGCTACTCCCTCCTCTCTAAAAACCAAAACCCAAAAACAACAACCCGACCTCCAACAACAAGAACATAAGCAACAACATCAATAATAATAAAGAGTAAGTGGTTGTACAATCTAAAAAAAGAGCTCTCCCTCAAGAACAATAAGCTTTGTGTATTATCCTTTCGAAACCTTTTCCTGAAGGTGTTTATACTTTGAGGCTTCACAAGTCAAATCAAGTATTGTTACAATACCAAATCAACCAAGATTTCACAAGTCAAAATCTAGGCTTCGCAAGCCAATATTAACTAAAAAATGGCTTCACAAGCCAAATCCAATCGCAAACAACAATACCAACTCAAACAAGACTTCTACCCGACTAAGGTTTTTCTTCCTTTCAAACCACCAACTAAACTCATAAACAAAATTTATGTATAACAAAAGAAAATCAATCAAAATGCATCTCTTGATTTTGCCCCCCCCCCCCTTCTCTTCAGGATGGCTTTTATTGCAAATCATTCATTACAAATGGTAATCAAAATTTATCAATTCATCTCCTTGTCCGAGATGGATGGGAAACAACTCAAAATACCCCTGAAATGAAGCCTTGTTGCCCCTGAGATCTTCTCCGTGGTCAATTGTGGAATCCTAAATCAACAAATTGGGAACCTTGCACGCATATTCTTCTGCCACCAGACCCTAATCGACTGGCACCAAGACAACCAATCAACCCCTCCCGTGGATGCAACTCGAATTTGAGCCTACTCTTAAGTGAATAAGCTCTCTCTAACCCCATGGTTGTGGTTGCTAATTCCAATACGACCACCTTATTCTAGTCTTTCATACCAATCGATCTTTTAACCTCCTCCGGGCCGCCATAGCCGACGAGCTCCCCCTACATCCATTTCCAGATCTAAACATTTTTGGCTTGTTGAACAATTTGATCATATCTTGGTTTTATGGTCAAAACAAATCATCTACAAGCATAATTTTTTTTGATAAGGTAATAATTAGATTCGTATCAAAGATCAAGTTGAAAACAACCTATAACATCCTTGCGGATGAGAACTTGAATTTCTGAGTTTGTCATGATACTTTCCATTGAAACTGAGTGGCTACGATTTTCAATATGGTCAACCACAATGTTAATTTCATGAAAGATTTGGTTAATCTGCACTGTCACGAATGATTTTAATAGAAAAAGGATATTATCTCGATCTCCCAAGGGCAGTGTCAGATACCTTTAATGACGTTAATAATTGTTTGATTTTCACTTTCACTTTCATATTATCATATTTTTTCCCCTTTATTAAAGCATTTCTAAATGCAAGTGATTTTGTTTTCAAATAGGAGTAGATTTTACACATCATTCATCCATTATTAGTATAGGTTATGCTTTTTCGTTTGGGAAGATAAATCCAATTGAGGAATCCCTGTTTAGTCTACTGGACCCATCAACATTTATTTTGACAACTTCATTTGGTGTTTTTTCCCCATCTCGGGTTTCTCTTTTTTCTAATATTTTTTTGTTGTTGTTAGTATTATCAGTGTTCTGATACATACAATCGGAGTTCCATCCTTTTGTTTTTATCCAAATATAAATAAGGTTTTGTGTGAATTTGATCATAACTTTGATAATCACATTTTTTGAGTTATTTTGAGAAACGGTTTTCTAATTTTTGTGGTAGCAGATGCTCCACCAAGTAATTGTTAATTTAGAAAATTCTACTTGTGCTAATTTGATTCCGATTTCATCAAAAATATCTTTGATTTTGCGATTGTTAGGGTCGATGTTTTGAATGTAGGATTCTGTTGTTCTATATATCTTATGTATTAAGTTTAAGGTGTGTGGGCATTTTAGAAGAACATGAACAATGTCTTCTAGTTGTGAGTTGCAAGAGATGCATCCAAATGGGACTCTGATTCCTTTTTCTCGTAGTCTCATCTTAGTCAAGATGCCCTTTTTTATTATTCTCCCTATGAATTTTTACTTTTGGGAATGTGTCAATCTTTCAGATCCAAGAAGAGTCGTTGTAATTTGACTTCTTGTTAATCATGTACATTGCTGGTTTTGTTGAGAACCACCCATCTTTGCTTGATTCCCAATACATTCGGTCTGTGACTTGACTATTTGGGATTGGGATGTCTGTGATCATGAATATTATATCTTGTGTTAACATTTGGTTAAGTTTAGTTATGTTTCATCTCTTGTTTTCATCAATGAATTCTTCAACGCGGGTATTGGTATTTGTTCCTGGCGCAATTGTCGTTATATCAGTTAATCGTGTTTAGAGTACCTATCTATCAGTCCAAAATTTAATCATTTTTTCTATCTCCAACTTGCCATAATTAGTCATTTTTGAAGGGAGTTTTTACAGGAAACCACCCGTTATTTGTCACTTTTTGTATGAAACCACCCGTTATATCGATATTTATTTTAAACCACCCAATTATCTATCTCCGTTAACGCAAAGCCACCCAGAGCCATTTGCCGTTTAAATGTGTAAAATATCTCTTTTGCCCTCATTTTTTTTTAAATTTAGGGGCATATATGGTCATTATGCATCCGGAATCCGGATGATATATCGCGAGATGATGATGACAATATTTTGTGGGGAGCTTCTCTTCTAATATATGGGGGCTTCCAAGCCCTCTTCAGGCTTGCAGTAAGCTGACAAGCCCTCTTCAGCAGCTATTTCTTCCTCAGCAGACAAATGCACATGAGAATCTTGACGACGCATTTGATATAAATTACCAGATTGGTTGTAAAACAAAAGAAATTACAAAATTCAGACTACCTGATACCCCAAACAAGCACTTAAAACATTTTCCATACTTCCAAAATGCAAACCTAAATTGCAGTTCTCATAAAGGAGAAAGCTTACATGGTTTCCCAAACTGCAAGAGGTATGCCCGGAATTTTTGTTATACAAGTACGAACTGCAATTTCATTACTCCACCACAATCACCTAGTTCAGGCACGCAAGAAAACCCCAAAACTGTAAATTTTACCCTAAAACCAATGAGAAAATGAAAAATACTTTCCGAAATTTAATTTAATAGTGATACCAAGTGCTAATTGACAACAACGCTACCGTTCAGTTTTCATCACCGAAGGAAAAGAGACAAAACAAAAGAAGAAAAAACAAAATGGAATTTGCAGGATCCTTAAACAGAACAAGTTTTCGGGCGAAATACCAGCAACCATTGCAAACCTCAAAGACCTTCAAGTCACGGATTTGTCTCAGAATAATCTCACAGGAAGCTTGTCAAAAGAGCTCACGAATCTCTCACAACTCCGATCCTTCAACATCTCCTACAACCTCCTTGAAGGTGAACTACCAGACAATAGTTTCTTCAACACCATTCCCCTATCCTCTGTCTCAGGCAACCCGTCTCTATGTGGGTCCGTGGTCAACCAAACCTGCCCCGCGGTCCACCTGAAACCCATCGTGCTGAACCCGAACTAGAATGAATCGCCTCAACCCATCGTGCTGAACCCCAACACATACATATCAGATGTATGTACTTCCCATTCCAACCCTCTAACAAAAAATCAGTTCTCTTCCGAAGCTAGAATGAATCGCCTCCCCAAATAACCCTAAAGCCCCAAATTGGAAGCCCTAAATTCAAGCCCCAAATTCCCGTCGGAGCCCTAAACCGGAAAATGGAAAATTTGCCAACCATAAACCCCAAATTCCCCTTAGATTATTGAGAAACTGAGAAGAAACACCCTAAACCCCAAATTCCCCCTTTTTTGGCTCTTCGATTTCGTCCAGGAATCGCTCTAATTTTTCACCCAGAAATTGCCCAAGAAACACTGAGAAACTGACTCTCTCAACTCTCAAGAGATGAAAATCTCTCTAATTTTTTGCAAGATCTCGTAGCAGGTTGGTAGAGAGCCATAATTATTTAAAAAAAATAAGGGCAAAAGAGACATTTTACACATTTAAACGGCAAAGTGGACGACATATGGCTCTGGGTGGCTTTGCGTTAACGGAGATAGATAATTGGGTGGTTTAAAATAAATATCGATATAACGGGTGGTTTCATGCAAAAAGTGACAAATAACGAGTGATTTCCTACAAAAACCCCTTTTTGAAGTGACCATTGCCAAGAGCATTTTCCTTTTCAATCATATTATAGGATATATTTATCCTTTTAAGTATTTTTCAGAAATGCTTCTCACCCAAATGTTATTTGGTTCCACAATTATTTTGCAAATTAGTTTAAACTGTAATGCAAAGTTCACATTTTTTGATTTTCTTAGTTCTAGGCCATCGAGATGGATTGGTTGGCATATTTTATTCCATCTAATTAGAGGGTTATCAGATGGGTCTTTGTTTTAGAAAAAGGATCTGCTAATTCTATCCAGTTCTTTATGTGTATTTGTTGAGAGCATAAAACTTTGCATTAAAAAACATGGTCTAACAACCAGGTTTGATTTAATTAGGGTTGTTCTTCCTGCTTGGGAGAGTGAGTTTGTCTTTCATTTAGTCAACTATGTCTTGGATTTCATTATAACTTCTTCAAATGTGTTCAAATTCACTCTACCATTGATAATTGGGCATCCAGGATATTTTTCATGAGATGTCATGTTAGTTATAGTGAGAATTCCTTGGATATGTTGTTTCTTTATATTCATTACTTTTTTTTTTATAACTTGGAAGACTGATTTGTTAACGTTTACCTTGTTCAGAAATTGCACAGTATTTATCAATAATTTGTTTTATTTTCATGCAATTCTCTTGGTTAGTTTGGAGAATATTACGATGTTATTTGCAAAGGCAAGAAATGAGATTCTTGTTCCATTCCGGGTGAGTTGAAAGCCTAGAGGTTTTCTATTCTTTTGCAACACATAGTGCAATCTCCTAGCAAGAATTATGCTGCAAGAATAAAAAGAAATGGAGATAGGGTCCTCCTTGACGAAGCCCTCTTTTTGGATTGTAAATTTCCATTGGTCCATTGTTTACCAGGACTGATAGACACAATCAAAATATATTCTTTGATCCAGTTTATTGATGTGTTACAAAATCCAATTTTTTTTTGAGAATTTCTATAATGAGCTTCCATTCAATCAAGTCTTATGTTTTTTCCATATTCTATTTAATTTTACATGGACAATCAAAATATTATCTTGGATAGTGTGAATAATCTTTATCACTATTTTTTTATTCAATATACATGCATAATGCTTGTGCATCAAGCAATCAAATAAAATGAAAAATGAAAAAAATATTTAGAATTACATGAACTTCAAGCTTAAAAATTAGAAGATCAATAGAAGAAGGATAAAAATAGGATAAAGCTTGCCGAGCAAATACCACTACAATCTACACTCACTTAAATAAAAAGTGGTTAGTTAATAATTTTTTTTCTTCAGAAAACAATAACCTTTTGAATCAAGCGTAGTTTGAATACCTTCTTGTAATTGTGGTATTGATTAAGAGAGTGGATCGGTTGCATCGGTCGAGGTTGTGGTCGTGTTCGCTACTTCTAAAGACCTTTCATCTCGATGGAGGGAACGCCATAGTGGTCCATTATGCATTTCCCCATGAGATATCATGTTTAACATGTTTCTAGTGACATTGCGTCTTGTTAGTGCTTTACTCACCCTGCTCTCTTGCTCGTTTTGGCTCCGTCATTGCTTTGTTGTATTTTCATATGCTTGTGTTTTCTGTTTGTTTATGTCTATGGTCATGCCGATATGCCGACTGCCGTTTTATCAGGCCTCTTTATTTTACCGGAGTTATTACTATGATATATATGAATTCTGTCCGGATAAAAAAAGAGTTAAATTATTAATAGTTTGCATTAGGCTATTTAATGATTAAGTTAATATATAGGTAAAACGGGGAACTAATACCTAACAAGAAAAACATCGAGGCACTATATTTATAAGGTTTGGGATAAAGTAAAAACACCTCTTAACATAAAAAGTGTGAAGCATTTTGGCTTATTAGATTATTATAGTCCAATGACAAGAAAAAACTCTCTATCATTCCTTCTCTTGTCTCTCTATCATTCCCCCTCTTATCACTCTTTTTCAAAAATTCTACCCGAAAATTTCTATAATTACACAAAAGGCATGTATTTATTTAATTATTACATTTTGACCCATGTTTTTCAAATTTTCAAATTTTCATCCAAAATGATGTTTTTTAAATTTTCAAAATTTGCCTAAAATAATTACAATTTTTACCCCATTTTTTTATATTAATTATAGGGTTGACCCCATATTTTTCAATAATTATAGTTTTGATCCTATATTTTCAGTTATCCAATAATTACAGTTTTGAGAACATTTTTTTTTCATTTTTCGCCCAAAATAATTACATTTATCAACATAAATATTTGATTTTCTATTTTTTTGCCAAAAATAATAATGAATTAACATCCTTAACACGAACTTTGACATTATCATATATAAACCTTGACGTTATGAACATCAACACATAACATATGAACCTCTAATTTATGAATCTTAGTATTATCATATGAACCTTAGATGACAATTAATGAACATCAACACATAACATATGAACCTCATAGACCAAGTAAAAAAAATTTCAAACACGAATGTGCTCAAATTTGTACATATGAATCTCATAGACAAAAGGTTCATATTTTAGTAAACTAAAAGTTCATAATTAATATACTAAAGGTTCATATTTAATAAACATGCATTTTAATATAGTAAACATAAAAGGTAAATGGTTAATAACTATAAATTATACTTGAGGTTCACATATATAATAGAGATTCATGCTTGATATACTCAATGAATTTCTAGTATAAGTTTATTTACAAATCTCTAGTTTAATTTAGTCTGTAAACTTCTAGTATAAACTTTCTGAACACCTAGTATTAATATATGAACATCTAGTGTATATAGGTTTATGTTTAAGTGAGGAGATCTCTTACAGTAAATAGTGAGGAGTAATCTTGGCTATATGATTTTTCATTCGGTTTTTCTAATGTGTGCCCATGGGCACATGTTAAGAGTTTAAATTTGGAAATCATTTCCAAACTATCCCCTAAAGTAGAAGGGTTAAACCCTTAAAAAAAAGTTAAACTAGTGGCTAAAATGAATTATTGCTAAATATGAAGGGCACACATTAAAAAATATTTTTTCATTTATCGGTGTTAAGAAAAAGGACCATTGAATCATTAGGTGTGCCTTCCTTATACAATCTATATATATATTAAAGCAAATGAATTTAGAGCTATCATATTAATTCTGGCCCCACAAATCCTATGTGTCATTTTCTTATTAATCTACTTTTTTCATTAACATTATATTTCAATTAAAATCACAATATCTAATCACAACTAACTTCAAATATTTAAAAATTTAAATCAGAATATCTAATCACAACTAACTTCAAATATATAAAAACTATATTGATTTCTATAAATTACACATATAATAAGCTTAGAATATATGTCAAAATAATATATGATAGATTTCCTACTAAACTTATATATAAAATACATCTTATATTCATTTATGTAATTAGTAATTTTAGTTTCATGAGTTTGCATATATAATTTGACCTATATAAATTTATGGGGCAAAATCATACAATATATATAATTTCCAACTCATAGTACATGTGTTTTTATAATCAAGCACACTATATTATGTTATTACACATACAAATTTTATGGCCTATTTAGAGTAAAATGACCCGAATATATACATATATATATATATATATATTAAAGCAAAGGAATTTAGAGCCACCATATTGATTCCGGTCCCACAAATCCTATGTTTCATTTTCTTATTAATCTACTTTTTTCATTAACATTATATTTCAATTTAAATCACAATATCTAATCACAACTAACTTCAAATATTTAAAATTTAAATCACAGTATCTAATCACAATTAACTTCAAATATATAAAAACTATATACAACTTTTTTTTAAAATTTAATTTCTACAAATTACACATGTAATAAGCTTCTAATATATGTCAAAATAATATATGATAGATTTCCTACTAAACTTATATATAAAATACATCTTATATTCATTTATGTAATTAGTAATATTATTTTCATGAGTTTGCATATATAATTTGACCTATATAAATTTATGGGCCAAAATCATACAATATATACAATTTCCAACTCATAGTACATGTGCTTTTATAATCAAGCACACTATATTATGTTATTACACATACAAATTTTATAGCCCATTTAGAGTAAAATGACCCGAATAAATTTCATGGTCCATCTATATATATATATTAAAGCTAATGAATTTAGAGCCACCACAATGCCCCACAAATTCTACATTTCATTTTCTTATTAATCCACTTTTTGAAAAAAACTATATATTTATTTTTGTGAAGTCTAGAAATTTAGTTTGTTAGAGTTAATTATGTGGTTTGTTGAGCTTTTGGGCCCCTTAATTCTTTTAGTCTTACCGGATTTGTGAAAACAAAAACCAATTAGATATGATTGTTTAAGTTACAATCTCACCACTTTCAACTTCCGTTTCTATTATTGTTAACAAACTTTTTGAATTTGAATGTGTGTTCTTATTTTAAAATAGAATTCTGATTTTTGTAAGAATAAATAATCATTTTACTTTTCATTAAATTCATAGTTACCTTGATTTAAAATTATCTTAAATTTAATTTTTAGAAATGTTAAATTGTTAAAGTTGTAAGATTCACTGGATTTATTCTACCAAATTAAGCTGATTTATACATAAATTAATTATAGATAAAGATTCACACGTTTATAACTTACGTATATTTAAAATCTCATAATTAATGTCAAACACTATTTTTTATACATAGTTTTAGAATATTTTAATTTACCAAGTAGTAACAATATTTGCATTTTTGATGGGGTGATAAACTACCATGATCATATTTTAAATTCTAACACTATGGATATTACTTAACTAGCTTTCATATGTTTTTCCCATTTGGTTATTTTATTATATAGTTACAATTCTATATTTTCCCTCTTATTAGTATTTTACTAATATTTGGGATACTCTATAAAATTTATTTGGTTACTTGTAAATATATTTCTCATGTGATTTATACATGTTATATATCCAAGAAACAATAACCATACAATATGTAAAATTACAATAACCATACAATGTATAAAAATGACAAACTAGAATTAGGGAATATTGATACAACTTGAAGAAAAATATAAATCTTCAGTTATTTTTTTGATTCATCCTTTTCCACTACCTTAAATATCTTCTTCCACACACTTCATGATATACTTACCAAATTCCTACTTATTATATATATATATATATATTCATAAACATTTAGTGAATATTCAATAACACAAAATTCATTGAATTGGAGTAATATATATATATATATATAAATATACCTTTTTCCATCATGTAAATATTTATAAAGTTATTTTTTTTACTTTTTAATGTCATATATTTACTATCTAATATGTATTAATATCATATATTACATCATCATTCAGTTTTAGATTTGTGTATTTATGAGTTAAAAAAATATATGGATGAAAAAATGCTTAACAAAATTACTCACTTAAAGTTAAAATTATTTATCCCAACTTCATATTTGAAACTATTTTAATATATACTTCGAATATTTTTATAAAACCCAAATATTTTTATAAAACCCATTGAAAAATTGTTTTCATATTTTTATTTTATCTATGTTTTTAGTTATTAACTACTTTGTTCATAATTGTTTTTAGATATTTATTTTACTTATCATAAATAATAATGTTATAAATTTTATGAATAATTTTAAATATATTTTCATGTTAAAATATTTCTGTAAGTATGACTTCCTTTGTAAGGTATACACAACTCCGCCATTGTATAAACTTATAATACTTTTGGGTTATGATATTATGTAGGATAAGAATTATTTTACCTTCTGCATAGAATATAAAATATTATTTTGGAGCATTCTAGCAATGTAAAACTTAAATTATTATAAAATTTAAATTAACTGAACGTTATCTAATTTATTAAACTAAACCTGTCACGAGGCCTACCAAATTTTATATATCTTATCCGTGCATGGCACGGGTAATACACTAGTTATAAATAAAAACAATAAAATTTACAGTAATTTAGATATCATCTCAATTAACTTAAATTCTCTATCTTCTCTCACGTAGATTTTGTTAAGGAAACTTGAAAAATTATGGTAATTTGAATTATCTCACGCTCTCTCCTATATACTTCTCAATGGTAATTGTTCTCGTTCATTAAACAAGTTGTCCAATTTTACTGGCCTTTGATGATTTAACAACTATCCCAATACAAAATATCAAATACTACGCTCAAGCAAACACATTCACAAACATGTTCACATACGTAGGGAACCATAACTTTATACTATAAAAAGAACACTTTCACATTTTTCCATTCATAGATACATGAATAAGTACGATCATATACATGAACAATTCAGCCATAATCATGAACAAACACATGAACAATTAAGCCATAATCACGAATAGCTACGTTTGCATGAACAATACATGAATAAGTACGATCACATACATGAACAATTGGAGCTATAACTTTACACTATAAAAGAACAAGCAACATTACTTTCATATATATTTATATGAGTGCGATTCAGGTGCGAAAGAGCCTTATAATACAAAATAAGAAAGAATCCTAGCCGTTAGATCAGATTAAAAGCTAAAAAAAAAGTGCAACACGGAGGCCCTTTTGTGCATGCCTTTGTTTTTTGAACATTACTGACAAAGTGCAAGCCGGATGCCTAAAAGTGCAAACCGATGACTTGAAAAGTGCAAGCGAATGCAACACTTCTGTGCATGCAAATTCAACATTTTGTGCATGTATTTTTTTGGATTGGAGTGCAAGTTGTTGGCTTAAATGTGCATGCGAATTATTGTGCATGTAAATTTAACGTTTTTGTGCATATATAACTCGCATGCACTCTCAGTTGAATTCACATGCACTTTCAGTTGAACTCGCATGCACTCACATGTATTTTTTTGGATTGGAGTGCAACTGTGCAAGTTGTTGGCTTAAATGTGCATGCGAATTATATAACTCGTATGCACTCTCAGTTGAATTCACATGCACTCTCAGTTGAACTCGCATGCACTCATAACACATAAAACATGCACTTGATTTCACATGCACTCAAAAGTCAAAAGACATATAAGTACACTTAAAGGCATGCACTCTCAGTTGAATTCACATGCACTCTCAGTTGAACTCGCGTGCACTCACAACACATAAAGCATGCACTTGATTTCACATGCATTCAAAAGTCAAAAGACATATAAGTACACTCAAAGGCATGCACTTCAGTAGAATTCACATGCACTCTCAGTTGAACTCGCATGCACTCAAAACACATAAAGCATGTACTTGATTTCACATGCATTCAAAAGTCAAAAGACATATAATTACACTCAAAGGCATGCACTTCAGTAGAATTTACATGCACTCTCAGTTGATCTCGCATGCACTCACAACACATAAAGCATGCACTTGATTTCACATGCACTCAAAAGTCAAAAGACATATAAGTACACTCAAAGGCATGCACTTCAGTAGAATTCACATGCACTTCCGGTTGAATTCACATGCACACTCCTAGTAGAATTTACATGCACCAATTTTCTAATTCGTATGCACTTTTTAGTTGAATTTCCATGCACTCCCAATAAAACTTGCATGCACTAATAACACATAAAGCATGCACTAGATTTCACATGCACTTGAAAGTCAAAAAGCATGCACACTCAAAGGCTTACACTTCTAATAGAGTTCACATGCACCCAAGGGTGGTCTGGTGGCCGGTGGTGGTCCGGTGACCGGCGGTGGTTTGACGGTGGTCCGGCGACCGGCGACGGTGGTCCGGCGACCAACAATGGTGGTTTGGCGGTGGTTGGGCGACCGACGGTGGTGGCCCGATGACCGGCGACGGTGGTCCGGTGGTCAGTGGTGGTGCTCCGATGGTCAACCCTTTGAATTAAAGACATGTGCATGACACATGACTTTTAATGAAAGTTCAATCATGACCTTTGATTTATTTCTAATCCAATGGTCTATATTCATTCATATTTTGTACTATAATAATCTTTCTCACATGACACTTATCCTATTTATATATATGAACAATTAATAATCTATCATGAACAATTTCCGCTTACATGAACTCATTTGTATACATGAACAACTATGTTCGTTTGAACAACTATATATGAAAAACTACATTCGTACTCATGAACAACTACGTGTCTACATTCTTGTAAACGAACGCTTATATGTGACATAAAGTTTGAGGAAAAAAAACGATGAGTTGGGGTACAAAGATGTAATTTAAAGCTATAATCATGGGATTTGAGAGTCCAATTCTGGTACATATAAAATGGCATAGATTTTCTAGAACTGTCGGATGAGCTGAATCAATGACTTAGATTAATACACATCAGCAAGCTCAAAATATCAAAAAATACACGTGCTCCCTTTCAAATTTCATTTACAATGGCACTGTGTAAATAATTCCAAAAATGCTACCCTCCCAAACCCGAACAAAACAACCCAAAACCCAATATTTGGTTCACACACGCTCTCAACTCCTGAAAAAAAACCTAGCTCTCTCAAATCGACTCTCAAATCTCAATCCCATCACCAATCTCTTTGATTAGAAATCTCCCTAAAAGTCACTAAATATTGCTTCCAAATCATCATCCATCTCCATTCCTTCCATCATTCCTCTCAAGATTTGTTGAAACTCCAGAAATTGAACAAAGTGAAATGGTGAGTGGCGACAAAATTTCGAAAGGGAAAGGAAAGAAAAATCAAGGTAAAATCTCTATTCCACACCTAAATTTTAGTTTGTGTTTGTTCAATGATGCGATTTAGGGTTCATGTGTTCAGATTTAGCGTTAATGTGTTCAAATTAGGTTTCATGTGTTTAAAATCGGGGCTCATGTGTCGTGATACTTCAGTTTGAGTGAAAAGAAATTTCCAGGGCACATATGTTGAAACACATGCAATTAGTTGAGTAGAATATGAAATTTTGTGTTTACCTCTTGAAAATAAGGTACACTGAGTAGTGCTAACTTGAGGTGCATGGTTTGATCTTTACAATGCATATCTAACTATAACATGTGCATATTTTCACCTATACTCTGAATTGGTATATGTGCATATTCTTATATGTAGTGTGAAGTGATATGTTTGCATATTGTTGTTTGTCAAATTCTAGTGTATACTTAAGTTTAACAAGTGCATATGTAGTTTGCGAATGTGCAGATGAGATGTGAAATAAGTGCAAAAACTAGTGCAAACTAAAAGCATGTCCTGTTTCTAATAGGTTTATGTTGTAAGACTGCATCAGTGCATGTGTTGATAATAGATGTGCATACTTAAGTGTCTAAAGTGCATAATGATGTCTTGCTATTAGATGTACATAAATAAGTGCTTAAAGTGCATGTCTCCATATTAGGTGTACATGATTAAGTGCTTAATAGTGCATGTCTCCATATTAAGTGTGCATATCTAAGTACCTAAAGTGCATGTCATGATATTAAATGTGCATACTTTAGTGCTCGAAGTGTATGTCTTGATATTAAATGTGCATAATTAAGTGGTTAGATGAATCATTGGCTAATTTTATGATAAATGCTTCTATTCAACTTTGAATGTGATTTGTATCAAGTGATGCAGGTCCAAATATTTGATTTTTCCATAACCTATTAGCTCAAATGGTAGAGCATTGTGTTGATACACATGGATGTGGGTTCGAATCCCTCATAGGCTACAAATTATGCTTTTGATAACTCAGTGTATAAAAGTGCATGTCTTATATGTAATATTTGATTGTATCTTTTTTATTGATATCGAAATAATAAAATCAATATAGGGACGGGTCATCCATTGTAAAATCTAATAAAATCATGCTCCACACTAAATAACATAGAATTGAAGAAATGAGGGCATTGTATGGATTGATTACAACGACTTTCATAGTTGCAAGGTATTTGGTACAACCTTATTTGTGTAGATATGTGAACTGGAAATCATGCTCCAATGTTGTTTGAACCTTATCATGCTCCACACTAATAAAATCATGCTCCAATGTTGTTTGAACTGTTTGTTTTGCCTTTTTGTCAACAACTTCTGAGGAGGAAACTCTCTATGTATGGTAAATGTATCTAAAACGCGCTTGATATCTTAAAACCATGATGGAAAAAAATCTGAATAGAGCATTTAAAATTTGTTTTTTATTACATCTTCATATTCTGGCATCTAGTGAAAATGTGAATATTATGTCATCTTGGTATGCTTTTCTCTCAATATCACAGGTTTTCTCTGTCTTCTTTGTGTTCTGATGAGAATCAAGGTCACCAATAGGACCTTTCTTCCCTATGAGGCTAGATCGTGACCAAGCTTTCTTCTCCTCCCTTCCTATGCTTGCTTTGCCTCCAATGGAGCTTGAGAGAGGGCCACGGCCGAGAGGAAAGAGGAAGAACCGAGGGGCTGCCGAGGGGAACCACAGCCGGCGGTGAGCAAGTGGGGGACCGACGGCTCTTGGTTCCAAGGCCAAGGGAACCTCTCTTAGAGGTTCCTTGGCTTGGACAAACTTGGTTCCAAAGTTGTGAATGATTTGCCTTGTGAGAAGATGAGATTGAGAGGAAGAGATGTGAAGATTTGGAAGCTTTGAGTTGATAGAAGATAGTGGTGGCCTAGGGGAGATAAACTCTTACCCAAGGCTTTGGCCACTCTTTAATTCTTCAACTAATGAACAAAGAAAGCCAAGGATGGCTTATATAGTCGAGGGTTTTGGTGGGCTATGATCCCATATGCAAATGGGTCCATACGCCCAACATAGAAAGACAAATACATGATTAATTAACAAAAGCGGAAAGGGGATAAAAGCCATAAGGCTTGGATATAGACGTGCACATAAATGCCTTGGAATCGAAGCATTGTCGATGCTTGAGTGTCGTGGCATTGATGAGCCGGCGTCTTGGTGGTCAAGTATCGGGACTCATCACTCTCCCTTTCTTAGCTTCAAAGCGACCTCGCTTCGACGGTGTGGGAAGTCCGGGTGATGAAAGAAGTGTGGTGGCGCGTCTCCCCTTCTTAAAGGTGAAGGCAGAGTGAGGGAGACCGCCACGAACACAAAGAAGCATGAGCATACGAGAGCCGTCGGGCAGCTCCTTGGGCACCACAAGTTGGGGGCCCTCATGGGCAAGCATGGCAGCCGTCGAAAAAGACCTACAACAATGCAATTCAACAAGCCAAAGAAAGGTCAGCCAACGGTGTGTGTGTGTGTGTGTGGGGGGGGGGGGGGGTCCTAAGGATGGCTCTAAACATGGCTACGTGGTGGAGGTGGCCACTAATGTCAAGTGTAAAGCTCTTCCCAAATTTCAGCCACCCAATCTCCCAACAACGACCCACAAAGCTAGGGTCCTAAGCCAACACACTAGTACGAAGAAGTCCATCTAAGAGTACCCCGGGGTCAAAGAGAAGGGTATCTAATCCGAGGGCCAAGTGTGTAGTGCGACAAGAGATGCCATGACCCATCCTAGGGGGGTGTTCACCTAACACACCAATGGAATCCCTCCCCTTCTTAGGCGTGGCCAATCCGGTTAGAAAGACCAAGGCTAGGTCTTCCCAAGGGGTGGGTGGATGAGCTAGGTGTGTGTAGGGACCGGGAGGGTGGGACCTCGGCAAGAGAGAGGCAAGTGTAGACCAAAAGATATAATCCTCAAAAGTTGCCATGGGTATTGTGTTCCCAAATTCTCTACGACACTCAATGGCATCCTCAATCAACAATGGCCTAAGAGAGGTCCTAAAGGCACAAAGCTCACCCACTCGGAGTATGAAATCATCATCCCAATAATCACCCACAAAGTTACCCAAAATGACACACATTGGGGCTAGAGGACCAAGGAGGGTCTCGGGGTCATGCAAGGACAAAGAGATGGAAAGCAATATAGTGTAAGCATGACAAGGAGATGGGAGCACATACCTCGGAGACAAGATGTGGGCAATCTTGTCTCGGTCTCTCTTGATCCGACAATCAAACGGAGAAGGCGCCTCGGGTGGGGAATGCATGAAGCACCGGCCTCCATGGTAGAGATGCAAAGGTGAGGCCTTGAGCGGCAACGAGGGCGCCGACCAAGGCGGGATGAAGGCGCACAACTCCTCCGGTGTGACAGCCATGGGGTGCCGGCCTCAATGGGGTGGGCTCGAAGGGAAGCCTCCAAGAGGCGACAAGTGGGCTGCTCGTGGCTATGGGCGACGGCCAACCAAGTAGTGGCCGAGCCACCAACAAGGCATCTCCCGCCTCGGCGGTGAGGCACGGGCGCGGCGCCAAGAGGATGGTAGGGGCCGCTCCGGAAATGAGCACGCCAGACGGTGGAGGAGAGCCGATGGCCGCGAGGTGGGCCTTAGAGGCGCATGTCTCCTCGGATGCGTCGGCGGGATCAGGCAGCGGGCAGGGCGGAGGCGTGGGCACCCTTGGAGGCCGCGACTCGGGCACCGTGGCCAGTGTGGGATCGGGCTCCGTAGGTGGTTGTGGCTCGGGCACCAGGGTCATCGGAGTCCCGACCACTAAGGTCGGCAAAGGCTCAGGAACTGGGGCCGATGGCGGTACGGGTTCCGGTGTCGGTAGAGGCACAGACACCGGTTGCGGCTCGGGCACTGGAGCCGATGAAGTGGTGGGCACCGCAAGCGGCAGGCGCGCGATCACCGTGGCTGGCGGTGGGGCCTCGGTCACCGTGTCTGGTTGAGGCGCGGACACCAAGGACGGCGGAGCTACGGGCATCGGGGCCGTCAGAGGCGCGGGCATCGGGGCCGGCGGGTGCGCGGGCTGCGGCGTGGCTGTGGGCGGCATGGCCGTGGGGAAGGCCGTGGAGAGGCTCGCCATGCTTTGCTCAAGGGCTGCCTTCTCGGTGGCGAGGCTCTCAATTTCTTTGCGGGTTTGAGCCAAGTCGTCCATGAGAGCGCGGTTGGCAGCATCGGTGTTTTGGACACGGCGGGCGGCAGCCTCCGACACGAGCCGCTCATCGGCCAGTCGAGCCTCAAAGGAGCGTGGTTAAGCCGTGAAAGACTCGGGGACCAAGGTGGGTGATGAGCTGGCCACGAGGCGCCGGGTGTGGTGGGGATGGTGAGCATGGCCTTCGGCACGGCGGTTGGTGCGGGGAGGCGCCAGCCCGGGTCACTACGGTCAAGTGGGCGCCGGTGCTGACCTTGGGTACGGTTATACCCCCGGGGGTACACATCCGCCTAAGCCTCGTCTTCAAAGGCCTTGATATATTTGCCATAGGGGCGGGGATGCGGCAACCAATCCGGGTCACGGTGGTCTAGAGGGTTTCGTGGCTGCCCTTGGGCGCGAGCATAGTCTCAGTGGTTCACATCCGCCCAAGCCTCCTCTTCAAAGGTTTCGAGGTACTCTCCATATGGGTCTTCCTCATCATAGTGGTGGTGGAACTCATAAGCGGATACGGGCCTAGGGCGATAAGGACCCCCATACAAGGACGTGGGGTCACGAGCGTGGCGTCGTGGGCGCCGTTCCGGTAGCGGCCGAGCGAGATAAGGCCAATAAGGCTCGGCCATGGAAATCACCTAGCACAAGCAATAGGAAAACCAAGTAAAGAATCCCAAGCACTCACAACAAACATACTAAAAGAGTATGAAAACCTTAGGCCGAAAACAAACAAGTCAAAGCAATGCAAGCAACAAAATGTTCTAGGCAAGCAAGGCAATCACAAGAAGCAAAACTTAGGCTCAATCAAAAGGGAGATGGTTGGGCAAGGGCATGTAACTTAAGGTCATGGGGCGGGCTAAGGCAATTCCAAGCAAGGCCCAAGTGGATGACTTAGACTAGATGGGAGAAAGCCTAAGGTAACAATGGATGATAAGTCTAGGCTAGAACACAATTCGGCCTCCCTTATGGGCCCAAGGAAGAAGACAAGTGGTGACAAGCCAACCTAGAAGAATATGGAGAGATAGGCTTAGTGGCCTGATGCGAAAACCCCTCTGAAATGGCTTCGCCTGGGACGGATCTAGGCAGGACGCGGATAAAGATCGACTCTCGTGTGATGAACGAAGGATGATATCAATAATTAATTAGCAAGAATGGACTGCTAATTAATTATGGAGTATAACTTGTGACTTCTTGATCGAACAACAACGAACAGGGGAGGCACTAACAAATTAGCAAAGGTTGTGCTGCTAATTAATTGTTAGCATGTAGCGGTGATACCTTGGTTGCTCAGCAACGTACAGGATGAAGACACAAATAATTAGCAAGGGATGAGTGCTAATTAATTAAGGCCTCAGTGGGCGATTTCGTTGAACAACAGCAAGTGGGACTCGGCCATGAAATATCGCATAGGGAAGACAGAGCACAGGACAACTCGGACATGACAACAGTGAACACGATCAGTGGAGAGAATTCGAACAGTAGGGATTACGGGGGTGTAATTCGGTGGACTAGGGTTAGGGTTGACGTTGAGCAAGGGGTGGAGAAATTCTCACAACAAGGCTTGCTTCAATTCAACGTCCCAAAAATTAGGGTTCCAAGTTTCAATATAAAGGCTCCTAAGTTACCGAAGATAGTAACTTTTCTAATGCCTAAAAATAGTAATAATGCAAAATACGAGAGTAAACAAATAAAAACAATTCCCAAGATGTCTAATAATGTTTATGCTTATCCTCTTGATAAGTGGCCACCGAACACATAACACCGGTAGGTGTGGAAGTTGAAGTCGCTCCATTCCTTTCAAATGCTTTAGCGACAATGCTTGTAGTCACGTGGGCAATGGCTCTGGCACGAACTCTCGTAATTGGTCCGTTTGACCGAATGCTAAGCGACTCTTCCTCCTCGGCCTCCGTCAATGTCAAGGGCTGTCCCGCATCATTCTCCCCTTCTTGGCCTCGAATCGTCCCCGATTCGTCAATGTCAAGGTCTGGCGGTGTGTAGGGGGAGAGGTCTCCGATGTTGAAGGTGCTGTGAACTCCATATTCTGCGGGAAGCTCAAGCTTGTAGGCATTGGGGCCGTAAGCTTCCAAAACCTTGAACGGGCCATCACCTCTCCGGTCGATCTTGGATCGTCTCTTTGACGGAAACCGATCCTTCCTCAAATGCAACCAAACAAGGTCCCCGGGCGCGAAAGTGACGCGACGCCGGCCCTTGTTGGCCTTCTGCTCTAGCTGCCGGGCTCTCCTCTCCAGCTGCTCCTTTGTCCTGGCATGCAGCTCCTGTATCATCTCCGCCCGAGTAGCTCCACGTACATGATCACCATCCTTCAGCGGGTGTGGTACTAAGTCCAACGATGATAGCGGGTTCCGGCCGTACACCACCTCAAATGGTGACATGTTCATCGCAGAATGGACATACCTGTTATAAGAGAACTCAACAAAACATAGTAAGTCCTCCCAACGGCGCGGGTTGGTCCTAAGCATGGTCCTAAGCAAAGTCCCTAAGGTCCGGTTGGTCACCTCGGTCTGGCCATCAGTCTGCGGGTGGTAGCTAGTAGAGAATAAGAGTTTGGTACCTAGCTTACCCCACAAGGTCCTCCAAAAATGGCTAACAAATTTCACGTCCCTATCGCTAACAATAGAACGCGGTATACCATGTAAACGCACAACATTGTCGAAGAAAAGTAAAGCACAATCCGCAGCATTGTTAGTGCCCTTACATGGTATAAAATGTGCCATCTTCGAGAACCTATCAACCACGACAAAAATAGAGTCCCTCCCCTTCTTAGACCTAGGCAACCCCATCACAAAATCCATAGATATGTCCTCCCAAGGACGGTCAGGTATAGGTAAAGGGGTGTATAGTGAGGGACTGGATCTAGACTTGGCCCTATGGCAAGTGACACAAGCATTGCAAAACCTAGTGACCTGGTTAGTCATGTTGGGCCAATAAAAGTGCTCCTTAAGGGCTGCTACGGTTTTGGCTATACCGAAATGTTCCCTACTCTCATGTGCCTCTTTAACTAAGAGTTCCGTAATAGAAGAATATGGTATGCATAGCTTTCCACTCTTATAAAGGTACCCTTGGTCAAGGAAGTAGGAATCTGAGGAACCCTGAGATGCGCAAGTCTCATAAATAGATTTAAAGAAAGTATCATGCGAATACAATTCCTTAATCAATGAAAAACCAAAGACTGAAGCATCAAGGGAAGACAAGAGGACGTACCTGCGAGAAAGGGCGTCGACGACCACATTCTCCTTACCTTTCTTATGCATCACCACATAGGGAAAGGTCTCCATGAATTCTACCCACCTCGCATGCCGACGTCCGAGTGTGGTTTGATGCTTAAGGTACTTCAAGGCCTCATGATCGGTATGGATAATGAACTCCTTTGGCCACAAGTAATGCTGCCACGTCTTCAACACCCTGATAAGAGCATACAGTTCTTTATCAAAAGTAGAATAGTTAAGTGTAGCACCTGACAATTTCTCACTGAAGTACGCGATGGGTTGGCGCTCCTGGAGAAGCACCCCATCGATTCCAATGTTGGAGGCGTCGCACTCAACCTCAAAGGCCTTGTTGAAGTCCGGCAGCTATAGTAATGGTGCGTGGCATAGGCGGTCTTTTAGCACTCTGAATGCTACCTCATGCTTTGGTTCCCAAGTAATGGTGGCGCCTTTCTTTGTGAACTCATGTAGAGGCACGGAAATGGAGCTGAAATCGCGCACAAAGCGCCTGTAGAAGCCAGCCAACCCCAAGAAAGATCGAACCATGGTCGGTGTAGTTGGGGTAGGCCACTCCTTGATGGCGCGGACCTTTTCTTCATCAACCCGCAGCCCATCCTTAGAAACAACAAATCCTAGAAAAATCGTTGTGTCCGAGCAAAACACACATTTTGCCAAGTTGGCATATAATTGCTCGTTCCGAAGGCATTATAGAACCTGTCTAAGGTGTAAAACATGCTCATGCAACGATCGACTGTACACTAAAATATCATCAAAATAAACAACCACAAACTTCCCCAAAAAATGATGAAGGACGTGATTCATTAACCTTATAAAAGTGCTCGGTGCGTTGGTGAGTCCGAACGGCATGACTAGCCACTCATAAAGGCCATGCTTCGTCTTGAATGCCGTCTTCCATTCGTCGCCTTCCTTCATGCGGATTTGGTGGTAGCCACTCCTAAGATCAATCTTTGAAAATAATGTGGCCCCATACAACTCGTCCAGCATATCATCAAGGAGAGGGATTGGATGACGGTACTTCACCGTGATTTGATTGATGGCCCTGCAGTCCATGCACATTCTCCATGAACCCTCCTTCTTCGGTACGAGGATTATCGGGACACCGCAAGGACTTAGGCTTTCACGAATGTAGCCCTTATCCAAGAGGTCGGTAACTTGTCGTTGAAGTTCTTTAGTCTCCTACGGGCTCGCCCTGTATGCCGCCCTATTGGGTAAGGAGGTGCCCGACACCAAATCAATCTGGTGCTCAATCCCACGTATAGGAGGTAGACCGTCCGACAACTCATCGGGCATGATGTACGTGAAGTCCTGCAAAAGAGAAATCACAGAAGCGGGTAGCTCATCGACATTCTTTAAAATCGAAAAACACGCATTTGGAACCAATAAAATACAAGGAGAACGTCCCTGAACAATTGGAGAGAGATCCCGCGAGCATGCCATAAGCAAACGTCGTTCACATCGACCCTGGACCACACTCGAAGGATCGCTAGAAGAAGGTGGAGGAGCAGCCCCTGACTCGGTCCAGAACTCGGCCGAGTTCTGGGTCGAGTTAGGCTCGACATGGTTTCGACTTTGCTGACTCGGCCGAGTTTCTGTTGGTCCGAGGCCGAGTTGTTCACTGGTACGGGAACTCAGTCCAGAACTCGGTCGAGTTCTGGGCCGAGTTGGCTTCTGTTATGGAGACTCGGTCCAGAACTCGGTTGAGTTCTAGGCCGAGTTATGGCCTGACATCTTTGCTCCTTTCACCGGGTTGGGCACGGGCGATGTCGGCTTTGGTGTCGTCGACTTGGCCTTCTCCAATGCCTTGATCCGGTCTCTCTCGACTTGATCATGAATGATTTCTTGTGGCGTCATGGATAAAAGTGTGACCCGACGTCCCTTGTTTTGGAAAGTGTACTTATTCAAGAAACCGTCATGTACCGCTTTCTTGTCTAATTGCCATGGGCGACCTAAAAGGAGGTGAGTCGCATCCATAACAACAACATCACAAGTAACGGAATCAACATATTGACCAATAGAGAATGTAATGTGGCATTGCCTGGTTACCACATCACCTTTACCTTCCGAGATCCATTACAAACTATATGGTTGAGGATGTGCAATCGTAGGCAAATTGAGGGCGTGAACGACCTTTTCATTCAAAATGTTACAGCACGATCCGCTATCCACAATCACACTCAACGAAGAAGTGCCCACAATGCAGCAAGTGTGGAACAAATTCTCGCGTTGGTCCACTAGAGACGCGTCCTTCACTGTCAAGGTACGGCGAGCAGCAAGAGAGAGAGGTGTACCTTCATTCAAATCCGGTGGTCCACATTCATAAGGCTCCGACTCTTCGTAGTCGTTGTACACCGGTGGTGGTGCTTCCTCGGTCTCCTCCTCGTCATCAAATGACTCGTAACCCGTGGCTTGAGAGAACAACACGCGTCTCGAGTTCGAGCAATCGCGCATGAAATGACCACGGCCGCCACATTTGTAGCAAACCCGGTCGCTCGTCTTTTCCGAACGGGTGTCCTGCTTCGGGGGAGCGCGCGTCGTGGACGGTTTGGGTGCTTCGAGATGAGGCGGGGCCCGGTTGTAGGGGGCTTATGGCCGAGGCTGCGTACTCACAATGGGGTTAGGAGAAAAAGATGAAGGATTCGGTTTAGAATCATACCTGCGGGAGGAAGATCCCGATAGCCATGGATAAACCTTCTTACGCACCAAACGTTGATGAACCTTTTGAGCTGCGTGCACAAGAGCGGTCAAATCATTGATAGGTAACACATCGACCTCCTCTCGTAGATCGACATGCATCCCTTCGAGGAACTTCGTCTTGAACGTGCCAGGAGTGACGCTTATGCCCGCCTTGAAGTACAAATCCTCGAGATGAGCAAAGAACTCGAGAGGAGTGCTCGTACCTTGGCGTGCTAGAGCAATCTTCAAATGCATTTCTTGCTTGTACTCTGGGGGCACGTACTTCCGAGTCATGACATAGACAAGTTGATGCCATTGCTCAATGGTGTCGTATCCCATACAAACCCGGTTCTTTTGGTCCCTATGCCACCATGAACGAGCGGCTCCTTGAAATTGTAATGTGGCGAATTCCACCTTGTCTTCCTCGTTGTAGTGGCAATGTGCAAGAGCATGTTCCGTGCCTTGCAACCAGTCCAAAAAGACAGCGGCATCATAATCACCAAGAAAGGGTTCGATTTTTACCTTAATTTCTCTTCAAGCGCCGTAGTTAGGTTGCACTTGTCGTCTATCTTCATAGGGGCGCTCTCCTTGGTAGCCACGACCAGCACCCCGTCCTCCATTGTGTCCCCTACGACGCCGTGGTGGCGCTTGCTCGTACTCATCATAGTCGTCGGGGTGAGGATAAAAAACAGGAGGGGGAGGAAGCTTACGCGGTATCCATCCTTCCGGGTGCACTTGATGCTCAATTGGCTCAACTAGGGGGGATGGAAGTTACCCGGGTTCACTTGGCCAGCCAAGTGCATGTCCTCCTCATCATATTCAGCAAAGGGACGTTGGGGATACGTTCAAGAAGGGGCTTGGGGCACCGGATGCGAACGTCCATGCGGTGTTCGGGTAGTGCGGTCTGCAAAAGTGGCATGATTGTTATCATAATAAGGGTCAGGGGCGTAGGAATCATACCTGGGCCTCTCATGAGAATGATGGTGCCGACGTGGGGTGTCGACATGGTCGGAGTAGTGGCCATTGTCATCTAGGTCCTTAGAGTTGGACCGAGGTTGCCATCGTTCGTCAATGGGCGGACCCGTGGGTTTCACCACGACCGAGCGCAGCTTGCCGGCTTGCCGAGTGGTGTCGCCTGGATGGTGTGAGGAGGACGCGATGTGCTTCCCTTTGTCAAGGCGAGAGTCATGACGGATGAGTCGCCCATCACGTGCGTCCCAGTGGTCTTCCTCAAGCATCGAAGTCGGGCCCAATTGAGCTTCTACGAGCCCCTTGTATTGTTGAAGTTGTTTCTCCGCGGTGTGTAGCCGCTCGATCACCTCAAGTCGTTCCACCTCGGATTGAGCAAGGCGATCCTTTGCGGTCACTAGTTCAGCGGCTTGTGCCTCGGATTCATCACCATGCAACGACATAGCAAAGAAGGTTAAACAACAACAGGCAACAACAAACAAAGTTACTCAGCGCAATAAACTCAACTCAAGAATCAAAGTCTCCCGGTATCTAGTTTTGGCAATCCGTGAGGGAGGTCAAGGCAAGGAAGTGAACTCGTATGCAATAACCGTCTCAAGCTAATCAAGCATGTAATAGAGTCAAACAATGAATAAATCAAAGCAAAGATCATGCAAGATAAGCTCTTTTATAGATTGCTACTAGAGATATGAAAGACAAGAAATGGAATTGCTGAATTAGTGCAGGATTTCCTGTTGCAAGTGCTAATATTAAAGGTTTGTGTTGGAAGCGTAGCACCTAAAAAAAATAATTTCAGCAACTTGTTGTAATTTTTGTTTTGTTTTTTTTTGAAGAAAGAAAGCAAGGTAGCAACACAAATTTCAGCGTATTCGTGGAATGCACCCAAGCTCAAGAGGTAGAAGATTTTTTGTAGACTTTGTGTAACAAACGCGAACTTACCATTCATGCAATGACAACTTAATGCAGCGAAATAATCAAAGAAGACAATACGCCACACAATAATATCGCAAGATAAACTATTGCACACAAGGAGGTTCGGTTTCTCACAAACAAGAAAAAGAAACGCTCGGTTCGATTCAACTTGCGTTGCAAGGCAAATCACCTAGGGTTTGGCACTCAAAATTTTTTTTTATATAAAATCAGATTGGCGGAAGACAATAGAATGGAAGAATAAGCTATGGAAAAAACTAGAAAATTTGTAGGGAGAAATTGAAATCAAGAGACGAATTTACCACACGTCATACCCCTGGAAGCTGATACCAGTTGATGCAAAAACCCCTCTGAAATGGCTTCGCCTGGGACGGATCTAGGCAAGACGCGGATAAAGATCGACTCTCGTGTGATGAACGAAGGATGATACCAATAATTAATTAACAAGAATGGACTGCTAATTAATTATGGAGTATAACTTGTGACTTCTTGATCGAACAACAACGAACAGGGGCGGCACTAACAAATTAGCAAAGGTTGTGCTGCTAATTAATTGTTAGCATGTAGCGGTGATACCTTGGTTGCTCAGCAACGTACAGGATGAAGACACAAATAATTAGCAAGGGGTGAGTGCTAATTAATTAAGGCCTCAGTGGGCGATTTCGTTGAACAACAGCAAGTGGGACTCGGCCATGAAATATCGCACAGGGAAGACGGAGCACAGGACAACTCGGACAGGACAACAGTGAACACGATCAGTGGAGAGAATTCGAACAGTAGGGATTACGGGGGTGCAATTCGGTGGACTAGGGTTAGGGTTGACGTTGAGCAAGGGGTGGAGAAATTCTCACAACAAGGCTTGCTTCAATTCAACGTCCCAAAAATTAGGGTTCCAAGTTTCAATATAAAGGCTCCTAAGTTACCGAAGATAGTAACTTTTCTAATGCCCAAAAATAGTAATAATACAAAATACGAGAGTAAACAAATAAAAACAATTCCCAAGATGTCTAATAATGTTTATGACTACTCCTCTTGATAAGTGGCCACCGAACACATAACAGCGGTAGGTGTGGAAGTTGAAGTCGCTCCATTCCTTGCAAATGCTTTAGCGACAATGCTTGTAGTCGCGTGGGCAATGGCTCTGGCACGAGCTCTCGTAATTGGTCCGTCTGACCGAATGCTAAGCGACTCTTCCTCCTCGGCCTCCGTCAATGTCAAGGGCTGTCCCGCATCATGGCCCATGGTGCCAAGGGGAGGTGAGAGAGCCCACCAAAGATGTGACCCAACCAAGGAGAAGAAAGAAAATGGGAGTGGGCCTTCTCAATTTTTTGATTTCCGATTTTTTTTTTTTGACTTGATGGGCCTTGTTGCCTTTTTTTTTGGCCTCTTGATTTTGAGTAAGGCTTTTGCTAAAACTTGTAGAGGAAGGCCCAACTAGATATCATGTAACTAAGGAAGAGGTAGGGCCACAACAAGGCCTTTGAAATGTACTTAGGGCCGGCACACATGGGTTGTATTTTTGATTGGAAGACAATGTCCCTTTGGGGTATGGGACAAGGTAAAGAAAATGGGAAAGAGGATTGTTGACTTGCCACAAATGATCCCCTCTTTGAGGAACCCACAAAATTAAGCTTCCAAGCACTCTATCCCACACCAAATTAGTCAAGAGTCAAATTTGGATTTTTTCCCAACAACCTAAGACAACCAAAAGTGCTAAGTGGGAAGTACCTTTAGCCTTTGCCAAAAATGCCTAAAGTCATATGCACACTTAACAATTAAAAATGGAGCTAGCATTGGGAGAGGGGCACATGGCTGGCCATGGGGGATGATGATGGTGGTTGTAGGGTGGTGGTGGTGGCAGCAAGGTGGCGGACACGGTGGTCCGATCGCCGAAGGTGGTGGTGGTCGCCGAAAAGTGAATTTTTTGTGTTTTTTGAGGGTGGGTTTGGGAGGGATGAACAAAGCACAAAAATAAACACTAAACTAGCATGAAAACAAGAAAAAAAGGCATGGAAACAAGGAAAAACTGAGCATGAACAACCGAACACAAAACATGAAGAAACAAGAAAAAATTGAAACTAGCTAGAGGGGAAATGAGCATGAACACATGGTCAACATGGAAGAAAGAAAAGAACTCATGCAAGCTATGAAAATAACCTCAAAAACTGAAGTTGGAAGAGGAAAAGAAAAACTTAGCTTGGACAATGGCTCTTGATACCAATTGATGAAGAATCAAGGTCACCAATGGAACCTTTCTTCTCTATGAGGGCTAGATCGTGTCCAAGCTTGCCTTCTTCTCCTTCCTATGCTTGTTGGATCTTCAAATGGAGCTTGAGAGGTGGCTTGGGTCAAGGGGTTGTCGAGGGGAACCACAACCGGCGGTGAGCGAGTGAGAGTCGGCGGTTCTTGGTTTCACGGCCAAGGGAACCTCTTTTAGAGGTTCCTTAGCTAGGAAGAACTTGGTTCCAAAGTTGTGAATGATTTGCCTTGTGAGAAGATGAGATTGAGAGGAAGAGATGTGAAGATTTGGAAGCTTTTAGTTGATAGAAGATAGTGGCGGCCTAGGGGAGATAAAATCTTACCCAAGGCTTTGGCCACTCTTTAATTCTTCAACTAATGAACAAAAGAAAGCCAAGGATGGCTTATATAATCGAGGATTTTGGTGGGCTAGGATCCCATATGCAAATGGGTCCACACGCCCAACATAGAAAGACAAATACATGATTAATTAACAAAAGCGGAAAGGGGATAAAAGCCATAAGGCTTGGATATAGACGTGCACATAAATGCCTTGGAATCGAAGCATTGTCGATGCTTGAGTGTCGTGGCATTGATGCGCCGGCGTCTTGGTGGTCAAGTACCAGGACTCATCATGTTCTCTTTACTTTTTCTATGATACAGAACACATGAAGTGTTTGTCTCTTCTACATGCCATGGAAATGTTGATCGCATATACAGTACCGATTTGATCATCCTGGAGATGTACGTCATGGTCGAGAATTTGGTGGTGGAGCTCTTGTGAGATCTCCTGTTAGTCATGACTATTCACCTCCTTATTCTCGAGGTAAAGGAATTGAAAGGCTATTTGCAAAGCCACTTGACAATCCTAGACGTTTAAGAGGGAAAGGTAGTAACAATCCTAATGTCAGTCCATGGGAAGGAGATTGGTATTGTCAAGATCATGTCTAAGTTCGATGTTGTATTACTACACTGTGTATAAAAGTGCATGTCTTGTATTTAATAGTGCATGATTAGTTACCGAAAGTGCATAAATAAGCTCTGAAACATTATTTGACAAGGTTTGTGGAAAACATGATTTTGTTCTCACCGCCTATGTGGGATTCGAACCCATATTGTGTGCTATAAGAACATTGCTCTACCTTTTGGGCTAATAGGCTTTAAAGGGATTTCAAAACTTTTATCAAAATTAAAATAGAGACCAACACTATACCAATAAGTTTCTCCTAAAAGTTTTAAAATCAACCACAGAAGCACTAATGTTTTCATAGCCACCAACAATTTCCTTGTACAATCTATGACACTTAATAGTCCGTACATTGGCTCTTGAGAAGTTCAACACAAACTTCTTATGTCCACTGTCCATATTTCAATTGGTCTTCATAAACTGCCTATAAGGGGTCATCAACAAACTGATGCGTACGACGTTCTACAAATGATTACACTATATAGCCAGACCTTCCAACAAATCTGAAAATGATTTTGTATTACAACTAACCGTATTTGAAAACCAAGTGCATCGACTAGGTTTATTTCGACCAACTTTATAGCCTTCCCTAGTACAAATCAACTATTTCACAACTACAATTTGTTCCTTTTTGTCCTTGTGGGAGCAACCATTGCGCACATCAAACCCACATCCCGCTGCATAATGTTTGTAGATATCCATACCTTCCTCAAGTTTAGTAAATGTTTGACCGAAGAAAGGTGATGTGATCCCACTAGTGGAAAAAACACTTTTTGAGGCTTCCTTTTAGAGGCGTACATAGTTCAAAATGCCTCAACAACGACTTAGGCAATCACTTTTTTTGGTTTTTGAGGCGGATAATTAATTTATACGCCTCAAAAACATATTTTGAGACGGGCAAATTAATATACGCCTCAACAAGTATCCGAAAAAACATTTCCCGCTAAAGTATTAGAGGCGGGCCAGGGTAAGGCCTGCCTCTAATGCTAACTAATTGAGGCGGACCAAGTAGCCCGCCTCAATTAAAGCTTGTTGAGGCGGGCCTCTTAAAGCCCGCCTCAACAAGTATGTCCAATAGAGGCGGGCATGTAAGGCCTGCCTCTATTAGACCATTACTCGGCCGAGTCGTTGTGCTCTTAAAGCCCGATAGTCTCCTTGGTCCCCACCCCGATAGTCTCCTTCTTCACTTGGTTCTCAAACGCGTCCTCCGCGATAGTCTCCTCTCCCGCCCTAAGTCTCCACCACGACATCTACTTCTCCATCTCAGATGCCTCCTTCCCGGACGCCTCCTTCCCCGGACACTTCCTTCTCCAGTTGACAACGTGTCTCCCTCCGGCGCCTCGAATTGCCCCATCCTCGGACCCCTCCTCTCTCTCTCTCTCTCTCTCTCTCTCTCTCTCTCTCTCTCTCTCTCTCTCTCTCTCTCTCTCTCTCTCTCTCTCTCTCTCTCTCTCTCTCTCTCTCTCTCTCTCTCTCTCTCTCTCTCTCTCTCTCTCTCTCTCTCTCTCTCTCTCTCTCTCTCGCGCACGCGCGAGATCCAGTGCACGCCGTTTCTGAAGGAACCAAGGCCCGGCCAAGTTCACTACCGGTTAGGTTTTCTCTGATTTGCATTTCTGCTCTTATTTCCTAGGGTTTCTCTTCTACTCTTGTTTCTACCTTTACATGTTTCGAATTGGCTCTGGTATTAGGGTTCATATGTTCACCTTGACATATTTTAAGATTTGTTATTGACATTGTGTTCACCTTGATAGATTTAAGACCTATTATTGACATCCGAATAGTTTTATTTGGTAATGCAAATGCAACCTACAACAAAAGCCAAGAAAGAGGAAATACGGGGAATAGAGTATCGAGATCTAACCAGAGAAAGCCTCAAAAGTGCTGATCAACTAATGAAATGTATTGTCAGTTGGATTGTTTTCTTTTTCTTTATTTTTTATATTCAGCTAATAAAATGATTGTTGCTGCTATCGATCAGGCCTCAAAAGTGCTGTCTAAAATGCATGGAGAGGATGTAGATGCCTGTGGATCTTCCAGAAACATGGACAAGGATGAACCTGTTGCTGAATCTGAAGAGGGAAACCTAAGAAATCCCAAACAACTGTAAGATTCATCTTCTTTATTACTTATTAGCCATACCTTTCCACTAAAATGCTAACAGAGTTGCAAAGCTAGTTTATAATGCAAGTTGAAATATGCACAAACAAATAGTATTGATTTGTACACTGGATTAATATTGCTTTATGTGTAAGGGTGTTTGTTGCAATGGTCAAATCTAGCTTTGTCTGCTCCACAAGTCTCAAATTCATGAAACGTTTAGTGCTGCTAGGAAGTAGATTCTTCTCTTGTAATTATTGACCCTCTTCACACTTGTAGAAGCAATTGAAGTTGGACCATAAATTAGAATAAGACCTTATAACTATACATACTGGATACCTTCTTTTTTCCACACATTTTTGAAGTATGAAAGTGGAGATTTTTGGTATATGCTAATATGCTGATGGAAAACTCATCTTGACAGGGGAATAGCTTACCTTCTTCATAATGAACCAAATGTTATAATTCATCGGGATCTAAAGCCCAGGTTAGTGCATTTCTTTCATATTGTATCACCTAAGGAAATTTATGAAGTTTATTTTGTATGTCTTACATAATTTATATGAATCGGGAATTGTCTGTTAGTCAACTCAACTACAGACCATCTCAAAGTAGGTGTCTTCGGTTTAAGCAAGCTCCTTAAAGCATAACATGCGTGTGGGGTCAAAATTTTATTTTTATTCTCTTTTGATAAAGATGGTAACTCAGAAACTGCTGTTTGAGATTTGACCGTATTAGACTCTGTTTATTCATCCATGTGAGTTGTATTGTTAAGCCATCAATGATTAAACACTGTTATTGTTCCTCAGACTTTGTTTCCCAATTGTAAAATAACTGTACAATTAGGAACCAAGATAGTTTAGAAGTGGAAATAACCTGATCTGCAAAAGATCTGACCAATAAACAGAATGACCTCAAAGTGACCAATAATCTGATTACATTTTTGTTTGACCAGAAAATAGAATGATCTCAATGTGACCAATAATCTGATTATCGTTTTGAGTTTCTAATTATCCGTATATTAGAGAGTACCTTATAGTTATTGTGAAGAGACTCAATCTTACCTTGTAGTGCTCTATTTGTTGGTCATTTTCCATCTATGTAATAACTCTGTTGCTTTTTACTATTAATGTTGAATTCCTGTGCCATTTGGAACTAGGCTATATGAATCTTTCAGTCTTTTACTGTAAGCGAAAATCCCTTTAGGCAAATACATGCTTTACTTGAAGGATTTTCCTTTTTATCTCTGTTGTATGGTTATTTGACTCGCTGCAGATTACATCAACAAGGAACTTGATAAGACTATATACTCTATTGGCTCTAAGCTGAGGTTCTTTTCAGATTGGCTTGTCAAAATAATAGTGTCCTGCAAACAGGTATTATTTTCCTACTTTATTTGATGACTCCTTGTAGTGTATTTTGTTGTTTCTACATCAGATTAGGGGCCAAATTTATAGTGGAAGCTTCAAATTGCTTAGGAGATGGCAACAAAGTTAGATATGGTCAATCTTCAAAAAATGCTTAGGGGACGGATTTTTACTATCGCATCATCTCATTTCTGTTGAACTTTTTTCTTACTCTAATTCAGTACTAAGTCGAAATAACGTGGAAATTGGCTTGTCCCCTTCGAGTAGAGGGTCGATCGAACCAAAGGTAACGGTTGCCGGACGTCTAAACGCTAGAACAACGATTCCAAACCAATGAACTTGGACGAATATAGAGAGAAAAATGTTGTTGATTGTATTATGTTTTTGCGTACTTATCCCCCTCTAATGATCTTCAGAAAACCCTTTATATACATTCAATCTCTAGGAAGATTCGGGCATTTACCCATCTGTGATCTTCGCTGGTCGACTTTAGTTGCCGGATATGCCATAATCTTATGACATTTATGACTTTGATCTTGCAGGCTCGTAGCCGTTGCATGGGATCTGGGCATTTTCATAACGCTTCCGATCATGGCACTGTCTTGTCCTTGGCTCCCATCGTTTGATTTTGGTCTCTTGGTCGTCTGGTTGCTTCGTCGCCTGGCCGCTTCATCGTCAAGAAGTGTCTTCGCGTATTGGGCCGCCTCTTCTGAAGGCCCACTAAAATCATGGCCCAACAATGGCCATGAATTGGGGACCGGTCTTAGCTCGTATAGAGTGCATTACCTCCTGTGTTATAACAATATTGTCCTTAATCTGCCTACCCAGAACGAAGCTGGACTGAGTTGGAGCAACGACCTTCCTCATAAGCGGCTTCAAACGCATGACCAGGGCTTTGGTTGCAATCTTGAAAGCAACGTTACATAAACTAATCGGTCGTAACTGACTAGTGGTCTCCGGGTTATCGACCTTTGGAATTAGAACCAACATGGTTTCATTTAGATTGTCAGGCATGCCATGACCTTGCAAAAATACTAAGCACACTCGTTTCCACCTCCTTGTGAACTGTTGTCCAATTGCTTTGGTAAAATAACGCATGATAACCGTCTGGTCCAGGCACTTTTAGTGCCCCCATATCATCAACTGCCTTCTTGACATCCAGCTCAGTGAAAGGCCTACAAAGATCGTCCAGTTCTGATTGCGACAACACCGGGAATCCATCTCGAGGCACATCAAAAGGGCCCTCGAAGTCATTCTCTTCAGTATAAAGGGAATGAAGGTGGGACATGACAATATGACGGATCGTGTCATGGTCCTAAAGCCAAACGTTCTCTGCATTGCGAAGGCCTTCCACCTTGTTCTATTTTCGACGAACCACCGCACAGGCGTGGAAAAATTGAGTATTTCTGTCACCATCAAGGAGCGCATCCGAGCGGGCTTTTTGCATCCAGAACAAGTGAATTTGTTCAAGTGTTGTATCTAGTTGTCCTATGAGCTTCCGGTCTAACTGTAGTAAACCAGAATTTGTGCCGACACAAAGCTGTTTTTGCACTCCTTCAATACGTCTCCATAGCCTATCCCTACACCGGAATAAATTCCCAAAGACCCGCTTGTTCCAACTATCCAAGTTATTAGTCAGGTTCGAAAGAGCATGAGAGAGAAGTGCCCCCCGATTCCAGTATTGAGCAAGAAAGGATTGAAATTCATGGTGGAGTAACCAAGCAACTTGAAACCGAAAAGGTCTGTTAAAAGGCCTACAATCAGTGAAGCCCTGAACACTAAGAAGCAGCGGATTGTGATCAGAATGAAGCGCCGGCAAGTGCCTTATAGCACCCTCCTCAAACATACTACGCCAAGCCATACTACAGAGCCCCCTATCCAGACGCGTAGAGGTTCAGGTAGAAGGGTCCACACCACGACTCCAGGTGAACTTTTGGCTAGAATATCCGAGGTCCAGTAAGCACATATCGTCAATCCACTGATTAAATTTTGCACACCGGCGTCGCATTCCATCCGAAGTCCCAGTCCTCTCATCCATAGACTTCGTCTCATTAAAATCCCCCATTAACAACCATGGGAGCTCATTCGAGTTGCAGAAATTCAGCAATCGGGTCCATAATTCCTCGCGGCTGCTCGGTAGAGGGCTTGCGTAGACAACAGAGAAAAGCCAGTCGGCTTTCCCAGAATGTGAGATCTTTACAGATACGACTTGATCATGGACATCCACTTGATTCAAGGCAACCGGTCCCCTCGCCAGAGTATCCAAATATCACCCCGGAACCCCAGTGCTTCAGATCTCAGAATACCATCAAAACCAATTTGTTTGCACACAAGATCCGCCTGACTACCACTAATCCGGGTCTCGAGGAGGACGAGAACAGACGGGTCATGTGTTCTAATCAAATCTTTCAAAGTTCGGAGAAATCCCTTGCTACCCGCACCTTGGGTATTCCAGGATATAATCTTCATGTCTGGAATGATAATGGATAAAAGATGAAGAAGGGGAGTATCTCTGCTTATCCACTCTGACAAGAGGTCATACATCGGCTGAGACCATTTTGGCATCACCATCTTGTATGCCACATTCGGTTGGCAAGTCTTTCTCGACTTCGAAGTCCTGTATTGAAGCTTTCATGTAGGTGTCCAAAGGTAAATTTGCCCCACCCTTGGAGCAGCCGATGCCTGGATCCAATTCCATGGCACTGTCATTGTGATGAGGGGGGTCGCTTGTGTGCTTGCTTGGATCCTCTTTAGTTAGGAGCTTACTGATAGGGATTTGACCTTCCTTAGTAGGTAAAGTTTGCAAACCCGATTTTGCCGGGGACCCAACTTCCGTATCCTTCCTGAATCTGCCGAATAGTTTCGCAATCGTCCCCATAGGCTGACTTTTTCCAATGTTGTTATCCTTTTTCGTATCTTTTGGTATATCTTTTACTTCCTTTGTGATATCTTTTGGGATAACTCTTCCAGTTACCTTAAGTGTGGCCGAAAAATTAGGGGTACTTTCCTTAGATCCTGTGACGCCCTTTGTACTATCCTTTTTAGTTGGACCTCCCTTCCTTGCTGATTTCCTTAAAATATTCTTTCCTTTGAAATATGTTGTTGGGATTTTCTTGTTTGCTATTTCCTTTTATTGAGTCTTGACTTTGTTTGCAGTCATATCCGTGGTAGTTTCTTGGGTGGCAGCAAGGATATCCAGAGGATCCTGTCCAATCTCCACGTCAACACTATCCTCCAAATCGGTTAGGATTTGGAAACGGGATCCCGATGAAATAGGAGTATCCTTTCTGGGCGAATTTGGCACCTTTCTTGCAGACATTTGAACTTTAACCAGAACCGGGTTCAGGGGCATGTCAGCCAAATTAGTCTGAATCGGTTGCTCTATTTCCTTCTCCCTCTGATCTTGTTGCCCAGGCACCAGAGTTCCATGGGATGATGAAGCATGCCCAACGTGATGTTGAACGTTGTGCCGCCCTCCCGGTGTTCTTCTCGCCACATGATTAGGGAGCATCCAACCCTCATAAGTGATACGATCCTACCCACCATGACTGCCACAGAGGAAGAGGAAGAGGAAGCTATGAGCATTCGCTCAGAAGGGCCAATAACAAGATCGCGTGCCAAAGCCATTCCCAATGCGACACAATCATTGATTGTGTGCGTCATCGCTAGCCAAGGGACGCAAGAGACCGCGTTCTCCCTCAATCGCCTCCAACCAAGTCCAGAGAACGCGTTCTCTGTCAAGATACTCGCCACCATCAGTTGAACGCGATCTTTGAATTGTTTTGTCATTTCTGAAACATTATTATTTTAGTTATTTCTTTTGGGCGTGCGTTCCACGCATGTCGCGTGGGCTAGCCCATTAAGCGAGACTCGGCCCATCTGAGTCCCGCTATCCCTTATAAAAGGTCAACTCGACCTTCTGTACTAGGTTACGTTCATTTTTAATTAAAGCCTGAGTCTCGAGAGCTAATTATCTCCTCCCCTTTGATCGAACGTCAAACCCTAATCTTCCTTCTCATCTCCATTCCTCCGCCGCCGACGCTACGGCCAATCACTCGATCTACTCGAGTCTATCCCCTCTGCTGCCGACGATACGGCTTCGCTCGTCTCTTGAGCCACTACCATCATCGCGCTCTCTTACTCACGCGAGGCAACAACACCGCGTTCCACCCCTTAAATCTCAAAACCAACACGCGCGACTCACCACCAAGATCTCGATTCGGCATCCACATGCAGGAACGCATCAATTGGCATCAGAGCCTTTGATCTTGTAAGTCGCTTGTCAAGTCCCATTTGTTCACAAATTATTATTTTTCTCCATCATCTTGCTTCCGCCATTGTCAAATTTTTTTTTCTCTTCAAACACATGCTAGTCCTTTCGGTTTCTACAAGAGAATCTCTTGGCCGATTAATTGCTTGATCCCCGCGATAACATTGTGTGATTTGTTTTTGCATGAAATCTGCATAATTAATTGATTGATTTTCTTAATTAATCGCGTGAATCTCGCTAACATATCTTGCCATATTTTCTTGTGTTGACCGTTATAAATCTACATCAAATCTTCTCTCTCCTATCGCGTAACTCTCGCGATTTCTTTCTATATTAGTTACTTAGCTGATTTTATTTTGTTTCATTTAATTCATATCCGATCTTCAATCAAAAGTCAAAGACTAAGATTCGGATTTGAAATTCAAATTTCAAAAGTCAAGTCGCATTAAAAAAAAAGGGACGCGACTTATTTTAAAAAAACAAAAAAAAAACAACAACAAGAAGGAAAGCCAAAATAAGGCAACCTTCTTTTCCCCTCTCGGCTAGGCTCATCTTCTTCACCCCTCCACCGTCTAGAGTCACACTTGAAGGTTTGTCTTGTGTGTTCGTGTTGTTTACGCAAGAGGTTAGGACTTCATTCTTTTGGTTTCGTTTGCTTTTGTGCTTGCATATCACACTTGCTTTGCTTGCCTTAAGCCGTCCTCACGGCCAAAAGAACGCGCCTTCCTACATACACACTTGTTACTTGCTAGTTGCTTGCTTGCTCTCTGGTTTTGTTGCTTTTGTTCGTTTTTACTCGCGATGTCTGGCCATATTGTGATAGGTAGCCTCACGGCACCCACCGGTGGAAATGTCCAAGGAGATGGCAACAACCACCCACCACAACAAAACATTGCGCAACATGAAGTGGTCCCTCTCGCCAATCCTCCCCAACAAGACCCCATTCTGGAACTCTCGGAGGAACAACGCGTGATACAAGAACTTAGGCACCAAGTTGCCCAATTGCAGGCCATGCAACGCGCTGCGCCGGCACTTCGCACACCAACTCTGATGGTCCCTATGGACACCCTGGGCGCGCCGCGTCCCACTGAACCCGGGACAAGTCAACAACGCATGGACAAGGGCAAAGGAGTGATGCCCTCCACCTTAACCTTGCAACCGCGACTTCAAAGAATCCAATCTGTGATCAAAATCCGCCAAGGCTATGTGTCGCATCGCGAACGATACGCACCGCGAGCAACACCAGCCGGCTACGACAGCGGATCCGACCGCGACGATGATTCCCATGGTGAGTACTCTGAACCCTTTGACTTCCATGACAGGTATGAAGCCAGAGGAACAAGACGTCGCCGTGAGATTGCCTCAACACCGCTTGTCGACCAAGCTAGACGAGAAGAACGCGACTCCGGTCTGCCGCGTCGATCCTATCGCGCCCCAGACGTTGAGTCGCGTCAGCGTCGCCATGATCCCACCCCAGTGCCATTCAACGTCAACGACCACCTTGGCCATCAAAGTGCGCGTACTCCGTGTTATGGCTCTGATGGCTATGGATCGACGACGCCGACTATACATGATGACTTCAATGAGTTCGACAATGAGGAGATGGAGGACGCCGGGCTCATCAATCCAGGCTCCTTCCATCCTCCCCTTGGTGACCCCATTAAACTCCAAGATCAGCCAATGGATTGGATCCCACCTCCACTCCAACCAGTAGGACAACCCCACCGCGTTCTGGGCGACAACACGCGTGACTATCGTGGCCAACACCACGAGGACATGGCGCGTGACTTTCGTCGCCAACACAATGCACCTGCTCAAAGATGAAGACAAGGATGCGCTGAGTACAACGCGCCTCCTAGGGACTTCGTCGCTGAAGATGTCCAGGCTCGCCAAGCTCGCCGTCCTCATCATCGCGCCGAGGAAGTTGCACAACGCGCTTATGCACCACAACCTGCTTAACACACACCAAGGCTTAACCGCCATGAGGTAAAAGTTAAAATTGAGCATTTCTTTGGCGAATATGATCCCGCTGTGTTTCTTGAGTGGGTGCAGGCTACAGAGTATACTTTGCGATATTGTCGCGTCCCCACAGAGGAGCATGTTGGCGCGGCAACGCTATATTTCAGAGGCGCTGCACGCGTTTGGTACCACAGGTTCGTGGACGATCGCGTTCGTCGACATCTTGCACCAACCACGGAGTGGCACTAACTTGTCTATGTCATAACACAGAAGTACGTGCTATCGGACTACAGAAACCAGATGCGAATGGAGATCGCAATGGCGCGTCAAGGCTCCAAAACACCTCTGGAGTTCTTCTCTCAGTTGGAAGACATGTACTACAAAGCCAGCATCAGTGTAGCCCCATCCACACTGCGAACAAAGTTCTTGAGTGGCTTGAATGTGTCAATCTGTGACCAACTCGAGATATTGCCAATCAAGGATCTGAATACCTTGACCCACACCGCAATGCAAATCCATAACCAAAAAACGCGTCGTCGGCAATCCTCTTGGCAAACTCCGGGTCACAGAAGGTATGATTCTAACTCTGGTCAATCCCCTACTACTAATGTGCGCGGTCCACCTACAGGAACCTCCGCGTCAAATCAAAGCAGACATGGGAAGATTACGACATCTTCCACCAATGCTCCTCGTGCGACGCCAACAAAGGGCTCATCACCAGATCCTGAGCGCGCGCGTGATTTGGAGTTTTCAAGTGTGGAGGACGAGGGCACTACAAGAGAGATTGCCCAAACAACAAGAAAGTCCTTTTCTCCAGCATCGCCACGGGATATGAGTCTTATAAGGAGGAGGACATGGCCCTTGAGATGATCGAGGAGGGATTTGAAGATGATAACGAGGCATCTTACACTTGTGAAGCCACCACGCTACATGAAGGCACACCTCTGAGCCTTGTCACGCGCCGTCTCCTCACTGTCAAGGAAGCAACCCTTATGGACCAACGCGAGAATCTCTTCCACACGCGTTGCTTGTTCAAGACCGCGTCCTTGAGTGTCATCATCGATGGAGGCAGCTGCTGCAATATCATCAATGAAAAGATGATCAACCACTTCAACTTGCCAACCACTCCTCACCCACAACCCTATGGGCTATAATGGATTTCATCGAGTTCTGGTAACACTGTAACTCGTCAATGCCTTATTTCTTTCTCCATTGGCCTGTATTCAGATTCAGTCCTTTGTGATGTCATTGCAATGGACACCACACATCTTTTGTTGGGGCGCCCATGGCAATTCGACAGACGCGTTTTTCACGATGGTCATTTAAACACTTATGTGTTTACTTACCATGGGAAATACGTCACGCTCTTACCAATGTCTCCTCATGAGATTTTACAGGATCGGGTTGAGCGTGATCGACAAAAGGCTTTGGAAGAAGGTGGTGTGGAGTATCGGGGCAGTAGAGAGTTGGGGGAGGGGGGGGGGGGGGGTGTGATACCCCGTAATTCTATAAGGTTATTTTGGGGATTTTGAGAATTTTCCCGAGTACCCATTTTGTATGTCGGATTTAATTCAGAGAGTTTAGGACATTCTGTAATGTCCTCTGTATCTGTAATATTTTTCTCAGTGAAATAATATACAGACGACGTGCTTTGAATTTTAATACTCGTTCACGTACGATAATTTTATCCCGGGTTAAAGTGGTTGTCGTTCAAAACCAGAATGGGCGCGAAGCCACAGGGGCGGCGACCGCCGCATTTATGGCGGCGCCCGCCGTCGCCAGGCTCGAGGACTGGCGTGGTCGTCTTCCTAGCTGGGTGCCAAGCCTAGTGGCGGCGACCGCCGTGCAGTACGGCGCCCGCCGTAATTCGCCCGCCATAGGCAATTTGTGAGGCGGCGACCGTTGCTCTCCGCGGCGCCCACCGTCGTTGTCCAGAGGTCTTTGCCCGATGGTCGCCGACGAGCCTCTGACGTGCCGAAGTAGGCCTGCTACGCCGCGTCTAGGCCATCATTGTGCTCCCTTGTGATCTGGCTATAAAAGGAGAGGTTTCGGGATCAGATTGGAGGAAAAACAGAAGCTTAAGTCCTCCAAAAACTCTCACCGAAGTTTTGTGCCCCTCGCCGGATTCTGGAGCTTTCGCTGGTGTCGTTTGGTGGTGTTCCAGTGTGCCTTTTGTGAAGCTTTTGGTAGCCCTTGGTGGTTAGAAACCAAAGCAAGTCGAAGGAGGCCGACTCGCTCGTGTTTTGGGTGAGTTTTCTCGCCGTTTCTGTCGTCGGAGTTCTTCACGGCGCCCGCCGTGATGAATTGCGGCGACCGCCGCCAGAGCCCAGAATGCCTCTTTGGCTTTTGGCTTTGGTGATCGTCGTCGAGGCATCGTTCCCTTCGATTTCTTTCGTCTTTCCTTAGATTCGTACAAGTTTATGTCGAATCTAACTTAGGGTTTCCTTATGGGTCGATTTAAAGGAATCTGTGTGCCAGATCTGTTCCTGTGTCGAGCCCGGAATCCCGTCGTCGTTAGGCTTCGTTCAAACTCTGCGGAATAAGGCAAGTGGCGGTTCACTCTTGCTCATCGTTCCATATTTACATTAATTATCAGTTGTTTATCTGAGTAATTAATTTGGAATGATTATTGTGTTCATCTGGAAACGGTTTTGTTAACTGTTTTGGAAAACTAAAATATGATGTTATAATAGGTTGTATATCTGTTAGAACAACGCTATTATATATATTTATGTGAATTAATACAGATATTATTATACGTTGTATATTGTTAGAACAACGCTATTTTATCTGTAACTGGCCTTGAGGGCATTGATATGAGTTATTGCTGCGTTTGTAACTGTTTAGTTAGAACAAGTATTCATAGGAACGCTACTGTGTATCTCAGTATGAGTGCTAGTCGTTTCTTGATAACCTGGTGGTTAGGATTTAGTTCCTACCATTCTTCTTTAGTGCTGTTGTAAGGATTTAGTTCCTGATTCCGCCTGAGGGATATAGTTCCCGCGGGATTTAGTTCTCGATTCGACTCTTGGGATTTAGTTCCCGAGTCAACTCTGCCTTAGGGATTTAGTTCCCGAGGGATGTTTAAAAGCTTATAATGTCATGTGGGTTTTGGAATTTAATAAGATAAAGTGCCCGAGTGCACATAATTAATACACCTTTGGCGAGTAGTGCAGCTAAGTAAATAGTGCAGCTAGGAAAGCTCGTCTCGACTTTTGATCAGAGTACGTTCTCTTTCCAATCTGGATTCGCTGTAAGCAATGAGGTTGGTCATGAACCGAAACATCTAAGTCAGCTTTTAAATCACTGATTGTCTGATTCTTTAAACGTTCCAGATTTGTCATATTTCCTTAAAGACTCAATCTCTTGGAGTCTCTTTTCGGGTCGATTTCTGTGAAGATTAAGTCTTCCAGAATCTTCTCCTGTGCATACCTCTTGTTGTTATTCCGTGAAAGTTCCGGGTTATGTATCGTTCCTTCGGTTATTATTCGAGGGACAATGATAGTAAACGGTTACGATCATTCGAACCACTCTGCTTTTTACCCTTGCATAGTCTATTCAGTAGACTAACCAACCGCAATTGTTCTCTGCATGGTTGGCTGGTGTCATCCGTTCGATTCGGCACATTAGATAGAGCGAAGATGAGGAGACTAGATTAACTATGAAGACGACGGTTATTTTTGGAGGTTTTTAATAATTTCTTTTAATCAGGTTGAGATCCTTGGGAGATGACCATTGTGGTCAAGATCCTTGTTTGTAATACATTTAAAAGACTTCCGCTGTAACTTATTTACTCTGTACCTTGTTTAAAGACTTTCGTTGTACTTTGTTTAAACTTTGTATTTGTCCTATTCGGGATTGGGATGTAATCCCGAGACTCATGTTTTATATGAATAAAATTATGCTTTTATATCCTTTGTATCCCATAATTGTATTTAAACGGTAAAGCCTGGGGTGATCTCGGTAAGGAACACTAAGGTCATTGTCGGTAATACCTTTCCAAATGGGTTAAGATTTGGGGGTGTTACAGTTGTGGTATCAGAGCTAAAGTTTTTAAAACGGGTTGGGTATTTGAAAACCATTTACTCATTTTCAATTAAAAGACATTTTCAAAAGGCTTTGAGTTTAAAAATAAAAAACAGTGTTTTCATTTTGAACCGTTCATAGTCCTGTCTTCTATATAGTCTGATATAGTAAGCTTGCTTCTATATCTAGAAAGACTAATTCCTTCCTCGTTGCCCCGTAAGATATGGGTGCATTCTGTTCTCTTTAGAGGAACCCGGGAGAAGCCAAGGTGGTTTCGCCATACCCAATAAGGCTTGAATTCCCAGTTCCCTCGTTTTGAGTTGAGGTTGTAGAACCTAGTAACTCGGTTTGAGTCCATCAATATAAATTACCAAGTTGATCTATTCTAAGTTGATTTTATTACAATAAGTATATCAGAATGATACTAATGGGATAAAATCCTTGGAATTTGATCGGTAAACAGATGGTGAACACAAGGAACGTTATCCGTGCTGGTGCTGGGCCGAGTAATGACCCCAGACCAAATGCGAGGAATGCTGCAGATCCACCAGGAGAGCGTGAGTCTGTCTTCAACGATAATCCTAGAGGCAATGGTCAGGAGCAGACCAACGCTCCAATGGCATTTGATGCTACAACATTAGAGGCAATTCGGGGAATGGTCATGCAAGCAGTGACTGATATACTGTGACCGAGTATGCCACATGCACAAGTGTGCAAATTCCCCCGCCGGTTCCCAGATTTGATGAGCCAGAAAACCGTATATTCCAGGAGAATATAGTCAGGACTCGAGACAACTATGGTCGTGCACTGAAGACCATTAATTCCATGAGGCCTGACAGCTATAACGGGAAAGGGGAACCAGTCGGGGTGATCCATTGGTTCTCCCACATGGAGCGGTTGTTCCGCAACATTGATTGTACTGAAGCTGAGAAAGTACATATAGCTTCTCTTCAGTTAAATGAGGATGCTAGTGAGTGATGGGAGAGTACCGACTTAGCTGATAGCCCTGTTTTGAACTGGGAGATGTTCAAGACAAAGATGACAGACCGTTTCTTCTCTCGTGCTATGAGGGAGGAGAAACACAAGGAGTTCATATACCCTAAGACTGATGGATTGAAGGTGACTGAGCTGGAAACCAAGTTCAATCATCTATTACAGTATGCTGGACCTGAGATATCCAGTGAGGCACAGAAAATCTGGTATTTCCATGAGTGGATGGGCCCAGATATTAAGCCACTGATGGTGCATCACGGATGATCGACTTTGGAGCAGTACGTGGATGGAGCCTACAAGTTAGAGGTGACTCTGGAAGAGTCGACCAAGAAGCGTGATAGCCAGAGGCAAGGGGAGAACCAGTCTAAGGCAAGTGGGTTTAAACGTCCCGCTCCACCATCTGATTTTGCCAAATCTGGCCGAGCAAAAACGAATATGACTCAGGATGGGTCTACGCAACGTTCGGGTCAGGGCAATAGCCTGATCCAGTGCTACAACTGTGGTACCTACGGGAACAAGAGTAATGTGTGTCCGAAGGAGAAGAAAATGTGCTTTGCCTGTGGAAAGGAAGGACACTTGCAGTTATTTTGTCCGCAGAGGAGGCAGAAAGGAGTTGAGTCACAGCAGGGATCTGTTAATCAGAACAACCAACCTAGGTTCAGTCCAGTGGAAGCCCCCAGTCCTTCAATACAGACAATTGCGCGAAACAAAGGGAAAGCCCCAGTGGCTTCAGGAAGCCAAGGTCAACGCCTATACGTGATGCGTGAGGCGGATGGACCCGAAGCTCCATTTGATTAAAGTATTTTGTACAACTTCTGTTGGTATGTTGTGGATTTGGGTGTTACCCAGTCTTTTGTTTTGGATAAGTTATGTTAGTAAGTTTAAGTATGCAAAAAGGTTTATAAACCTTTGTTGTAAATATTCTTTCTAATATAAATGTTGGTTGAGAACCAATCGTCTGTCGAAATTTGCAATTAGTAAGAAATTCGAAGAGAATTCGATCTGGATAGCCATGGTTCCAGGCGATAATTTTCTCAGTTTGAAGTGGCTGACGCGTCATGGGACGATAATCGATTTTAGTTCGAAGATTGTGACGGTGGCATCAGGGGGCCAGTATATATGCAAATTTAAAGGTCTGAATGACGCTGTTAACGGCAGGTTTATCAAGGCAATAGCTGTGTTTAAGCTACTTCGACAAGGTTGTGTCGGGTACCTTTGCTACTTGGATCCGCCCATGAAAGATGAACCTTCAGTTCTAGATGATTTCGATACACTGAAGAATTTGGTACATAGATTAAGTTTATGTATTCTTGAGGAGTAAGGTAACCATGTTACTCGTATAAAAGGATTAAGACACAAGTGTTTGATTCGGTTGAGAATGAATCATTTAGCAATATGATACTTTGAGGTTATAAGAGTAAGCTCTCATGTGATTGATTTGAGGAGCATACGAATAAGTACTGTGTTTATTCTTGGAGAAAGTATAAAAATCTTAAAGGATTTAAGTTAGAATGGCATAAGGTCAGACTTACTTCCAGATAAAGGATGGAATTGTAAGAGGTACCCTTAAGGAAATTGATGATGTAATGTTTTGAGGTTACTAAGAGTTGATTTTTGGATGGTAAGGAATTACGATGTGAACTTTGGGAATATGTGTATAAGGAAATAGTGAGGGAGCTGCGTCTTCTCCTATTAAAGGTGCAATAATGTCATTATGACAATTTTAAGGACCGTTAGTATTTAATGGTCAGAGCCTTGTGGATATAGTGAGAATGATTATATGGTAAAATTTATAGAGATAAAGTTACGGATGATACCAAGTGGACTTGAGGAAAAAGGTAACCCATGTTGGTTAAGATAAGCATATATCACGTTCGGGTGAGACAAGAGTATAATCCTATGGAATGGATTAGTGAATTAGGTTGAGGTAAACAGACATAGATTGTAGTATTACTGATTGTGGGAACTCATGAGTAAAGATTGTGAGATAAAAATATGGCATAAGGACCGGATATGATTAAGGTAACAAGTGAATCGTTTATGTAAGGTCTGTATGACAGGTGGAGGTACTAAGTGGTAGTACTATTGATTTCTAAGTATATATTCAAGGACCGGATTGTCGAAAGGAGGTTAGTAGAAAGATGTTGTATTCTTCTAAGTAAGGTTATTAAGGTCTTTAGGAGTAATAAGGCATATCAGCGAAGATTCATTGGAAATTTTTGTAATAGATACTCTAGTTAAGGCAATGGTAATCTTATGGATGATTACATCTATTCTAACGAAAGTAAGGATGGTAGACTATATGTTGTAAGCGGTTACAAGCGAATAGGAAGTTAGATGTTGGCAATATAAGTTATGAAGACCAGATTAGTTAAGGATACCGACCTAAGAAGGTTTGGGTATATACTTCGAGAGAAGTTTAGAGACAAATGGTACCTATGAAGAGATGCATGATGCGCATTCTGGAGCGCCGTGAGAAGCAACTGCGCAACAAAATCGTACTGTTGGTACGAATTCCGTGGTCCAAATCTGGAACTCTTTGAGGAAGATTAAGTTGTAAGAGTTGTTAAGTTAAGAAGAAAGATTTCAGTGGAAGACCGGGATATGTTAATAATCTAGATGTATTAAAGATTCAGTAAAGAGAATTGTCTATTTACATCTAAGGAATAAAGTGGTAAGCGGTATCCCATACGCTGAGTTCTTCCAAGCTTTCTTAAGATATAAAGGATGAACTTGTGGAGTTATGATCGGGGAGATTAGGAGCTATCTCTCATGCGTGAGTTTATGCCATAAGCGTTGAGGTGGATGAATCATTTTCAGTATGATGTCCTAAGGAATTAAGAGTAATATCTCTTGTAATCCATTTCAAGGATGAAGTGATTAAGGATATTGGATCCGGGTAGTAAGGTTTGTGTTGAGGCAGGATCCTCATTGGCTTAATGCAAGTTTCGGGGTCGATACTTCTTTTAAGGGGGAGGTGATGTGATACCCCGTAATTCTGTAAGGTTATTTTGGGGATTTTGAGAATTTTCCCGAGTACCCGTTTTGTACGTCGGATTTAATTCAGAGAGTTTAGGACATTCTGTAATGTCCTATATATCTGTAATATTTTTATCAGTGAAATAATATACAGACGACGTGCTTTGAATTTTAATACTCGTTCACGTACGATAATTTTATCCCGGGTTAAAGTTGTTGTCGTTCAAAACCAGAATGGGCGCGAAGCCACAGGGGCAGCGACCGCCGCATTTATGGCGGCGCCCGTCGTCACCAGGCTCGAGGACTGGCGTGGTCGTCTTCCTAGCTGGGCGCCAGGCCTAGTGGCGGCGACCGCCGTGCAGTACGGCGCCCGCCGTAATTCGCCCGCCGTAGGCAATTTGTGAGGCGGCGACCCTTGCTCTCCGCGGCGCCCGCCGTCATTGTCCGGAGGTCGTTGCCCGATGGTCGCCGGCGAGCCTCTGACGCGCCGAAGTAGGCCTGCTACGCCGCGACTAGGCCATCATTGTGCTCCCTTGTGATCTGCCTATAAAAGGAGAGGTTTGGGGATCAGATTGGAGGAAAAACAGAAGCTTAAGTCCTCCAAAATCTCTCGCCGGAGTTTTGTGCCCCTCGCCGGATTCTAGAGCTTTCGCCGGTGTCGTTTGGTGGTGTTCCAGTGTGCCTTTTGTGAAGCTTTTGGTAGCCCTTGGTGGTTAGAAACCAAAGCAAGTCGAAGGAGGCCGAGTCGCTCGTGTTTTGGGTGAGTTTTCTAGCCGGTTCTGTCGTCGGAGTTCTTCACGGCGACCGCCGTGTTCTTCACGGCGCCCGCCGTGATGAACTGCGGCGACCGCCGCCAGAGTCCAGAATGCCTCTTTGGCTTTTGGCTTTGGTGGTCGTCGTCGAGGCGTCGTTCCCTTCGGTTTCAATCGTCTTTCCTTAGATTCGTACTAGTTTATGTCGAATCTAACTTAGGGTTTCCTTATGGGTCGATTCAAAGGAATCTGTGTGCCAGATCTGTTCCTGTGTCGAGCCCGGAATCCTGTCGTCGTTAGGCTTCGTTCAAACTCTGCGGATTAAGGCAAGTGGCGGTTCGCTCTTGCTCATCGTTCCATATTTACATTAATTATCAGTTGTTTATCTGAGTAATTAATTTGGAATGATTATTGTGTTCATCTGGAAACGGTTTTGTTAACTGTTTTGGAAAACTAAAATATGATGTTATAATAGGTTATATATCTGTTAGAACAACGCTATTATATATATATATATATATATGTGAATTAATACAGATATTTATATAGGTTGTATATTGTTAGAACAACGCTATTTTATCTGTAACTGGCCTTGAGGGCATTGATATGAGTTATTGCTGCGTTTGTAACTATTTAGTTAGAACGAGTATTCGTAGGATCGCTACTGTGTATCTCAGTACGAGTGCTAGTCGTTTCTTGATAACCTGGTGGTTAGGATTTAGTTCCTACCATTCTTCTTTAGTGCCGTTGTAAGGATTTAGTTCCTGATTCCGCCTGAGGGATATAGTTCCCGCGGGATTTAGTTCTCGATTCGACTCTTGGGATTTAGTTCCCGAGTCAACTCTGCCTTAGGGATTTAGTTCCCGAGGGATGTTTAAAAGCTTATAATGTCACGTGGGTTTTGGAATTTAATAAGATAAAGTGCCCGAGTGCACATAATTAATATACCTTTGGCGAGTAGTGCAACTAAGTAAATAGTGCAGCTAGGAAAGCTCGTCTCGACTTTTGATCAGAGTACGTTCTCTTTCCAATCTGGATTCGCTGTAAGCAATGAGGTTGGTCGTGAACCGAAACATCTAAGTCAGCTTTTAAATCACTGATTGTCTGATTCTTTAAACGTTCCAGATTTGTCATATTTTCTTAAAGACTCAATCTCTTGGAGTCTCTTTTCGGGTGGATTTCTGTGAAGATTAAGTCCTCCAGAATCTTCTCTTGTGCATACCTCTTGTTGTTATTCCGTGAAAGTTCCGGGTTATGTATCGTTCCTTCGGTTATTATTCGAGGGACAATGATAGTAAACGGTTACGATCATTCGAACCACTCTGCTTTTTACCCTTGCATAGTCTATTCAGTAGACTAACCAACCGCAATTATTCTCTGCATGGTTGGTTGGTGTCATCCGTTCGATTCGGCACATCAGATAGAGCGAAGATGAGGAGACTAGATTGACTATGAAGACGACGATTATTTTTGGATGTTTTTAATAATTTCTTTTAATCAGGTTGAGATCCTTGGGAGATGACCATTGTGGTCAAGATCCTTGTTTGTAATACATTTAAAAGACTTCCGCTGTAACTTATTTACTCTGTACCTTGTTTAAAGACTTCTGTTGTACTTTGTTTAAACTTTGTATTTGTCCTATTCCGGATTGGGATGTAATCCCGAGTCTCATGTTTTATATGAATAAAATTATGCTTTTGTATCCTTTGTATCCCATAATTGTATTTAAACGGTAAAGCCTGGGGTGATCTCGGTAAGGAACACTGAGGTCACTGTCGGTAATACCTTTCCAAAATGGGTTAAGATTTGGGGGTGTTACAGTTGTGGTATCAGAGCTAAAGTTTTTAAAACGGGTTGGGTATTTGAAAACCATTTACTCGTTTTCAATTGAAAGGCATTTTCAAAAGGCTTTGAGTTTAAAAAGAAAAAACGGTGTTTTCATTTTGAACCGTTCATAGTCCTGTCTTCTATATAGTCTGATATAGTAAGCTTGCTTCTATATCTAGAAAGACTAATTCCTTCCCCGTTGCCCCGTAAGATATGGGTGCATTCTGTTCTCTTCAGAGGAACCCAGGAGAAGCCAAGGTGGTTTCGCCATACCCAATAAGGCTTGAATTCCCAGTTCCCTCATTTTGAGTTAAGGTTGTAGAACCTAGTAACTCGGTTTGAGTCCATTAATAGAAATTACCAAGTTGATCTATTCTAAGTTGATTTTATTACAATAAGTATATCAGAATGATACTAATGGGATAAAATCCTTGGAATTTGATCGGTATACAGATGGTGAACACAAGGAACATTATCCGTGCTGGTGCTAGGCCGAGTAATGACCCCAGACCAAATGCGAGGAATGCTGCAGATCCAACAAGAGAGCGTGAGTCTGTCTTCAACAATAATCCTAGAGGCAATGGTCAAGAGCAGACCAACGCTCCAATGGCATTTGATTCTACAACATTAGAGGCAATTCGGGGAATGGTCATGCATGCAGTGACTGATATACTGCGACCGAGTATGCCACAGGCACAAGGTGTGCAAATTCCCCCACCGGTTCCCAGATTTAAGGAGCCTGAAAACCGTATATTCTAGGAGAATATAGTCAGGACTCGAGATAACTATGGTCGTGCACTGAAGACCATTAATTCCATGAGGCCTGACAACTATAACGGGAAAGGGGAACCAGTCGGGGTGATCCATTGGTTCTCCCACATGGAGCGGTTGTTCCGCAACATTGATTGTACTGAAGTTGAGAAAGTACATATAGCTTCTCTTCAGTTAAAGGAGGATGCTAGTGAGTGGTGAGAGAGTACCAGCTTAGCTGATAGCCCTGTTTTGAACTGGGAGATGTTCAAGACAAAGATGACAGACCGTTTCTTCTCTCGTGCTATGAGGGAGGAGAAACACAAGGTGTTCCTATACCCTAAGACTGATGGATTAAAGGTGACTGAGCTGGCAACCAAGTTCAATCATCTATTACAGTATGTTGGACCTGAGATATCCAGTGAGGCACAGAAAATATGGTATTTCCATGAGTGGTGGGCCCAGATATTAAGCCACTGATGGTGCGTCACGGATGCTCGACTTTGGAGCAGTACGTGGATGCAGCCTACAAGTTAGAGGTGACTCTGGAAAAGTCGACCAAGAAGCGTGATAGCCAGAGGCAAGGGGAGAACCAGCCTAAGGCAAGTGGGTTTAAACGTCCCGCTCCACCATCTGATTTTGCCAAATTTGGCCGAGCAAAAACGAATATGACTCAGGATGGGTCTACGCAACGTTCGGGTCAGGGCAATAGCCTGATCCAGTGCTATAACTGTGGTACCTACGGGCACAAGAGTAATGTGTGTCCGAAGGAGATGAAAATGTGCTTTGCCTGTGGAAAGGAAGGACACTTGCAGTTATTTTGTCCGCAGAGGAGGCAGAAAGGAGCTGAGTCACAGCAGGGATCTGTTAATCAGAACAACCAACCTATGTTCAGTCCAGTGGAAGCCCCCAGTCCTTCAATGCAGACAACTGCGCAAAACAAAAGGAAAGCCCCAGTGGCTTCAGGAAGCCAAGGTCAACGCCTATACGTGATGCGTGAGGCGGATGGACCCGATGCTCCATTTGCTTAAAGTATTTTGTACTACTTCTGTTGGTATGTTGTGGATTTGGGTGTTACCCAGTCTTTTGTTTTGGATAAGTTATGTTAGTAAGTTTAAGTATGCAAAAAGGTTTATAAACCTTTGTTGTAAATATTCTTTCTAATATAAATGTTGGTTGAGAACCAATCGTCTGTCGAAATTTGCAATTAGTAAGAAATTCGAAGAGAATTCGATCTGGATAGCCATGGTTCCAGGCGATAATTTTCTCGGTATGAAGTGGCTGACGCGTCATGGGACGATAATCGATTTTAGTTCGAAGATTGTGACTGTGGCATCAGGGGGCCAGTATATATGCAAATTTAAAGGTCTGAATGACGCTGTTAACAGCAGGTTTATCAAGGCAATAACTGCGTTTAAGCTACTTCGACAAGGTTGTGTCGGGTACCTTTGCTACTTGGATCCGCCCATGAAAGATGAACCTTCAGTTCTTGATGATTTCGATACACTGAAGAATTTGTTACATAGATTAAGTTTATGTATTCTTGAGGAGTAAGGTAACCATGTTACTCGTATAAAAGGATTAAGACACAAGTGTTTGATTCGGTTGAGAATGAATTATTTAGCAATATGATACTTTGAGGTTATAGGAGTAAGCTCTCATGTGATTGATTTGAGGAGCATACGAATAAGTACTGTGTTTATTCTTGGAGAAAGTATAAAAATCTTAAAGGATCTAAGTTAGAATGGCATAAGGTCAGACTTACTTCCAGATAAAGGATGGAATTGTAAGAGGTACCCTTAAGGAAATTGATGATGTAATGTTTTGAGGTTACTAAGAGTTGATTTTTGGATGGTAAGGAATTACGATGTGAACTTTGGGAATATGTGTATAAGGAAATAGTGAGGGAGATGTGTATTCTCCTATTAAAGGTGCAATAATGTCATTATGACAATTTTAAGGACCGTTAGTATTTAATGGTCAGAGCCTTGTGGATATAGTGAGAATGATTATATGGTAAAGTTTATAGAGATAAAGTTACAGATGATACCAAGTGGACTTGAGGAAAAAGGTAACCCACGTTGGTTAAGATAAGCATATATCACGTTCTGGTGAGGCAAGAGTATAATCCTATGGAATGGATTAGTGAATTAGGTTGACGTAAACAGACATAGATTGTAGTATTACTGATTGGGGGAACTCATGAGTAAAGATTGTGAGATAAAAATATGGCATAAGGACCGGATATGATTAAGGTAACAAGTGAATCGTTTATGTAAGGTCTGTATGACAGGTGGAGGTACTAAGTGGTAGTACTATTGATTTCTAAGTATATATTCAAGGACCGGATTGTCGAAAGGAGGTTAGTAGAAAGATGTTGTATTCTTCTATGTAAGATTATTAAGGTCTTTAGGAGTAATAAGGCATATCAGCGAAGATTCATTGGAGATTTTTGTAATAGATACTCTGGTTAAGGCAATGGTAATCTTGTGGATGATTACATCTATTCTAACGAAAATAAGGATGGTAGACTATATGTTGTAAGCGGTTACAAGCGAATAGGAAGTTAGATGTTGGCAATATAAGTTATGAAGACCAAATTAGTTAAGGATACCGACCTAAGAAGGTTTGGGTATATACTTCGAGAGAAGTTTAGAGACAAATGGTACCTATGAAGAGATGCATGTGCGCATTCTAGAGCGCCGTGAGAAGCAACTGCGCAACAAAATCGTACTGTTGGTACGAATTCCGTGGTCCAAATCTGGAACTCTTTGAGGAAGATTAAGTTGTAAGAGTTGTTAAGTTAAGAAGAAAGATTTCAGTGGAAGACCGGGATATGTTAATAATCTAGATGTATTAAAGATTCAGTAAAGAGAATTGTCTATATATATCTAAGGAATAAAGTGGTAAGCGGTATCACATACGCTGAGTTCTTCCAATCTTTCTTAAGATATAAAGGATGAACTTGTGGAGTTATGATCGGGGAGATTAGGAGCTATCTCTCATGCGTGAGTTTGTGCCATAAGCGTTGAGGCGGATGAATCATTTTCAGTATGATGTCCTAAGGAATTAAGAGTAATATCTCTTGTAATCCATTTCAAGGATGAAGTGATTAAGGATATTGGATCCGGGTAGTAAGGTTTGTGTTGAGGCAGGATCCTCATTGGCTTAATGCAAGTTTCGGGGTCGAAACTTCTTTTAATGGGGAGGTGATGTGATATCCCATAATTCTGTAAGGTTATTTTGGGGATTTTGAGAATTTTCCCGAGTACCCGACTTGCCTGGCGACGGCGGGCGCCGCATTTATGGCGGCGCCCGCCGTCGCCAGGCTCGAGGACTGGCGTGGTCGTCTTCCTAGCTGGGCGCCAGGCCTAGTGGCGGCGACCGCCGTGCAGTACGGCGCCCGCCGTAGGCAATTTGTGAGGCGGCGACCCTTGCTCTCCGCGGCGCCCGCCATCGTTGTCCGGAGGTCTTTGCCCAATGGTCGCCGGCGAGCCTCTGACACGCCGAAGTAGGCCTGCTATGCCGCGTCTAGGCCATCATTGTGCTCCCTTCTGATCTGGCTATAAAATGAGAGGTTTGGGGATCAGATTGGAGGAAAAACAGAAGCTTAAGTCCTCCAAAATCTCTCGCCGGAGTTTTGTGCCCCTCGCTGGATTCTGGAGCTTTCGCCAGTGTCGTTTGGTGGTGTTCCAGTGTGCCTTTTGTGAAGCTTTTGGTAGCCCTTGGTGGTTAGAAACCAAAGCAAGTCGAAGGAGGCCGAGTCGCTCGTGTTTTGGGTGAGTTTTCTCGCAGTTTCTGTCGTCGGAGTTCTTCACGGCGACTGCCGTGTTCTTCACGGCGCCCGCCGTGATGAACTGCGGTGACCGCCGCCAGAGCCCAGAATGCCTCTTTGGCTTTTGGCTTTGGTGGTCGTCGTCGAGGCGTCGTTCCCTTCGGTTTCTTTCGTCTTTCCTTAGATTCGTACTAGTTTATGTCGAATCTAACTTAGGGTTTCCTTATGGATCGATTTAAAGGAATCTGTGTGCCAGATCTGTTCCTGTGTCGAGCCCGGAATCCCGTCGTCGTTAGGCTTCGTTCAAACTCTGTGGATTAAGGCAAGTGGCGGTTCGCTCTTGCTCATTGTTCCATATTTACATTAATTATCAGTTGTTTATCTGAGTAATTAATTTGGAATGATTATTGTGTTCATCTGGAAACGGTTTTGTTAACTGTTTTGGAAAACTAAAATATGATGTTATAATAGGTTGTATATCTGTTAGAACAACGCTATTATATATATATGTGAATTAATACAGATATTATTATAGGTTGTATATTGTTAGAACAACGCTATTTTATCTGTAACTGGCCTTGACGACATTGATATGAGTTATTGCTGCATTTGTAACTGTTTAGTTAGAACGAGTATTCGTAGGAACGCTACTGTGTATCTCAGTACGAGTGCTAGTCGTTTCTTGATAACCTGGTGGTTAGGATTTAGTTTCTACCATTCTTCTTTAGTGCCGTTGTAAGGATTTAGTTCCTGATTCCGCCTGAGGGATATAGTTCCCACGGGATTTAGTTCTCGATTCGACTCTTGGGATTTAGTTCCCGAGTCAACTCTGCCTTAGGGATTTAGTTCCCGAGGGATGTTTAAAAGCTTATAATGTCATGTGGGTTTTGGAATTTAATAAGATAAAGTGCCCGAGTGCACATAGTTAATATACCTTTGGCGAGTAGTGCATCTAAGTAAATACTGCAGCTAGGAAAACTCGTCTCGACTTTTGATCAGAGTATGTTCTCTTTCCAATCTGGATTCACTGTAAGCAATGAGGTTGGTCGTGAACCGAAACATCTAAGTCAGCTTTTAAATCACTAATTGTATGATTCTTTAAACGTTCCAGATTTGTCATATTTCCTTAAAGACTCAATCTCTTGGAGTCTCTTTTCGGGTCGATTTCTGTGAAGATTAAGTCTTCTAGAATCTTCTCTTGTGCATACCTCTTGTTATTATTCCGTGAAAATTCTGGGTTATGTATCGTTCCTTCGGTTATTATTCGAGGGACAATGATAGTAAACGGTTACGATCATTCGAACCACTGTGCTTTTTACCCTTGCATAGTCTATTCAGTAGACTAACCAACCGCAATTGTTCTCTGCATGGTTGGCTGGTGTCATCCGTTCGATTCGGCACATCAGATAGAGCGAAGATGAGGAGACTAGATTGATTATGAAGACGACGGTTATTTTTGGATGTTTTTAATAATTTCTTTTAATCAGGTTGAGATCCTTGGGAGATGACCATTGTGGTCAAAATCCTTGTTTGTAATACATTTAAAAGACTTCCGCTGTAACTTATTTACTCTGTACCTTGTTTAAAGACTTCCGCTGTACTTTGTTTAAACTTTGTATTTGTCCTATTCGGGATTGGGATGTAATCCCGAGACTCATGTTTTATATGAATAAAATTATGCTTTTGTATCCTTTGTATCCAATAATTGTATTTAAACGGTAAAGCCTGGGGTGATCTCGGTAAGGAACACTGAGGTCACTGTCGGTAATACCTTTCCAAATGGATTAAGATTTGGGGGTGTTACAGTTGTGGTATCAGAGCTAAAGTTTTTAAAACGGGTTGGGTATTTTGAAAACCATTTACTCGTTTTCAATTGAAAGGCATTTTCAAAAGGCTCTGAGTTTAAAAATAAAAAAACGGTGTTTTCATTTTGAACCGTTCATAGTCCTGTCTTCTATATAGTCTGATATAGTAAGCTTGCTTCTATATCTAGAAAGACTAATTCCTTCCCCGTTGCCCCGTAAGATATGGGTGCATTCTGTTCTCTTCAGAGGAACCCGGGAGAAGCCAAGGTGGTTTCGCCATACCCAATAAGGCTTGAATTCCCAGTTCCCTCGTTTTGATTTGAGGTTGTAGAACTTAGTAACTCGGTTTGAGTCCATCAATAGAAATTACCAAGTTGATCTATTCTAAGTTGATTTTATTACAATAAGTATATCAGAATGATACTAATGGGATAAAATCCTTGGAATTTGATCGGTAAATAGATGGTGAACACAAAGAACATTATCCGTGCTGGTGCTAGGCCGAGTAATGACCCCAGACCAAATGCGAGGAATGCTGCAGATCCAACAGGAGAGCGTGAGTCTGTCTTCAATAATAATCCTAGAGGCAATGGTCAAGAGCAGAGCAACGCTCCAATGGCATTTGATGCTACAACATTAGAGGCAATTCGGGGAATGGTCATGCAAGCAGTGACTGATATACTGTGACCGAGTATGCCACAGGCACAAGTGTGCAAATTCCCCCACCGGTTCCCAGATTTGAGGAGCTAGAAAACCGTATATTCCAGTAGAATATAGTCAGGACTCGAGACAACTATGGTCGTGCACTAAAGACCATTAATTCCATGAGGCCTGACAGCTATAACGGGAAAGGGGAACCAGTCGGGGTGAGCCATTGGTTCTCCCATATGGAGCGGTTGTTCCGCAACATTGATTGTACTGAAGCGGAGAAAGTACATATAGCTTCTCTTCAGTTAAAGGAGGATGCTAGTGAGTGGTGTGAGAGTACCGGCTTAGCTGATAGCCCTGTTTTGAACTGGGAGATGTTCAAGACAAAGATGACAGACCGTTTCTTCTCTCGTGCTATGAGGGAGGAGAAACACAAGGAGTTCCTATACCCTAAGACTGATGGATTGAAGGTGATTGAGCTGGCAACCAAGTTCAATCATCTATTACAGTATGCTGGACCTGAGATATCCAGTGAGGCACAGAAAATCTGGTATTTCCATGAGTGGATGGGCCCATATATTAAGCCACTGATGGTGCGTCACGGATGATCGACTTTGGAGCAGTACGTGGATGCAGCCTACAAGTTAGAGGTGATTCTGAAAGAGTCGACCAAGAAGCGTGATACCCAGAGGCAAGGGGAGAACCAGTCTAAGGCAAGTGGGTTTAAGCGTCCCGCTCCACCATCTGATTTTGCCAAATCTGGCCGAGCAAAAACGAATATGACTCAGGATGGGTCTACGCAACGTTCGGGTCAGGGCAATAGCCTGATCCAGTGCTACAACTGTGGTACCTACGGGCACAAGAGTAATGTGTGTCCGAAGGAGAAGAAAATGTGCTTTGCCTGTGGAAAGGAAGGACACTTGCAGTTATTTTGTCCGCAGAGGTGGCAGAAAGGAGCTGAGTCATAGCAGGGATCTGTTAATCAGAACAACCAACCCAGGTTCAGTCCAGTGGAAGCCCCCAATCCTTCAATGCAGACAACTGCGCAAAACAAAGGGAAAGCCCCAATGGCTTCAGGAAGCCAAGGTCAACGCCTATACGTGATGCGTGAGGCGGATGGACCCGATGCTCCATTTGCTTAAAGTATTTTGTACTACTTCTGTTGGTATGTTGTGGATTTGGGTGTTACCCAGTCTTTTGTTTTGGATAAGTTATGTTAGTAAGTTTAAGTATGCAAAAAGGTTTATAAACCTTTATTGTAAATATTCTTTCTAATATAAATGTTGGTTGAGAACCAATCGTCTGTCGAAATTTGCAATTAGTAAGAAATTCGAAGAGAATTCGATCTGGATAGCCATGGTTCCAGGCGATAATTTTCTCGGTATGAAGTGGCTGACGCGTCATGGGACGATAATCGATTTTAGTTCAAAGATTGTGACGGTGGCATCAGGGGGCCAGTATATATGCAAATTTAAAGGTCTGAATGACGCTGTTAACGGCAGGTTTATCAAGGCAATAGCTGCGTTTAAGCTACTTCGACAAGGTTGTATCGGGTACCTTTGCTACTTGGATCCGCCCATGAAAGATAAACTTTCAATTCTTGATGATTTCGATACACTAAAGAATTTGGTACATAGATTAAGTTTATGTATTCTTGAGGAGTAAGGTAACCATGTTACTCGTATAAAAGGATTAAGACACAAGTGTTTGATTCGGTTGAGAATGAATCATTTAGCAATATGATACTTTGGGGTTATAGGAGTAAGCTCTCATGTGATTGATTTGAGGAGCATACGAATAAGTACTGTGTTTATTCTTGGCTTAATGCAAGTTTCAGGGTCGAAACTTCTTTTAAGGGGGAGGTGATGTGATACCCCATAATTCTGTAAGGTTATTTTGGGGATTTTGAGAATTTTCTCGAGTACCCGTTTTGTACGTCGGATTTAATTCAGAGAGTTTAGGACATTCTGTAATATCCTCTGTATCTGTAATATTTTTCTCAGTGAAATAATATACAGACGACGTGCTTTGAATTTTAATACTCGTTCACGTACGATAATTTTATCCCGGGTTAAAGTGGCTGTCGTTCAAAACCAGAATGGGCGCGAAGCCACAGGGGCGGCGACCACCGCATTTATGGCGGTGCCCGCCGTCGCCAGGCTCGAGGACTGGCGTGGTCGTCTTCTTAGCCGGGCGCCAGGCCTAGTGGCGGCGACCGCCGTGCAGTATGGCGCCCGCCGTAATTCGCCCGCCATAGGCAATTTGTGAGGCGGCGACCCTTGCTCTCCGCGGCGCCCGCCGTCGTTGTCCGGAGGTCTTTGCCCAATGGTCGCCGGAGAGCCTCTGACGCGCCGAAGTAGGCCTGCTACGCCGCGTCTAGGCCATCATTGTGCTCCCTTGTGATCTGGCTATAAAAGGAGAGGTTTGGGGATCAGATTGGAGGAAAAACAGAAGCTTAAGTCTTCCAAAATCTCTCGCCGGAGTTTTGTGCCCCTCGCCGGATTTTGGAGCTTTCGCCGGTGTCGTTTGGTGGTGTTCCAGTGTGCCTTTTGTGAAGCTTTTGGTAGCCCTTGGTGGTTAGAAACCAAAGCAAGTCGAAGGAGGCCGAGTCGCTCCTGTTTTGGGTGAGTTTTCTCGCCGTTACTGTCGTCGGAGTTCTTCACGGCGACCGCCGTGTTCTTCACGGTGCCCGCCGTGATGAACTGCGGCGACTGCCGCCAGAGCCCAGAATGCCTCTTTGGCTTTTGGCTTTGGTGGTCGTTGTCGAGGCGTCGTTCCCTTCTGTTTCTTTCGTCTTTCCTTAGATTCGTACTAGTTTATGTCGAATCTAACTTAGGGTTTCCTTATGGGTCGATTCAAAGGAATCTGTGTGCCAGATATGTTCCTGTGTCGAGCCCGGAGACATGTCGTCGTTAGGCTTCGTTCAAACTCTGCGGATTAAGGCAAGTGGCGGTTCGCTCTTGCTCATCGTTCCATATTTACATTAATTATCAGTTGTTTATCCGAGTAATTAATTTGGAATGATTATTGTGTTCATCTGGAAACGGTTTTGTTAACTGTTTTGGAAAACTAAAATATGATGTTATAATAGGTTGTATATCTGTTAGAACAACGCTATTATATATATATATATGTGAATTAATACAGATATTATTATAGGTTGTATATTGTTAGAACAACGCTATTTTATCTGTAACTGGCCTTGAGGGCATTGATATGAGTTATTGCTGCGTTTGTAACTGTTTAGTTAGAACGAGTATTCGTAGGAACGCTACTGTGTATCTCAGTACGAGTGCTAGTCGTTTCTTGATAACCTAGTGGTTAGGATTTAGTTCCTACCATTCTTCTTTAGTGCCGTTGTAAGGATTTAGTTCCTGATTCCGCCTGAGGGATATAGTTCCCACGGGATTTAGTTCTCGATTCGACTCTTGGGATTTAGTTCCCGAGTCAACTATGCCTTAGGGATTTAGTTCCCGAGGGATGTTTAAAAGCTTATAATGTCACATGGGTTTTGGAATTTAATAAGATAAAGTGCCCGAGTGCACATAATTAATATACATTTGGCGAGTAGTGCAGCTAAGTAAATAGTGCAGCTAGGAAAGCTCGTCTCGACTTTTGATCAGAGTACGTTCTCTTTCCAATCTGGATTCGCTGTAAGCAATGAGGTTGGTCGTGAACCGAAACATCTAAGTCAGCTTTTAAATCACTGATTGTCTGATTCTTTAAACGTTCTAGATTTGTCATATTTCCTTAAAGACTCAATCTCTTGGAGTCTCTTTTCGGGTCGATTTCTGTGAAGATTAAGTCTTCCAGAATCTTCTCTTGTGCATACCTCTTGTTGTTATTCCGTGAAAGTTCCGGGTTATGTATCGTTCATTCTGTTATTATTCGAGGGACAATGATAGTAAACGGTTATGATCATTCGAACCACTCTGTTTTTTACCCTTGCATAGTCTATTCAGTAGACTAACCAACCGCAATTGTTCTCTGCATGGTTGGCTGGTGTCATCCGTTCGATTCGGCACATCAGATAGAGCGAAGATGAGGAGACTAGATTGACTATGAAGACGACGGTTATTTTTGGATGTTTTTAATAATTTCTTTTAATCAGGTTGAGATCTTTGGGAGATGACCATTATGGTCAAGATCCTTGTTTGTAATACATTTAAAAGACTTCCGCTGTAACTTATTTACTCTGTACCTTGTTTAAAGACTTCCGCTATACTTTGTTTAAACTTTGTATTTGTCCTATTCGGGATTGGGATGTAATCCCGAGACTCATGTTTTATATGAATAAAATTATGCTTTTGTATCCTTTGTATCCCATAATTGTATTTAAACGGTAAAGCCTGGGGTGATCTCGGTAAGGAACACTGAGGTCACTGTCGGTAATACCTTTCCAAATGGGTTAAGATTTAGGGGTGTTACAGTTGTGGTATCAGAGCTAAAGTTTTTGAAACGGGTTGGGTATTTGAAACCCATTTACTCATTTTCAATTGAAAGGAATTTTCAAAAGGCTTTGAGTTTAAAAATAAAAAACGGTGTTTTCATTTTGAACCGTTCATAGTCCTGTCTTCTATATAGTCTGATATAGTAAGCTTGCTTCTATATCTAGATAGACTAATTCCTTCGCCGTTGCCCCGTAAGATATGGGTGCATTCCGTTCTCTTCAGAGGAACCCGAGAGAAGCCAAGGTGGTTTCGCCATACCCAATAAGACTTGAATTCCCAGTTCCCTCGTTTTGAGTTGAGGTTGTAGAACCTAGTAACTCGGTTTGAGTCCATCAATAGAAATTACCAAGTTGATATATTCTAAGTTGATTTTATTACAATAAGTATATCAGAATGATACTAATGGGATAAAATCCTTGGAATTTGATCGGTAAACAGATGGTGAACACAAGGAACGTTATCCGTGTTGGTGCTGGGCCGAGTAATGACCCCAGACCAAATGCGAGGAATGCTGCAGATCCAACAGGAGAGCGTGAGTCTGTCTTCAACAATAATCCTAGAGGCAATGGTCAAGAGCAGACCAACGCTCCAATGGCATTTGATGCTACAACATTAGAGGCAATTCGGGGAATGGTCATGCAAGCAGTGACTGATATACTGCGACCGAGTATGCCACAGGCACAAGTGTGCAAATTCCCCCACCGGTTCCCAGATTTGAGGAGCCAGAAAACCGTATATTCCAGGAGAATATAGTCAGGACTCGAGACAACTATGGTCGTGCACTGAAGATCATTAATTCCATGAGGCCTGACAGCTATAACGGGAAAGGGGAACCAGTCGGGGTGATCCATTGGTTCTCCCACATGGAGCGGTTGTTCCGCAACATTAATTGTACTGAAGCTAAGAAAGTACATATAGCTTCTCTTCAGTTAAAGGTGGATGCAGCCTACAAGATAGAGGTGACTCTGGAAGAGTCGACCAAGAAGCGTGATAGCTAGAGGCAAGGGGAGAACCAGTCTAAGGCAAGTGGGTTTAAATGTCCCGCTCCACCATCTGATTTTGCCAAATCTAGCCGAGCAAAAACGAATATGACTCAGGATGGGTCTACGCAACGTTCGGGTCAGGGCAATAGCCTGATCCAGTGCTACAACTGTGGTACCTACGGGCACAAGAGTAATGTGTGTCCGAAGGAGAAGAAAATGTGCTTTGCCTGTGGAAAGGAAGGACACTTGTAGTTATTTTGTCCGTAGAGGAGGCAGAAAGGAGCTGAGTCATAGCAGGGATCTGTTAATCAGAACAACTAACCCAGGTTCAGTCCAGTGGAAGCCCCCAGTCCTTCAATGCAGACAACTGCGCGAAACAAAGGGAAAGCCCCAATGGCTTCAGGAAGCCAAGGTCAACGCCTATACGTGATGCGTGAGGCGGATGAACCCGATGCTCCATTTGCTTAAAGTATTTTATACTACTTCTGTTGGTATGTTATGGATTTGGGTGTTACCCAGTCTTTTGTTTTGGATAAGTTATGTTAGTAAGTTTAAGTATGCAAAAAGGTTTATAAACCTTTGTTGTAAATATTCTTTCTAATATAAATGTTGGTTGAGAACCAATCGTCTGTCGAAATTTGCAATTAGTAAGAAATTCGAAGAGAATTCGATCTGGATAGCCATGGTTCCAGGCGATAATTTTCTCGGTATGAAGTGGCTGACGCGTCATGGGACGATAATCGATTTTAGTTCGAAGATTGTGACGGTGGCATCAGGGGGCCAGTATATATGCAAATTTAAAGGTCTGAATGACGCTGTTAACGACAGGTTTATCAAGGCAATAGTTGCGTTGAAGCTACTTCGACAAGGTTGTGTCGGGTACCTTTGCTACTTGGATCCGCCCATGAAAGATGAACCTTCAGTTCTTGATGATTTCGATACACTGAAGAATTTGGTACATAGATTAAGTTTATGTATTCTTGAGGAGTAAGGTAACCATGTTACTCGTATAAAAGGATTAAGACACAAGTGTTTGATTCGGTTGAGAATGAATCATTTAGCAATATGATACTTTGAGGTTATAGGAGTAAGCTCTCATGTGATTGATTTGAGGAGCATACGAATAAGTACTGTGTTTATTCTTGGAGAAAGTATAAAAATCTTAAAGGATTTAAGTTAGAATGGCATAAGGTCAGACTTACTTCCAGATAAAGGATGGAATTGTAAGAGGTACCCTTAAGGAAATTGATGATGTAATGTTTCGAGGTTACTAAGAGTTGATTTTTGGATGGTAAGGAATTACGATGTGAACTTTGGGAATATGTGTATAAGGAAATAGTGAGGGAGATGCGTATTCTCCTATTAAAGGTGCAATAATGTCATTATGACAATTTTAAGGACCGTTAGTATTTAATGGTCAGAGCCTTGTGGATATAGTGAGAATGATTATATGGTAAAATTTATAGACATAAAGTTACGGATGATACCAAGTGGACTTGAGGAAAAAACTAACCCACGTTGGTTAAGATAAGCATATATCACGTTCGGGTGAGACAAGAGTATAATCCTATGGAATGGATTAGTGAATTAGGTTGAGGTAATCAGACATAGATTGTAGTATTACTGATTGTGGGAACTCATGAGTAAAGATTGTGAGATAAAAATATGGCATAAGGACCGGATATGATTAAGGTAACAAGTGAATCGTTTATGTAAGGTCTGTATGACAGGTGGAGGTACTAAGTGGTAGTACTATTGATTTCTAAGTATATATTCAAGGACCGGATTGTCGAAAGGAGGTTAGTAGAAAGATGTTGTATTCTTCTATGTAAGATTATTAAGGTCTTTAGGAGTAATAAGGCATATCAGCGAAGATTCATTGGAGATTTTTGTAATAGATACTCTGGTTAAGGCAATGGTAATCTTGTGGATGATTACATCTATTCTAACGAAAGTAAGGATGGTAGACTATATGTTGTAAGCGGTTACAAGCGAATAGGAAGTTCAATGTTGGCAATATAAATTATGAAGACCAGATTAGTTAAGGATACCGACCTAAGAAGGTTTGGGTATATACTTCGAGAGAAGTTTAGAGACAAATGGTACCTATGAAGAGATGCATGTGCGCATTCTGGAGCGCCGTGAGAAGCAACTGCGCAACAAAATCGTACTGTTGGTACGAATTCCGTGGTCCAAATCTGGAACTCTTTGAGGAAGATTAAGTTGTAAGAGTTGTTAAGTTAAGAAGAAAGATTTCAGTGGAAGACCGGGATATGTTAATAATCTAGATGTATTAAAGATTCAGTAAAGAGAATTGTCTATATATATCTAAGGAATAAAGTGGTAAGCGGTATCCCATACGCTGAGTTCTTCCAATCTTTCTTAAGATATAAAGGATGAACTTGTGGAGTTATGATCGGGGAGATTAGGAGCTATCTCTCATGCGTGAGTTTGTGCCATAAGCGTTGAGGCGGATGAATCATTTTCAGTATGATGTCCTAAGGAATTAAGAGTAATATCTCTTGTAATCCATTTCAAGGATGAAGTGATTAAGGATATTGGATCCGGGTAGTAAGGTTTGTGTTGAGGCAGGATCCTCATTGGCTTAATGCAAGTTTCGGGGTCGAAACTTCTTTTAAGGGGGAGGTGATGTGATATCTCGTAATTCTATAAGGTTATTTTGGGGATTTTGAGAATTTTCCCGAGTACCCGTTTTGTATGTTGGATTTAATTCAGAGAGTTTAGGTCATTCTGTAATGTCCTCTGTATCTATAATATTTTTCTCAGTGAAATAATATACAGACGACGTGCTTTGAATTTTAATACTCGTTCACGTACGATAATTTTATCCCGGGTTAAAGTGGTTGTCGTTCAAAACCAGAATGGGCGCGAAGCCACAGGGGCAGCGACCGCCGAATTTATGGCGGCGCCCGCCGTCCCCAGGCTCGAGGACTGGCGTGGTCGTCTTCCTAGCTGGGCGCCAGGCCTAGTGGCGGCGACCGCCATGCAGTACGGCGCCCACCGTAATTCGCCCTCCGTAGGCAATTTGTGAGGCGGCGACCCTTGCTCTCCGCGGCGCCCGCCGTCGTTGTCCGGAGGTCTTTGCCCGATGGTCGCCGGCGAGCCTCTGACGCGCCGAAGTAGGCCTGCTACGCCGCGTCTAGGCCATCATTGTGCTCCCTTGTGATCTGGCTATAAAAGGAGAGGTTTGGGGATCAGATTGGAGGAAAAACATAAGCTTAAGTCTTCCAAAATCTCTCGCCGGAGTTTTGTGCCCCTCGCCGGATTTTAGAGCTTTCGCCGGTGTCGTTTGGTGGTGTTCTAGTGTGCCTTTTGTGAAGCTTTTGGTAGCCCTTGGTGGTTAGAAACCAAAGCAAGTCGAAGGAGGCCGAGTCGCTCGTGTTTTGGGTTAGTTTTCTCGCCGTTTCTGTCATCGGAGTTCTTCACGGCGACCGCCGTGTTCTTCACGGCGCCCGCCGTGATGGTCTGCGGTGACCGCCGCCAGAGCCCGGAATGCCTCTTTGGCTTTTGGCTTTGGTGGTCGTCGTCGAGGCGTCGTTCCCTTCGGTTTCTTTCGTCTTTCCTTAGATTCGTACTAGTTTATGTCGAATCTAACTTAGGGTTTCCTTATGGGTCGATTCAAAGGAATATGTGTGCCAGATCTGTTCCTGTGTCGAGCCCGGAATCCTGTCGTCGTTAGGCTTCGTTCAAACTCCGCGGATTAAGGCAAGTGGCGGTTCGCTCTTGCTCATCGTTCCATATTTACATTAATTATCAGTTGTTTATCCGAGTAATTAATTTGGAATGATTATTGTGTTCATCTGGAAACGGTTTTGTTAACTGTTTTGGAAAACTAAAATATGATGTTATAATAGGTTGTATATCTGTTAGAACAACGCTATTATATATATATATATATATATATATATGTGAATTAATACAGATATTATTATAGGTTGTATATTGTTAGAACAACGCTATTTTATCTGTAACTGGCCTTGAGGGCATTTATATGAGTTATTGCTGCGTTTGTAACTGTTTAGTTAGAACGAGTATTCGTAGGAACGCTACTGTGTATCTCAGTACGAGTGCTAGTCGTTTCTTGATAACCTGGTGGTTGTGATTTTGTTCCTACCATTCTTCTTTAGTGCCGTTGTAAGGATTTAGTTCCTTATTCCACCTGAGGGATATAGTTCCCGCGGGATTTAGTTCTCGATTCGACTCTTGGGATTTAGTTCCCGAGTCAACTCTGCCTTAGGGATTTAGTTCCCGAGGGATGTTTAAAAGCTTATAATGTCACATGGGTTTTGGAATTTAATAAGATAAAGTGCCCGAGTGCACATAATTAATATACCTTTGGCGAGTGGTGTAGCTAAGTAAATAGTGCAGCTAGGAAAGCTCGTCTCGACTTTTGATCAGAGTACGTTCTCTTTCCAATCTGGATTCGCTGTAAGCAATGAGGTTGGTCGTGAACCGAAACATCTAAGTCAGCTTTTAAATCACTGATTGTCTGATTCTTTAAACGTTCTAGATTTGTCATATTTCCTTAAAGACTCAATCTCTTGGAGTCTCTTTTCGGGTCGATTTCTGTGAAGATTAAGTCTTCCAGAATTTTCTCTTGTGCATACTTCTTGTTGTTATTCCGTGAAAGTTCCGGGTTATGTATCGTTCCTTCGGTTATTATTCGAGGGACAATGATAGTAAATGGTTACGATCATTCGAACCACTATGCTTTTTACCCTTGCATAGTCTATTCAGTAGACTAACCAACCGAAATTGTTCTCTGCATGGTTGGCTGGTGTCATCCGTTCGATTCGGCACATCAGATAGAGCGAAGATGAGGTGACTAGATTGACTATGAAGACGACGATTATTTTTGGATGTTTTTAATAATTTCTTTTAATCAGGTTGAGATCCTTGGGAGATGACCATTGTGGTCAAGATCCTTGTTTGTAATACATTTAAAAGACTTCCGCTGTAACTTATTTACTCTGTACCTTGTTTAAAGACTTCCGATGTACTTTATTTAAACTTTGTATTTGTCCTATTCGGGATTGGGATGTAATCCCGAGACTCATGTTTTATATGAATAAAATTATACTTTTGTATCCTTTGTATTCCATAATTGTATTTAAACGGTAAAGCGTGGGGTGATCTCGGTAAGGAACACTAAGGTCACTGTCGGTAATACATTTCCAAATGGGTTAAGATTTGGGGGTGTTACAGTTGTGGTATCAGAGCTAAAGTTTTTAAAACGGGTTAGGTATTTGAAAACCATTTACTCGTTTTCAATTGAAAGGCATTTTCAAAAGGCTCTGAGTTTAAAAATAAAAAACGGTGTTTTCATTTTGAACCGTTCATAGTCCTGTCTTCTATATAGTCTGATATAGTAAGCTTGCTTCTATATCTAGAAAGACTAATTCCTTCCCCATTGCCCCGTAAGATATGGGTGCATTCTGTTCTCTTCAGAGGAACCCGGGAGAAGCCAAGGTGGTTTCGCCATACCCAATAAGGCTTGAATTCCCAGTTACCTCATTTTGAGTTAAGGTTGTAGAACCTAGTAACTCGGTTTGAGTCCATTAATAGAAATTACCAAGTTGATCTATTCTAAGTTGATTTTATTACAATAAGTATATCAGAATGATACTAATGGGATAAAATCCTTGGAATTTGATCGGTAAACAGATGGTGAACACAAGGAACGTTATCCGTGCTGGTGCTAGGCCGAGTAATGACCCCAGACCAAATGCGAGGAATGTTGCAGATCCAACAAGAGAGCGTGAGTCTGTCTTCAACAATAATCCTAGAGGCAATGGTCAAGAGCAGACCAACGCTCCAATGACATTTGATTCTACAACATTAGAGGCAATTCGGGGAATGGTCATGCAAGCAGTGATTGATATACTGCGACCGAGTATGCCACAAGCAGAAGGTGTGCAAATTCCCCCACCGGTTCCCAGATTTGAGGAGCTAGAAAACCGTATATTCCAGGAGAATATAGTCAGGACTCGAGACAACTATGGTCGTGCACTGAAGACCATTAATTCCATGAGGCCTGACAACTATAACGGGAAAGGGGAACCAGTCGGGGTGATCCATTGGTTCTCCCACATGGAGCGGTTGTTCCACAACATTGATTGTACTGAAGCTGAGAAAGTACATATAGCTTCTCTTCAGTTAAAGGAGGATGCTAGTGAGTGGTGGGAGAGTACCGGCTTAGCTGATAGCCCTGTTTTGAACTGGGAGATGTTTAAGACAAAGATGACAGATCGTTTCTTCTCTCGTGCTATGAGGGAGGAGAAACACAAGGAGTTCCTATACCCTAAGACTGATGGATTGAAGGTGACTGAGCTGGCAATCAAGTTCAATCATCTATTACAGTATGTTGGACCTGAGATATCCAGTGAGGCACAGAAAATCTGGTATTTCCATGAGTGGATGGGCCCAGATATTAAGCCACTGATGGTGCGTCACGGATGCTCGACTTTGGAGCAGTACGTGGATGCAGCCTACAAGTTAGAGGTGACTCTGGAAGAGTCGACCAAGAAGCGTGATAGCCAGAGGCAAGGGGAGAACCAGCCTAAGGCAAGTGGGTTTAAACGTCCCGCTCCACCATCTGATTTTGCCAAATCTGGCCGAGCAAAAACGAATATGACTCAGGATGGGTCTATGCAACGTTCGGGTCAGGGCAATAGCCTAATCCAGTGCTACAACTGTGGTACCTACGGGCACAAGAGTAATGTGTGTCCGAAGGAGAAGAAAATGTGCTTTGCCTGTGGAAAGGAAGGACACTTGCAGTTATTTTGTCCGCAGAGGAGGCAGAAAGGAGCTGAGTCACAGCAGAGATCTGTTAATAAGAACAACCAACCCAGGTTCAGTCCAATGGAAGCCCCCAGTCCTTCAATACAGATAACTGTGCGAAATAAAGGGAAAGCCCCAGTGGCTTCAGGAAGCCAAGGTCAACGCCTATACGTGATGCATGAGGTGGATGGACCCGAAGCTCCATTTGCTTAAAGTATTTTGTACTACTTCTGTTGGTATGTTGTGGATTTGGGTGTTACCCAGTCTTTTGTTTTGGATAAGTTATGTTAGTAAGTTTAAATATGCAAAAAGGTTTATAAACCTTTGTTGTAAATATTCTTTCTAATATAAATGTTGGTTGAGAACCAATCGTCTGTCGAAATTTGCAATTAGTAAGAAATTCGAAGAGAATTCGATCTGGATAGCCATGGTTCGAGGTGATAATTTTCTCGGTATGAAGTGGCTGACGCGTCATGGGACGATAATCGATTTTAGTTCGAAGATTGTGACGGTGGCATCAGGGGGCCAGTATATATGCAAATTTAAAGGTCTGAATGACGCTGTTAACGGCAGGTTTATCAAGGCAATAGCTGCGTTTAAGCTACTTCAACAAGGTTGTGTCGGTTACCTTTGCTACTTGGATCCGCCCATGAAAGATGAACCTTCGGTTATTGATGATTTCGATACACTGAAGAATTTGGTACATAGATTAAGTTTATGTATTCTTGAGGATTAAGGTAACCATGTTACTCGTATAAAAGGATTAAGACACAAGTGTTTGATTCGGTTGAGAATGAATCATTTAGCAATATGATACTTTGGGGTTATAGGAGTAAGCTCGCATGTGATTGATTTGAGGAGCATACGAATAAGTACTGTGTTTATTCTTGGAGAAAGTATAAAAATCTTAAAGGATCTAAGTTAGACTGGCATAAGGTCAGACTTACTTCCAGATAAAGGATGGAATTGTAAGAGGTACCCTTAAGGAAAATGATGATGTAATGTTTCGAGGTTACTAAGAGTTGATTTTTGGATGGTAAGGAATTACGATGTGAACTTTGGGAATATGTGTATAAGGAAATAGTGAGGGAGATGCGTATTCTCCTATTAAAGGTGCAATAATGTCATTATGACAATTTTAAGGACCGTTAGTATTTAATGGTCAGAGCATTGTGGATATAGTGAGAATGATTATATGATAAAATTTATAGAGATAAAGTTACGGATGATACCAAGTGGACTTGAGGAAAAAGGTAACCCTCGTTGGTTAAGATAAGCATATATCACGTTCGGGTGAGGCAAGAGTATAATCCTATGGAATGGATTAGTGAATTAGGTTAAGGTAATCAGACATAGATTGTAGTATTACTGATTGTGGGAACTCATGAGTAAAGATTGTGAGATAAAAATATGGCATAAGGACCGGATATGATTAAGGTAACAAGTGAATCGTTTATGTAAGGTCTGTATGATAGGTGGAGATACTAAGTGGTAGTACTATTGATTTCTAAGTATATATTCAAGGACCGGATTGTCGAAAGGAGGTTAGTAGAAAGATGTTGTATTCTTCTATGTAAGATTATTAAGGTCTTTAGGAGTAATAAGGCATATCAGCGAAGATTCATTGGAGATTTTTGTAATAGATACTCTGGTTAAGGCAATGGTAATCTTGTGGATGATTACATCTATTCTAACGAAAGTAAGGATGGTAGACTATATGTTGTAAGCGGTTACAAGCGAATAGGAAGTTTGATGTTGGCAATATAAGTTATGAAGACCAGATTAGTTAAGGATACCGACCTAAGAAGGTTTGGGTATATACTTCGAGAGAAGTTTAGAGACAAATGGTACCTATGAAGAGATGCATGTGCGCATTCTGGAGCGCCGTGAGAAGCAACTGCGCAACAAAATCGTACTATTGGTACGAATTCCGTGGTCCAAATCTGGAACTCTTTGAGGAAGATTAAGTTGTAAGAGTTGTTAAGTTAAGAAGAAAGATTTCAGTGGAAGACCGGGATATGTTAATAATCTAGATGTATTAAAGATTCAGTAAAGAGAATTGTCTATATATATCTAAGGAATAAAGTGGTAAGCGGTATCCCATACGCTGAGTTCTTCCAATCTTTCTTAAGATATAAAGGATGAACTTGTGGAGTTATGATCGGGGAGATTAGGAGCTATCTCTCATGCGTGAGTTTGTGCCATAAGCGTTGAGGCGGATGAATCATTTTCAGTATGATGTCCTAAGGAATTAAGAGTAATATCTCTTGTAATCCATTTCAAGGATGAAGTGATTAAGGATATTGGATCCGGGTAGTAAGGTTTGTGTTGAGGCAGGATCCTCATTGGCTTAATGCAAGTTTCGGGGTCGAAACTTCTTTTAAGGGGGAGGTGATGTGATATCTCGTAATTCTGTAAGGTTATTTTGGGGATTTTGAGAATTTTCCCGAGTACCCGTTTTGTATGTTGGATTTAATTCAGAGAGTTTAGGTCATTCTGTAATGTCCTCTGTATCTGTAATATTTTTCTCAGTGAAATAATATACAGACGACGTGCTTTGAATTTTAATACTCGTTCACGTACGATAATTTTATCCCGGGTTAAAGTGGTTGTCGTTCAAAACCAGAATGGGCGCGATGCCACAGGGGCGGCGACCGCCGAATTTATGGCGGCGCCCGCCGTCCCCAGGCTCGAGGACTGGCGTGGTCGTCTTCCTAGCTGGGCGCCAGGCCTAGTGGCGGCGACCGCCGTGCAGTACGGCGCCCCCCGTAATTCGCCCGCCGTAGGCAATTTGTGAGGCGGCGACCCTTGCTCTCCGCGGCGCCCGCCGTCGTTGTCCGGAGGTCTTTGCCCGATGGTCGCCAGCGAGCCTCTGACGCGGCGAAGTAGGCCTGCTACGCCGCGTCTAGGCCATCATTGTGCTCCCTTGTGATCTGGCTATAAAAGGAGAGGTTTGGGGATCAGATTGGAGGAAAAACAGAAGCTTAAGTCTTCCAAAATCTCTCGCCGGAGTTTTGTGCCCCTCGCCGGATTTTAGAGCTTTCGCCGGTGTCGTTTAGTGGTGTTCTAGTGTGCCTTTTGTGAAGCTTTTGGTAGCCCTTGGTGGTTAGAAACCAAATCAAGTCGAAGGAGGCCGAGTCGCTCGTGTTTTGGGTTAGTTTTCTCGCCGTTTCTGTCATCGGAGTTCTTCACGGCGCCCGCCGTGATGGTCTGCGGCGACCGCCGCCAGAGCCCGGAATGCCTCTTTGGCTTTTGGCTTTAGTGGTCGTCGTCGAGGCGTCGTTCCCTTCGGTTTCTTTCGTCTTTCCTTAGATTCGTACTAGTTTATGTCGAATCTAACTTAGGGTTTCCTTATGGGTCGATTCAAAGGAATATGTGTGCCAGATCTGTTCCTGTGTCGAGCCCGGAATCCTGTCGTCGTTAGGCTTCGTTCAAACTCTGCGGATTAAGGCAAGTGGCGGTTCGCTCTTGCTCATCGTTCCATATTTACATTAATTATCAGTTGTTTATCCGAGTAATTAATTTGGAATGATTATTGTGTTCATCTGGAAACGGTTTTGTTAACTGTTTCGGAAAACTAAAATATGATGTTATAATAGGTTGTATATCTGTTAGAACAATGCTATTATATATATATATGTGAATTAATACAGATATTATTATAGGTTGTATATTGTTAGAACAACGCTATTTTATCTGTAACTGGCCTTGAGGGCATTTATATGAGTTATTGCTGCGTTTGTAACTGTTTAGTTAGAACGAGTATTCGTAGGAACGCTACTGTGTATCTCAGTACGAGTGCTAGTCGTTTCTTGATAACCTGGTGGTTAGGATTTTGTTCCTACCATTCTTCTTTAGTGCCGTTGTAAGGATTTAGTTCCTTATTCCACCTGAGGGATATAGTTCCCGCGGGATTTAGTTCTCGATTCGACTCTTGGGATTTAGTTCCCGAGTCAACTCTGCCTTAGGGATTTAGTTCCCGAGGGATGTTTAAAAGCTTATAATGTCACATGGGTTTTGGAATTTAATAAGATAAAGTGCCCGAGTGCACATAATTAATATACCTTTGGCGAGTAGTGTAGCTAAGTAAATAGTGCAGCTAGGAAAGCTCGTCTCGACTTTTGATCAGAGTACGTTCTCTTTCCAATCTGGATTCGCTGTAAGCAATGAGGTTGGTCGTGAACCGAAACATCTAAGTCAGCTTTTAAATCACTGATTGTCTGATTCTTTAAACGTTCTAGATTTGTCATATTTCCTTAAAGACTCAATCTCTTGGAGTCTCTTTTCGGGTCGATTTCTGTGAAGATTAAGTCTTCCAGAATTTTCTCTTGTGCATACTTCTTGTTGTTATTCCGTGAAAGTTCCGGGTTATGTATCGTTCCTTCGGTTATTATTCGAGGGACAATGATAGTAAATGGTTACGATCATTCGAACCACTATGCTTTTTACCCTTGCATAGTCTATTCAGTAGACTAACCAACCGAAATTGTTCTCTGCATGGTTGGCTGGTGTCATCCGTTCGATTCGGCACATCAGATAGAGCGAAGATGAGGAGACTAGATTGACTATGAAGACGACGGTTATTTTTGGATGTTTTTAATAATTTCTTTTAATCAGGTTGAGATCCTTGGGAGATGACCATTGTGGTCAAGATCCTTGTTTGTAATACATTTAAAAGACTTCCGCTGTAACTTATTTACTTTGTACCTTGTTTAAAGACTTCCGATGTACTTTATTTAAACTTTGTATTTGTCCTATTCGGGATTGGGATGTAATCCCGAGACTCATGTTTTATATGAATAAAATTATGCTTTTGTATCCTTTGTATTCCATAATTGTATTTAAACGGTAAAGCGTGGGGTGATCTCGGTAAGGAATACTAAGGTCACTGTCGGTAATACCTTTCCAAATGGGTTAAGATTTGGGGGTGTTACAGTTGTGGTATCAGAGCTAAAGTTTTTAAAACGGGTTGGGTATTTGAAAACCATTTACTCGTTTTCAATTGAAAGGCATTTTCAAAAGGCTCTGAGTTTAAAAATAAAAAACGGTGTTTTCATTTTGAACCGTTCATAGTCCTGTCTTCTATATAGTCTGATATAGTAAGCTTGCTTCTATATCTAGAAAGACTAATTCCTTCCCCATTGCCCCGTAAGATATGGGTGCATTCTGTTCTCTTCAGAGGAACCCGGGAGAAGCCAAGGTGGTTTCGCCATACCCAATAAGGCTTGAATTCCCAGTTACCTCATTTTGAGTTAAGGTTGTAGAACCTAGTAACTCGGTTTGAGTCCATTAATAGAAATTACCAAGTTGATCTATTCTAAGTTGATTTTATTACAATAAGTATATCAGAATGATACTAATGGGATAAAATCCTTGGAATTTGATCGGTAAACAGATGGTGAACACAAGGAACGTTATCCGTGCTGGTGCTAGGCCGAGTAATGACCCCAGACCAAATGCGAGGAATGTTGTAGATCCAACAAGAGAGCGTGAGTCTGTCTTCAACAATAATCCTAGAGGCAATGGTCAAGAGCAGACCAACGCTCCAATGACATTTGATTCTACAACATTAGAGGCAATTCGGGGAATGGTCATGCAAGCAGTGACTGATATACTGCGACCGAGTATGCGACAAGCACAAGGTGTGCAAATTCCCCCACCGGTTCCTAGATTTGAGGAGCCAGAAAACCGTATATTCCAGGAGAATATAGTCAGGACTCGAGACAACTATGGTCGTGCACTGAAGACCATTAATTCCATGAGGCCTGACAACTATAACGGGAAAGGGGAACCAGTCGGGGTGATCCATTGGTTCTCCCACATGGAGCGGTTGTTCCACAACATTGATTGTACTGAAGCTGAGAAAGTACATATAGCTTCTCTTCAGTTAAAGGAGGATGCTAGTGAGTGGTGGGAGAGTACCGGCTTAGCTGATAGCCCTGTTTTGAACTGGGAGATGTTCAAGACAAAGATGACAGATCGTTTCTTCTCTCGTGCTATGAGGGAGGAGAAACACAAGGAGTTCCTATACCCTAAGACTGATGGATTGAAGGTGACTGAGCTGGCAACCAAGTTCAATCATCTATTACAGTATGCTGGACCTGAGATATCCAGTGAGGCACAGAAAATCTGGTATTTCCATGAGTGGATGGGCCCAGATATTAAGCCACTGATGGTGCGTCACGGATGCTCGACTTTGGAGCAGTACGTGGATGCAGCCTACAAGTTAGAGGTGACTCTGGAAGAGTCGACCAAGAAGCGTGATAGCCAGAGGCAAGGGGAGAACCAGTCTAAGGCAAGTGGGTTTAAGCGTCCCGCTCCACCATCTGATTTTGCCAAATCTGGCCGAGCAAAAACGAATATGACTCATGATGGGTCTACGCAACGTTCGGGTCAGGGCAATAGCCTGATCCAGTGCTACAACTGTGGTACCTACGGGCACAAGAGTAATGTGTGTCCGAAGGAGAAGAAAATGTGCTTTGCCTGTGGAAAGGAAGGGCACTTGCAGTTATTTTGTCCGCAGAGGTGGCAGAAAGGAGCTGAGTCACAGCAGGGATCTGTTAATCAGAACAACCAACCCAGGTTCAGTCCAGTGGAAGCCCCCAGTCCTTCAATGCAGACAACTGCGCGAAACAAAGGGAAAGCCCCAGTGGCTTCAGGAAGCCAAGGTCAACGCCTATACGTGATGCGTGAGGCGGATGGACCCGATGCTCCATTTGCTTAAAGTATTTTGTACTACTTCTGTTGGTATGTTGTGGATTTGGGTGTTACCCAGTCTTTTGTTTTGGATAAGTTATGTTAGTAAGTTTAAGTATGCAAAAAGGTTTATAAACCTTTGTTGTAAATATTATTTCTAATATAAATGTTGGTTGAGAACCAATCGTCTGTCGAAATTTGCAATTAGTAAGAAATTTGAAGAGAATTCGATCTGGATAGCCATGGTTTCAGGCGATAAATTTCTCGGTATGAAGTGGCTGACGCGTCATGGGACGATAATCGATTTTAGTTCGAAGATTGTGACGGTGGCATCAGGGGGCCAGTATATATGCAAATTTAAAGGTCTGAATGACGCTGTTAACGACAGGTTTATCAAGGCAATAGCTGCGTTTAAGCTACTTCGACAAGGTTGTGTCGGGTACCTTTGCTACTTGGATCCGCCCATGAAAGATGAACCTTCAGTTCTTGATGATTTTGATACACTGAAGAATTTGGTACATAGATTAAGTTTATGTATTCTTGAGGATTAAGGTAACCATGGTACTCGTATAAAAGGATTAAGACACAAGTGTTTGATTCGGTTGAGAATGAATCATTTAGCAATATGATACTTTGAGGTTATAAGAGTAAGCTCTCATGTGATTGATTTGAGAAGCATATGAATAAGTACTGTGTTTATTCTTGGAGAAAGTATAAAAATCTTAAAGGATTTAAGTTATAATGGCATAAGGTCAGACTTACTTCCAGATAAAGGATGGAATTGTAAGAGGTACCCTTAAGGAAATTGATGATGTAATGTTTCGAGGTTACTAAGAGTTGATTTTTGGATGGTAAGGAATTACGATGTGAACTTTGGGAATATGTGTATAAGGAAATAGTGAGGGAGATGCGTATTCTCCTATTAAAGGTGCAATAATGTCATTATGACAATTTTAAGGACCGTTAGTATTTAATGGTCAGAGCCTTGTGGATATAGTGAGAATGATTATATGGTAAAATTTATAGAGATAAAGTTACGGATGATACCAAGTGGACTTGAGGAAAAAGGTAACCCACGTTGGTTAAGATAAGCATATATCACGTTCGGGTGAGACAAGAGTATAATCCTATGGAATGGATTAGTGAATTAGGTTGAGGTAATCAGACATAGATTGTAGTATTACTGATTGTGGGAACTCATGAGTAAAGATTGTGAGATAAACATATGGCATAAGGACCGGATATGATTAAGGTAACAAGTGAATCGTTTATGTAAGGTCTGTATGACAGGTGAAGGTACTAAGTGGTAGTACTATTGATTTCTAAGTATATATTCAAGGACCGGATTGTCGAAATGAGGTTAGTAGAAAGATGTTGTATTCTTCTATGTAAGATTATTAAGGTCTTTAGGAGTAATAAGGCATATCAGCGAAGATTCATTGGAGATTTTTGTAATAGATACTCTGGTTAAGGCAATGGTAATCTTGTGGATGATTACATCTATTCTAACGAAAGTAAGGATGGTAGACTATATGTTGTAAGCGGTTACAAGCGAATAGGAAGTTCGATGTTGGCAATATAAGTTATGAAGACCAGATTAGTTAAGGATACCGACCTAAGAAGGTTTGGGTATATACTTCGAGAGAAGTTTAGAGACAAATGGTACCTATGAAGAGATGCATGTGCGCATTCTGGAGCGCCGTGATAAGCAACTGCGCAACAAAATCGTACTGTTGGTACGAATTCACTAGTGGAAAAAACACTTTTTGAGGCTCCCTTTTAGAGGCGTACATATTTCAAAACGCCTCAACAACGACCTATGCAATCAGTTTTTCAGATTTTTGAGGCGGATAATTATTTTATACGCCTCAAAAAAATCTATTGAGACGGGCAAATAATTATACGCCTCAAAAAGTTTCTGAAAAAATATTCCCGCTAAAGTATTAGAGGCGGGCCAAATGTAGGCCCGCCTCTAATGGTACATAATTGAGGCGGGCGAAAAAGTCCGCCTCTATTAACTTTTGTTGAGGCGGGCATATTATAGCCCGCCTCAACAAATGTATGCAATAGAGGCGGGCATAAAGAGGCCCGCCTCTATTGCCTCTAGTAACTTTTGTTGAGGCGGGCATATTATAGCCCGCCTCAACAAATGTATGCAATAGAGGCGGGCATAAAGAGGCCCGCCTCTATTGCCTCATTACATTCAGCTTATAGAGGCGGGCATATTAGGCCCGCCTCTATAAGTCTACCCTAATTAAATTAAAAACATTCAGCTCCGCGCGCCTTCGTTCATATCTTCGTATCGTCGTCTTCGCCGAGCTCCGACTTCCTCTCCTTTCGCCGAGCACTCGGTTTCACCAGAGTTCCGACTTCCTCACCCGATTCCGCTGGCCGGTAAGCACATCTAACACCCTATTTTACTTTAATTTCATCCAACACATTTATAATTTTATTTAGGTTCATACCGAATTGGAGAAGTAATTGGAGAAGTAAAATCATAAGTACTGAAGCTTGTACGGATTTGGAGAAGTAAAATACGAGCAAATCCTAATGTACTGATTTCGAATTTGTGTATTTTGTGTTTAAAGCTTGTACGAATTTGTGTATTTTTGTGTGTAAAGCTCGTGCATTGAAGGTGTTTGATGAAATGCCCCTATGAATATGCGTTTCTCTAATAGGCGGGCCTAATACTGATTTCGAATTTGTGTATTTTGTGTTTAAAGCTTGTACGAATTTGTGTATTTTTTGTGTTTAAAGCTCGTGCATTGAAGGCAATGAGGATGTAATATACTAGAGCATCTGAAAGGAAGATTAAGGCACATCTTTGTGTGTTGCAGCATCTTACAGAGGTCAATCCTTACATAGAAAAGCATTGCCTTGAATTGCAACACAATAATCCAAAATTGAATGAAAGAGCTTTGATGCGGGAACATAATCGCACATTTGTTGATTGGTTTAAGAAGGAAGTAGCTGAGGAACTTAGGAAAGAACATGACGTTTCTGATACGATCAAGTGGTTATCTCGGGGTCCTCGACTATGTGTTCGGTCTTACGAAGGGTATGATATCAATGGGTTCACATTCTACACTAGAAGACAAGATGAAAAGAGTGTGGTGCAGAATAGTGGAGTAAAGGTTGTTGCATCATCTAGGGTCTATGCGAGCGCTAAGGACAAAAGACCGGTTGATGCGACACAATCGTATTATGGTGTTATCGAAGAAATATGGGAGCTTGATTATAACAATTTTACAATCCCTGTTTTCCGGTGCAAGTGGGTCAACAACCCTAACGGGGTGAAGCAAGATGAAATTTATCCGGGTTTGACATTGGTAAACTTTGACCGATTAAGTGATAGTGACGAGCCATTCATCCTAGCATCACAAGCTAAGCAGATTTTTTATGTGGTAGACAATGTTGATCCTAGATGGCGTGCAGTTGTCCAAGGTAAAAGACATATTCTGGGTATTGATGATGTTGTGGATGAAGATGAGTATGACGAGTATGACGACACACCCTTGTTATCAACTGTTGTTCAACCATTACCCGAGGAGGAAGATACAAATAATACTAATCACATCCGTACAGATCATAGGGAGGGAATATGGGTTACAAATCACAAATGAATAAGATGAGGTAATTTATTGACAAGTAGATTTAATTGCATTATGAATTGTCTTCCTTGGATTTTTTATTTTTATATGTACTCGTATGCTTTTTTTTTTATATGTACTCATGAAATCATGATCTAGTTTTTTGTGTATGAGCAATGCTGAAGCAAATGAGTATTTATTACATAGACGTTAATTATACCTTGTTCTCCTCTTAGGAAGTTCATTTTCATGTGACAATGCAGAAGCTTTATGTTACAATAAGTAATTTTTTGTGTGTGCTTGTTGCAGGAATTCTAGCCACTATGTCTAACGAAAGTGGAAATGCTATTTTCCCTACCCAAGGTGATCCTGAATCACAAGGTGTTAGCGCGATTACACAGATCGCTAAAGGGCATGGTCCGTCAAAAGGCGTTCAAGTAAAAAAGCCTATGCACCTTGAGTTTAATGTCCCTGATGGCGAGTGGTCGAAACAATACGGAAAGCAAGTTGGGAGTTGTGCTCAAAGAATTAATATTAACGTGAAAGAATACCGAAGGATAGATGAGCAGACGAGGCAAGGGTTTTGGGAGGAGACCAAGGTATAATGTCTTTTTAAATTGTTTTAAATATATACTATATTAACTATCATTCTAACTTATTGTAAAAATCCACAGCTTATGTTCCACATCATTGAGGATGTCAATAAATCAAGGGAAAAATACTTCCATTCTTGTGTGGCAAAACGATTTAGAGATTTCAAGAGCAAGTTGGTAGCTCGATGGATAACTAAGACGCAAAAGCCGTCGAAGTATCCTAGAAACAAGATGCCTTGGGAAATCTACCACCACATTACAGAGGTTGATTGGTCAGTTTTTCTTCAAGAATATTACAGGCCAGAGTCATTGGTAATAATGCTATTTCTTTTTAGTATTAAAGATTTCTAGTCAGCTAGCGGAAATCATTGGTAATAATGCAATTGACTTTTGACAGGCTCGTAGTGAGAAAGCAAAGGCAAGTGCAGCCCACCACAAGAATCCTCGTCGCACCGGCCAGGCGGGTTATATTAGAAAACGACACGAGTGGATAAAAGAAGGACGACTCCCAGAGGAAGCAGCTTTATCTCTGTCAAGTATCTCCTCAGTGAACTCATCGGTTCCTAGAGCTAGAAAATACAGATCAAAGGAGTGGGTTTTGGCTCATCAAGTTCGAACTGAGGATGGAAAGTGGGAAGTTATCCCGAACGATAAGGATGCCGTAGAAATTGCAAGAAAAGTTGTAAGTAGTGCTTTTTAATGAATATTTACTTAAATTTACTTGGAAATTTGAACTAATCTATACTTTCCTAATTGACATTATAGGAGGAGTATATCGAAGAAGAAGAAAAATGAAACCTTACTTTCGAGGATGATGAGGATGCCCTCACCAAAGCCATTGGGAAAAAAGATCATCGTGGCCGTGTCAAGGCAATAGGTGGAAATGTGGGTTATAGAGTTGCTTTCGGTCCAAGAGAACGACGGAGAAGATGTTCTAGTGAAGCTTCATTAGATCTGATCGAATCGATCAGAGCTGAAGTTAGAAAGGAGTTTGAAGGTGAGTTAGATAAAAGGGTTGCCGAGGCCCTCCAAAAGCAACTACGCTCCATGTTACACATAAATCAACCAAACTTCACTTCTACTCCCATTCTTGAACTTAATGTTGATGCACCCTATACCACTTGTCCTGATTCCACACCGCAACCACGTGAGCTAAAGGTATGATTGAGTTTGAGTATTATCATGAACTCTTTATGTCCAAATACCTCTTATAACATGAATTAAAATACCTCTTATGCAGGAAAGGACTCCATGCCATCTTGCCCTTGAGGATAAAGATTCTGGTAACAAAGTGCTCGTAGCGGATGGTATGGTACAACCCTCAAACGATGCATCGTCCCAACACTTTACACCGATGAAGCCTGATCACTACAAAGTCCAAGTTGATTTTGTTTATGATGGACATCATGATGATATTCTTCCGGTGCCTACGGGTGATGGTTTCACTAACTTAGGCGGTGCTCAGGGTAGTTTCGTGCAATGGCCGATCCACTTAGTGATTTTCGAAGACGACGAGGTAAGAAATCTAGGCTCAATCACTAGTGGAAAAAACCCTAGTAGAGGCGGGCATTTGGACACTTATTGAGGCGAACACCGTTCGCTTCAAATGAGGGGGCTGTAACAAGTGGGGACCCTTTTTGAGGCGGGCAATATACGCCTCTAAAAGCCACTTGTTGAGGCGGGCCTCTATAGGCCCGCCTCAACAAGTGCCTCACTATGGCGTCAAACTGAGGCACTTTTAGAGGCGGGCCTATGTATGCCCGCCTCTAAAAGCCACTTGTTGAGGCGGGCCTCTATAGGCCCGTCTCAACAAGTGCCTCACTATGGCGCCAAAGTGAGGCACTTTTAGAGGCGGGCCTATGTATGCCCGCCTCTAAAAGTCCACTTGTTGAGGCGGGCCTCTATATGCCCGCCTCAACAAGTGCCTCACTTTGGCGCCATAGTGAGGCACTTGTTGAGGCGGGCCTATAGAGGCCCGCCTCAACAAGTGGCTTTTAGAGGCGGGTCTCCATAGACCTGCCTCTAAAAGTTATTTCATTAAATTTGCAGCATAGATTCCTGATTTTATGATGCACCATACACACATTAAATTTACACCATACACAAATTAAATTTGCAGAATAGATTCCTGATTTTATTCACAGAATAATATACAACAACACAACAGATTTCACCAGAGTACAGTCAGGTTCTCAACAACAGTTTACATGACAAGTACAAACAAGTTCAATCCGACAATAAATACTTCGATGTAAAATACTGTGCCCATTGCTCACGAACAACATCCATTTCTTCATAAGTATACGATGTCTTCCTCTTAGGATATAGCTTCATAAAAAACACAGAAATTATTGACACAAAACACAAATACTATCAATATATAGTTAGTTAAGTTACATACCTTATCTAGTCACTCATCAGAGTCCTCGAGTCCCGTGACTATCTCAAACATGAACTTCATGACATAATAGCCACACTCGGTTCCGCTGCTTTGTTGAGCGCACTAATTACACAACATAAGGGGGTTGTCTTAGATACAAGGCCTTTGATTATAAATAAACAAACCTAAAGCGTTTAAAATGCTATATGTACCTCTATATTGCAGACTCTCAACGTCTTACGTTTTCCTATTGATTTATCGCACTTCCCACCTTGATACTTAAACACTTGAAATGCCCTAGAAAATCAACATAATACAGTCACGAAACTGATATTGTTAATATTCCAAAAAAAACTAGTTCGTAAGCAAAATAACTTACAAATTCATGATTCCAGATGCATCAGTCGTTCTGTTGTCTGGACCTTTTAGAGAATCGAAAAGATAGACCTGTGCTTTAAATAGGTCTATCACGTACAGAGTCCAATGATTGCAGCATCATTTAAACGTAAATTGATAAACATTAATAATTGCTTAAAATACTAATTATATATGAAACTTATTGAAAACACTTACTCTTGATTATATAGGAGCAAAAACAATTTGGCACTGTTAGCATTGAACACACGTTGCAAGTAATTTGCTGGAACAGATGGATCGGCCTTGATTCTAGTGCTTGACACCATCTCAGGACAAATGAACCCAATTCGAGAATTTTCAAATGCATATGTGTGATTGTCCAATAAATACCTGCACATTTAAAGAAAAAACGATTAAGAATGATAGTTGAACAATTAAAGAAAAAACAATTAAGAATGATAGTTGACAATTAAAAGATAAAGACTGATCAAAACATTTACATCATGTAGACTTGAATCACAGAAATGTTTAAGCACGCCCCCTTAAGGAACTCTTCTACATCGGATGCAGTGACGTATGTTTCTTGATCTGTCACATAATTCCAAACCGAGGCATCCAATGGGATGGGAGTACTATCATATATATCACCCGGCGCCGAAGACATAACAAATTGCAACCACTTGCATGACTGGCCATGACCTTGAATTTCTTCGTTTTCTGCTTTCTTCCTTTTGGCGGCTGATTCTTCTGTTTTACGATCACAGCTACCAACCACCTCTTTGTTGGACTGAGACTTAAGAGTTATTTTGACATGAAATTTCCAAACAATAATAATGAAGTAACATTTGTATTATTGAGCACAAACAAGGAAGATTTAATATCATTTCTAATAACTATCCCGCCAAGGGCCTAAATTATGAATTCTATCCCGCCAAGGGCCTAAATTATGAATTCTATCCACCTTTTTAGAGAGAAATGACTTACCTTTGTATTTTTGGCGCTGTCATCCACCTTTTTAGAGAGAAATGACTTGGACTTCTTTGTTGGGCGTGGAGTAGTATAGTCCTATATATATTAGAATTATAGATGAGCAAGAGTGAGTAATGTGTATATTATTATTGAGCCTAGATTTCTTACCTCGTCGTCTTCGAAAATCACTAAGCGGATCGGCCATTGCACGAAACTACCCTGAGCACCGCCTAAGTTAGTGAAACCATCACCCGTAGGCACCGGAAGAATATCATCATGATGTCCATCATAAACAAAATCAACTTGGACTTTGTAGTGATCAGGCTTCATCGGTGTAAAGTGTTGGGACGATGCATCGTTTGAGGGTTGTACCATACCATCCGCTACGAGCACTTTGTTACCAGAATCTTTATCCTCAAGGGCAAGATGGCATGGAGTCCTTTCCTGCATAAGAGGTATTTTAATTCATGTTATAAGAGGTATTTGGACATAAAGAGTTCATGATAATACTCAAACTCAATCATACCTTTAGCTCACGTGGTTGCGGTGTGGAATCAGGACAAGTGGTATAGGGTGCATCAACATTAAGTTCCAGAACGGGAGTAGAAGTGAAGTTTGGTTGATTTATGTGTAACATGGAGCGTAGTTGCTTTTGGAGGGCCTCAGCAACCCTTTTATCTAACTCACCTTCAAACTCTTTTCTAACTTCAGCTCTGATCGATTCGATCAGATCTAATGAAGCTTCACTAGAACATCTTCTCCGTCGTTCTCTTGGACCGAAAGCAACTCTATAACCCACATTTCCACCTATTGCCTTGACACGGCCACGATGATCTTTTTTCCCAATGGCTTTGGTGAGGGCATCCTCATCATCCTCGAAAGTAAGGTTTCCTTTTTCTTCTTCTTCGATATACTCCTCCTATAATGTCAATTAGGAAAGTATAGATTAGTTCATATTTCCAAGTAAATTTAAGTAAATATTCATTAAAAAGCACTACTTACAACTTTTCTTGCAATTTCTACGGCATCCTTATCGTTCGGGCTAACTTCCCACTTTCCATCCTCAGTTCGAACTTGATGAGCCAAAACCCACTCCTTTGATCTGTATTTTCTAGCTCTAGGAATCGATGAGTTCACTGAGGAGCTACTTGACAGAGATAAAGCTGCTTCCTCTGGGAGTCGTCCTTCTTTTATCCACTCGTGTCGTTTTCTAATATAACCCGCCTGGCCGGTGCGATGAGGATTCTTGTGGTGGGCTGCACTTGCCTTTGCTTTCTCACTACGAGCCTGTCAAAAGTCAATTGCATTATTACCAATGATTTCCGCTAGCTGACTAGAAATCTTTAATACTAAAAAGAAATAGCATTATTACCAATGACTCTGGCCTGTAATATTCTTGAAGAAAAACTGACCAATCAGCCTCTGTAATGTGGTGGTAGATTTCCCAAGGCATCTTGTTTCTAGGATACTTCGACGGCTTTTGCGTCTTAGTTATCCATCGAGCTACCAACTTGCTCTTGAAATCTCTAAATCGTTTTGCCACACAAGAATGGAAGTATTTTTCCCTTGATTTATTGACATCCTCAATGATGTGGAACATAAGCTGTGGATTTTTACAATAAGTTAGAATGATAGTTAATATAGTATATATTTAAAACAATTTAAAAAGACATTATACCTTGGTCTCCTCCCAAAATCCTTGCCTCGTCTGCTCATCTATCCTTCGGTATTCTTTCACGTTAATATTAATTCTTTGAGCACAACTCCCAACTTGCTTTCCGTATTGTTTCGACCACTCGCCATCAGGGAAATTAAACTCATTAAACTCAAGGTGCATAGGTTTTTTTACTTGAACGCCTTTTGACGGACCACGCCCTTTAGCGATCTGTGTAATCGCGCTAACACCTTGTGATTCAGGATCACCTTGGGTAGGGAAAATAGCATTTCCACTTTTGTTAGACATAGTGGCTAGAATTCCTGCAACAAGCACACACAAAAAAATACTTATTGTAACATAAAGCTTCTGCATTGTCACATGAAAATGAACTTCCTAAGAGGAGAACAAGGTATAATTAACGTCTATGTAATAAAGACTCATTTGCTTCAGCATTACTCATACACAAAAAACTAGATCATGATTTCATGAGTACATATAAAAAAAAAGCATACGAGTACATATAAAAATAAAAAATCCAAGGAAGACAATTCATAATGCAATTAAATCTACTTGTCAATAAATTACCTCATCTTATTCATTTGTGATTTGTAACCCATATTCCCTCCCTATGATCTGTACGGATGTGATTAGTATTATTTGTATCTTCCTCCTCGAGTAATGGTTGAACAACAGTTGATAACAAGGGTGTGTCGTCATACTCGTCATACTCATCTTCATCCACAACATCATCAATACCCAGAATATGTCTTTTACCTTGGGCAACTGCACGCCATCTAGGATCAACATTGTCTACCACATAAAAAATCTGCTTAGCTTGTGATGCTAGGATGAATGGCTCGTCACTATCACTTAATCGGTCAAAGTTTACCAATGTCAAACCCGGATAAATTTCATCTTGCTTCACCCCGTTAGGGTTGTTGACCCACTTGCACCGGAAAACAGGGATTGTAAAATTGTTATAATCAAGCTCCCATATTTCTTCGATAACACCATAATACGATTGTGTCGCATCAACCGGTCTTTTGTCCTTAGCGCTCGCATAGACCCTAGATGATGCAACAACCTTCACTCCACTATTCTGCACCACACTCTTTTCATCTTGTCTTCTAGTGTAGAATGTGAACCCATTGATATCATACCCTTCGTAAGACCGAACACATAGTCGAGGACCCCGAGATAACCACTTGATCGTATCAGAAACGTCATGTTCTTTCCTAAGTTCCTCAGCTACTTCCTTCTTAAACCAATCAACAAATGTGCGATTATGTTCCCGCATCAAAGCTCTTTCATTCAATTTTGGATTATTGTGTTGTAATTCAAGGCAATGCTTTTCTATGTAAGGATTGACCTCTGTAAGATGCTGCAACACACAAAGATGTGCCTTAATCTTCCTTTCAGATGGAGGAGATATCACATTTTTACCAATTACTCCATCTCCTTCAAGCCTCCCTGCATGACGAGATTTTGGAAGACCTATTGGATGAAGCCTTGACAAAAACTCAGCTGCGTATTGAGATATCTCTTCATGAAGGACTCCACGAATGATACTACCCTCTGGATTCGCCCGATTCTTTGCTTTGTCCTTTAAACTGCCAAAAATTCTCTCAAAAGGATACATCCATCTTAAATACACCGGACCACATAACTTGATTTCTCGAACCAAATGAACAATTAAGTGCACCATTATGTCAAAGAAAGACGACGGAAAGTACATTTCAAAACGACACAAAGTTTCAACAATATCAACGTGAAGAGCATCCAATATTTCCGGATCAATAACCTTAGCACATATGGAACTGAAAAACACGCACAATTTTGTTATAACATGTCTCACGTGTTTCGGCAATATCCCACGAAGTGCGATCGGCAAGAAAACATTAATCAATACATGACAATCATGAGACTTCATACCAATCAACCGAAGGTCCGAAAGAGAAACTAGACGTTTTACATTTGACGAATATCCCGATGGAACCTTAATGCCATGTAAGCACTCACAAAACACCTTTTTCTCCTTTCTTGACATTGTGTAACAGGCCGGAGGCAGAAAAGTCTTTTTACCATCCGGTTTTACAACGGGCCACAAATCTGGTCGAATATTCCTCTCTTTCATATCAAAACGAACTTTCTGATTGTCTTTCGTCTTTCCGGGTATATTTAGCAATGTCCCAATTATAGCATCACAAACATTTTTTTCAATGTGCATCACATCGAGACAATGCCTAACCGACAAATCTTTCCAATAAGGAAGATCTCATAGTATAGACGCTTTCTTCCATAAAACACCCTTTTCAGAGACGGACTTGAAGCCCTTGCCGTATTTGGTGTCAACATTTTTAATCCGTTCATAAACCTGTGATCCTGTCAAAGGTGTATGAGCTACTCCTTCCTCGGTGTACCCATTGAACTCCTTCTTCTTTTTACGGTAAGGGTGATATCGACTAAGGAACTTCCGGTACCCTAGATACACATTTTTCCTGTAATTTTTCAAGTAGGCGGGTTTCATATCTTCTTCACATATAGGGCATGCTTGTTCTCCTTTGGTTTTGTACCCAGACAAGTTTCCATATGTCGGAAAATCATTTATGGTACAAAAAACCATAGCTCGCAAGGTAAAGTTTGAGTTGGTGTATGCATCGAACATTGGAACACCTTCATTCCACAGTAATTTCAAATCATCAACAAGTGGAGCCAGATACACATCTATGTCATTCCCAGGTTGCTTAGGCCCGGAGATGAGGAGTGATAACATGATAAACTTGCGCTTCATACACAACCATGGAGGAAGATTATAAATCGCTAGAAGAACCGGCCATGTGCTATGTTGGCTGCTTAGAGTGCCATACGGATTCACACCATCTGTACATAAAGCAAGCCTCAGATTCCTATCCTCATCACCAAATTCAAAATATTTCTTATCAATATTTTTCCATTGAGGAGAATCAGCAGGATGTCTAAGGAGTCCATCTTTCTTTATCCCTTCCGCATGCCACCTCAGATTTTTTGCTTCCTTCTTTAACGAAAACAAACGCTGAAACCTAGGTATTATCGGAAGATACCACATAACCTTAGTTGGGCCCCTCTTAGCCGAATTTACCCTTTTACGCTTGTAACGAGATGCACCGCACTTTGGACACTCATTCAAATTTTCATGTTCATTTCTGTAAAGCATACAATCATTTGGGCAAGCATCTATCTTGACGGCCTCTAAGCCTAAGGGACACATCAATTTCCTGGCATAATAAGTAGAGATAGGCATCTCATTGCCTTCTGGTAAAAATTCACCTAACCATTCCAATAAGGTGTTGAAACTTCCATCAGTCCAACCAGAAGCACATTTCAAGTTGTAAAGTATTGACACAGCCTCTAACTTGCTAAATTTTGTACACCCGGGATACAAGGGAGTCTCTGCAGCCTTTGATACTTGTTCGAACATCTGAGGTCGTTCGTTCAAGTGATCTCTCACCCCATCCATCATCCCATTTATTTCATCATCTTCTTGGTCATCATCATCATCCATCTCATTATTCTCAACAATATCATCATCACTATCATCAGTGTCTACCCGAACATCAAACTCATTGACACTAGAACTTGGACGATCAGGTATTTTCTCACCATGCCAAAACCAAACATGGTAATCTTGTTTGAAACCACGACGAAATAAATGATCCTCAATCTCATCAATATCATCTAACCGCCTTATATTCTTACAATCACGGCATGGACAATAGATTTTTTTGGATTTCGTACTCCGTTGGTGTGCTAAAGCACATCTAATGAACTCCTCAACCCCACTCAAGTATTGTGTCATAGTATGATCACCGTACATCCAAGGACGACTCATTTCTAGTAATAAATGTAAAATAAGGAAGATTTAATATCATTTCTAATAACTATCCCGCCAAGGGCCTAAATTATGAATTCTATCCCGCCAAGGGCCTAAATAGATAATAATACGCAACTAAGCAAGAAAAAATACAAACTCAACTATCCCGCCAAGGGCCTAAATTATGAATTCTATCCCACCAAGGGCCTAAGGAATTAGGATAGAAGTATTACCTTGACCCAATATCGATCCTTCAAGACAATGCCTCTATCAACCTGCAGAATGTAATTTCCCCAATTAAATAAACTGTAAAAATGTGATCCTCTAGTATATTACATCCTCATTGCCTTCAATGCACGAGCTTTAAACACAAAAAATACACAAATTCGTACAAGCTTTAAACACAAAATACACAAATTCGAAATCAGTATTAGGCCCGCCTATTAGAGAAACGCATATTCATAGGGGCATTTCATCAAACACCTTCAATGCACGAGCTTTACACACAAAAATACACAAATTCGTACAAGCTTTAAACACAAAATACACAAATTCGAAATCAGTACATTAGGATTTGCTCGTATTTTACTTCTCCAAATCCGTACAAGCTTCAGTACTTATGATTTTACTTCTCCAATTACTTCTCCAATTCGGTATGAACCTAAATAAAATTATAAATGTGTTGGATGAAATTAAAGTAAAATAGGGTGTTAGATGTGCTTACCGGCCAGCGGAATCGGGTGAGGAAGTCAGAACTCTGGTGAAACCGAGTGCTCGGCGAAAAGAGAGGAAGTCGGATCTCGGCGAAGACGACGATACGAAGATATGAATGAAGGCGCACGCGGAGCTGAATGTTTTTAATTTAATTAGGGTAGACTTATAGAGGCGGGCCTAATATGCCCGCCTCTATTGCATACATTTGTTGAGGCGGGCTATAATATGCCCGCCTCAACAAAAGTTACTAGAGGCAATAGAGGCGGGCCTCTTTATTCCCGCCTCTATTGCATACATTTGTTGAGGCGGGCTATAATATGCCCGCCTCAACAAAAGTTAATAGAGGCGGGCTTTTTCGCCCGCCTCAATTATGTACCATTAGAGGCGGGCCTACATTTGGCCCGCCTCTAATACTTTAGCGTGAATATTTTTTCGGAAACTTTTTGAGGCGTATAATTATTTGCCCGCCTCAATAGATTTTTTTGAGGCGTATAAAATAATTATCCGCCTCAAAAACCTGAAAAACTGATTGCATAGGTCGTTGTTGAGGCGTTTTGAAATATGTACGCCTCTAAAAGGGAGCATCAAAAAGTATTTTTTCCACTAGTGAATAATAATGTACACATTACTCACTCTTGCTCATCTATAATTCTAATATATATAGGACTATACTACTCCACGCCCAACAAAGAAGTCCAAGTCATTTCTCTCTAAAAAGGTGGATGACAGCGCCAAAAATACAAAGGTAAGTCATTTCTCTCTAAAAAGGTGGATATAATTCATAATTTAGGCCCTTGGCGGGATAGAATTCATAATTTAGGCCCTTGGCGGGATAGTTATTAGAAATGATATTAAATCTTCCTTGTTTGTGCTCAATAATACAAATGTTACTTCATTATTATTGTTTGGAAATTTCATGTCAAAATAACTCTTAAGTCTCAGTCCAACAAAGAGGTGGTTGGTAGCTGTGATCGTAAAACAGAAGAATCAGCCGCCAAAAGGAAGAAAGCAGAAAACGAAGAAATTCAAGGTCATGGCCAGTCATGCAAGTGGTTGCAATTTCTTATGTCTTCGACGCGGGTGATATATATGATAGTACTCTCATCCCTTTGGATGCCTCGGTTTGGAATTATGTGACAGATCAAGAAACATACGTCACTGCATCCGATGTAGAAGAGTTCCTTAAGGGGGCGTGCTTAAACATTTCTGTGATTCAAGTCTACATGATGTAAATGTTTTGATCAGTCTTTATCTTTTAATTGTCAACTATCATTCTTAATCGTTTTTTCTTTAATTGTTCAACTATCATTCTTAATCGTTTTTCTTTAAATGTGCAGGTATTTATTGGACAATCACACATATGCATTTGAAAATTCTCGAATTGGGTTCATTTGTCCTGAGATGGTGTCAAGCACTAGAATCAAGGCCGATCCATCTGTTCCAGCAAATTACTTGCAACGTGTGTTCAATGCTAACAGTGCCAAATTGTTTTTGCTCCCATATAATCAAGAGTAAGTGTTTTCAATAAGTTTCATATATAATTAGTATTTTAAGCAATCATTAATGTTTATCAATTTACGTTTAAATGATGCAGCAATCATTGGACTCTGTACGTGATAGACCTATTTAAAGCACAAGTCTATCTTTTCGATTCTCTAAAAGGTCCAGACAACAGAACGACTGATGCATCTAGAATCATGAATTTGTAAGTTATTTTGCTTACGAACTAGTTTTTTTTTGGAATATTAACAATATCAGTTTCGTGACTGTATTATGTTGATTTTCTAGGGCATTTCAAGTGTTTAAGTATCAAGGTGGGAAGTGTGATAAATCAATAGGAAAACGTAAGACGTTGAGAGTCTGCAATATAGAGGTACATATAGCATTTTAAACGCTTTAGGTTTGTTTCTTTATAATCAAAGGCCTTGTATCTAAGACAGCCCCCTTATGTTGTGTAATTAGTGCGCTCAACAAAGCAGCGGAACCGAGTGTGGCTATTATGTCATGAAGTTCATGTTAGAGATAGTCACGGGACTCGAGGACTCTGATGAGCGACTAGATAAGGTATGTAACTTAACTAACTATATATTGATAGTATTTGTGTTTTGTGTCAATAATTTTTGTATTTTTTATGAAGCTATATCCTAAGAGGAAGACAACGTATACTTATAAAGAAATGGATGTTGTTCGTGAGCAATGGGCACAGTATTTTACATCGAAGTATTTATTGTCGGATTGAACTTGTTTGTACTTGTCATGTAAACTGTTGTTGAGAACCCGACTGTACTCTGATGAAATCTGTTGTGTTGTTGTATATTATTCTGTGAATAAAATCAGGAATCTATTCTGCAAATTTAATGTGTGAATGGTGCAAATTTAATGTGTGTATGGTGCATCATAAAATCAGGAATCTATACTGCAAATTTAATGAAATAACTTTTAGAGGCGGGTCTATGGAGACCCGCCTCTAAAAGCCACTTGTTGAGGCGGGCCTCTATAGGCCCGCCTCAACAAGTGCCTTACTATGGCGCCAAAGTGAGGCACTTGTTGAGGCGGGCATATAGAGGCCCGCCTCAACAAGTGGACTTTTAGAGGCGGGCATACATAGGCCCGCCTCTAAAAGTGCCTCACTTTGGCGCCATAGTGAGGCACTTGTTGAGGCAGGCATATAGAGGCCCGCCTCAACAAGTGGACTTTTAGAGGCGGGCATACATAGGCCCGCCTCTAAAAGTGCCTCACTTTGGCGCCATAGTGAGACACTTGTTGAGGCGGGCCTATAGAGGCCCGCCTCAATAAGTGGCTTTTAGAGGCGTATATTGCCCGTCTCAAAAAGGGTCCCCACTTGTTACAGCCTTCTCATTTGAAGCGAACGGTGTTCGCCTCAATAAGTGTCCAAATGCCCGCCTCTATTAGGGTTTTTTTCTACTAGTGATTCCGTGGTCCAAATCTGGAACTCTTTGAGGAAGATTAAGTTGTAAGAGTTGTTAAGTTAAGAAGAAAGATTTCAGTGGAAGACCGGGATATGTTAATAATCTAGATGTATTAAAGATTCAGTAAAGAGAATTGTCTATATACATCTAAGGAATAAAGTGGTAAGCGGTATCCCATACACTGAGTTCTTCCAAGCTTTCTTAAGATATAAAGGATGAACTTGTGGAGTTATGATCGGGGAGATTAGGAGCTATCTCTCATGCGTGAGTTTGTGCCATAAGCGTTGAGGCGGATGAATCATTTTCAGTATGATGTCCTAAGGAATTAAGAGTAATATCTCTTGTAATCCATTTCAAGGATGAAGTGATTAAGGATATTGGATCCGGGTAGTAAGGTTTGTGTTGAGGCAGGATCCTCATTGGCTTAATGCAAGTTTCAGGGTCGAAACTTCTTTTAAGGGGGAGGTGATGTGATACCCCGTAATTCTATAAGGTTATTTTGGGGATTTTGAGAATTTTCCCGAGTACCCGTTTTGTACGTCGGATTTAATTCAGAGAGTTTAGGACATTCTGTAATGTCCTTTGTATCTATAATATTTTTCTCAGTGAAATAATATACAGACGACGTGCTTTGAATTTTAATACTCGTTCACGTCCGATAATTTTATCCCGGGTTAAAGTGGTTGTCGTTCAAAACCAGAATGGGCGCGAAGCCACAGGGGCGGCGACCACCGCATTTATGGCGACGTCCGCCGTCGCCAGGCTCGAGGACTAGCGTGGTCGTCTTCCTAGCTGGGTGCCAGGCCTAGTGGCGGCGACCGCCGTGCAGTACGACGCCCGCCGTAATTCGCCCGCCGTAGGCAATTTGTGAGGCGGTGACCCTTGCTCTCCGCGGCGCCCGCCGTCGTTGTCCGGAGGTCTTTGCCCGATGGTCGCCGGCGAGCCTCTGACTCGCCGAAGTAGGCCTGCTACGCCGCGTCTAGGCCATCATTGTGCTCCCTTGTGATTTGGCTATAAAATGAGAGGTTTGGGGATCAGATTGGAGGAAAAACAGAAGCTTAAGTCCTCCAAAATCTCTCGCCGGAGTTTTGTGCCCCTCGCCGGATTCTAGAGCTTTCGCCGGTGTCGTTTGGTGGTGTTCCAGTGTGCCTTTTGTGAAGCTTTTGGTAGCCCTTGGTGGTTAGAAACCAAAGCAAGTCGAAGGAGGCCGAGTCGCTCGTGTTTTGGGTGAGTTTTCTCGCCGTTTCTATCGTCGAAGTTCTTCACGGCGACCGCCGTGTTCTTCACGGCGACCGCCGTGTTCTTCACGGCGCCCGCCGTGATGAACTGCGGCGACCGCCGTCAGAGCCCAGAATGCCTCTTTGGCTTTTGGCTTTGGTGGTCGTCGTCGAGGCGTCGTTCCCTTCGATTTCTTTCGTCTTTCCTTAGATTCGTACTAGTTTATGTCGAATCTAACTTAGGGTTTCCTTATGGGTCGATTCAAAGGAATCTGTGTGCCAGATCTGTTCCTGTGTCGAGCCCGGAATCCCGTCGTCGTTAGGCTTCGTTCAAACTCTGCGGATTAAGGCAAGTGGCGGTTCGCTCTTGCTCATCGTTCCATATTTACATTAATTATCAGTTGTTTATCTGAGTAATTAATTTGGAATGATTATTGTGTTCATCTGGAAACGGTTTTGTTAACTGTTTTGGAAAACTAAAATATGATGTTATAATAGATTGTATATCTGTTAGAACAACGTTATTATATATATATGTGAATTAATACAAATATTATTATAGGTTGTATATTGTTAGAACAACGCTATTTTATCTGTAACTGGCCTTGAGGGCATTGATATGAGTTATTGCTGCGTTTGTAACTGTTTAGTTAGAACGAGTATTCGTAGGAACGCTATTGTGTATCTCAGTACGAGTGCTAGTCGTTTCTTGATAACCTGATGGTTAGGATTTAGTTCCTACCATTCTTCTTTAGTGCTGTTGTAAGGATTTAGTTCCTGATTCCGCCTGAGGGATATAGTTCCCGCGGGATTTAGTTCTCGATTCGACTCTTGGGATTTAGTTCCCGAGTCAACTCTGCCTTAGGGATTTAGTTCCCGAGGGATGTTTAAAAGCTTATAATGTCATGTGGGTTTTGGAATTTAATAAGATAAAGTGATCGAGTGCACATAATTAATATACCTTTGGCGAGTAGTGCAGCTAAGTAAATAGTGCAGCTAGGAAAGCTCGTCTCGACTTTTGATGAGAGTACGTTCTCTTTCCAATCTGGATTCGCTGTAAGCAATGAGGTTGGTCGTGAACCGAAACATCTAAGTCAGCTTTTAAATCACTGATTGTCTGATTCTTTAAACGTTCCAGATTTGTCATATTTCCTTAAAGACTCAATCTCTTGGAGTCTCTTTTCGAGTCGATTTCTGTGAAGATTAAGTCTTCCAGAATCTTCTCTTGTGCATACCTCTTGTTATTATTCCGTGAAAGTTTCGGGTTATGTATCGTTCCTTCGGTTATTATTCGAGAGACAATGATAGTAAACGGTTACGATCATTCGAACCACTCTGCTTTGTACCCTTGCATAGTCTATTCAGTAGACTAACCAACCGCAATTGTTCTCTGCATGGTTGGCTGGTGTCATCCGTTCGATTCGGCACATCAGATACAACGAAGATGAGGAGACTAGATTGACTATGAAGACGACGGTTATTTTTGGATGTTTTTAATAATTTCTTTTAATCAGGTTGAGATCCTTGGGAGATGACCAGTGTGGTCAAGATCCTTGTTTGTAATACATTTAAAAGACTTCCGCTGTAACTTATTTACTTTGTACCTTGTTTAAAGACTTCCGCTGTACTTTGTTTAAACTTTGTATTTGTCCTATTCGGGATTGGGATGTAATCCCAAGACTCATGTTTTATATGAATAAAATTATGCTTTTGTATCCTTTGTATCCCATAATTGTATTTAAACGGTAAAGCCTGGGGTGATCTCGGTAAGGAACAATGAGGTCACTGGCGGTAATACATTTTCAAATGGGTTAAGATTTAGGGGTGTTACAGGGGGGGGTTAGCTTGCCAACCAAAAAGTATCGGGGGTTGACATATAATTTAATGGCTGACACTTATAATTTAACGGTTTATAACATCAAGGGTATTTGGCCAAAATTTTCAAAACCTCAGGGGTACCACGTGAAATTGTTCAAACTTTCGGATATTTCACGAAAATTACAAAAACTCAAGGGTACCATACGAAAATCCCAAAAAACAACGTTTATACTTGACTATAGTGTAAACCAATGCACTAATAATGGTAAGAAGTATTAGTTTTAGCAAATCTCTATTTTCCATATCTACTTTAATTTGTGGGGATAATAAAATATATATATATATATATATAGTTGATTAAAATTACGGTTTTTTTGCCTACTAATCCTGATGTATTACTTAATTCGCATAGTACCCTAAATTTTGTCATATTTTGTGAGGTAATCCTGGGGTTTATATTTTTATGCCAAATACCCAAAACTTTCATTTTAGACTGACATTGTTAATTTTTTTAAATAAGAAATCATGTTTTTTGGCCAAAGAAAAAAACATAAATAAAAAAATAAAATAACAAATCCTATTTCTAAACAAAAAAACGTGACCATGGACGATGTGGCTGATCTAATTGCAAAACTTTGCCACAACTATTCTATGAAGGATATTCATAACAATCATGAATTAACTTCATGTTCAAGGATGCTCTGGCTAGTTTCTCAGCTAAGCTTCATAATTCTTACCTACTTCAACAACAACAAAAAAAGAACGGACGATGGCTTCTCCTTCCTCTCTTTGTCCTCTCCCTTCCACCATGAAGCAGATGATAAAGGCCAAGTGCGAACTTGACCCAAACCAGTCGAGCTACACTGCTTGAGAAGCAGACCGATGGGGCTGCAAAGCCCTTGATTACCAAGGAAGCTGCTGTTGTAGGCGTCGATGGTGAGAGATCGGACCAGTGAGATGGTTGTACGGGAGGTCTAGGAGGCTCAACCTGACAGAGAAGACGGTGCTTGGGATTTGACCGGGGAGATCGTTCGATGAAACAATGCGGAGAGTGTTTGCAAGGATCCCAACGAGGCCGGAATTTGGCCTGATAGAGAGTTTTTTTTTTCCAAATTCAGATATCTGAGATGAGCAAACGATTTCAACGAATGTAGAATTTTGCCAGAAAATTGAGTGCTTTGAATATAAAGATTGTTGTGGCTTTCGAGCTGTCCAATGGTTTCTGGAATCTGACCGTTAAATTGGTTATCGCTCAGGTGAATGGCAACCAACGATGCTGCCTCCGAGATCTCCGTCGGCAATTCATTGCTACACCCAAGCAAAATTCCCAAGCTTTTAACGTTTCTAGTGTCCGATGGGATTGAACCTTGGAGGAAATTATTGGATATATCTTTGATGCTAACGTTGGGAAGGCCCCAAATTCCCGCCGGAACGGTGCCGGTGAAGGAGTTCTGGCTTACCCGAAACTGAATGAGGGTGGTGCAATTGGCGTAGGTGGAGGGAATCTCGCCGGAGAAGTTGTTATGGAGGATGAGGAGCTTCTTCATGGTCCCCCTCTGAACTTGTTTCTAAACAACTGCGAGGGAGAGGACGAAGGGAGGAGGGAGGAAGGTGAAGGTTCCTTTCTTTAGACTAGTAAGGGTCCACGGACCTGTCATTTTTTGCAATTCTTACTTGCTGTATTTTATATGTGAATATCAATAAACACATGAATAAAGCAGTAGAAGAAAGCAAGTGCATGAAAAACAAAAAGCCTAATTATTGTTTTATGTTGTATGTACAATGTTATCATATACCTGAAATGTTCCACATTCATCGGGCTGTAAAAAAATGTCAATGACAGTAGTGAAGGTTCAAGTGGCGCTAATTTTACTGCACCGTTTTGGCAACACATTGTTGGATATCCAAAAGAAAATTTGGCTGCTCCACAGTGCGTGCAAGTTGTTGATGGAGGCAAAGTAATAGGAGATGTCGATTTATCATCCATACCCAAATCCTTCTAAAACGGAGGTAGCATCAAAGATATATCCAATAATGCGATCAAAAAACTTAGGCTTTAGGATTCTATAGCAAGCCAAATGCGATCAAAAGGCAACCACAGGGATAACACATTTGAAACCTTGACTATTCCTGTTTCTATTATTTTTCCACCAAATCAGCCTACTACACATTGAGATTACTTGAAGAAAGAGGAATGTTTGATCCAATGTTTATGATGCACTTAATGGCTTAACTTAAAAATGTGTATCAACTACCTATGAAGAGTTCTTAATTTAACTTATAAAGGGACTGTCTACTATGAAGATAAGAATTGTTGCAGCAGGAAGTCGGAATCTTTCAGCATTAACAAGAAGGGTGATTAGATGTTTTTCCTTTACAATTGTGAATTGTGATGCAAAAAGGTCACAGTATGCTAGTTAATTCCACGTAGTATCACTATAAAAACAATCCCTCCGAACACAGGTACGGTTAAGCACAAACAATACTCATGAGCCCTAACTTAACACTAAGATGTAGAAATTCTCAGGCAACAAGCAGGCACAAGGAAATTGAAAAACAACTTCATACTGGACATTGAAATTTAGAATTAAGACTGGATAGATCAGAATTGTATATGAAATTAGAGAAACTGAAACAGAGTTTGACATAAATAGTGATCGTCGTTCATCAAAAAAACAGTGCACCCCATCATTTCACAGTTCACCCCCAAAATAACAGTGCACCCCGTCACGACAGACAAAACCCACCTAAACAATTCCAAATCCGACGATTCGATGGGGATACCAATTAATCGATTCAGCAGCACCGCGGGTCAAATGTTCCACGAAATGCCTCAAAGAGTCATTGCTCATTATAGCTTTTTGAATTCCACTGTCCCTTTTCATGCAAACGGATTAATCAAACTGAAATCAAATCAGACCCACATAACAATTGACCTCTCTGAATTTACACATGCACACTATCTCCATACCGCTCTTAGTTTTGGAAGATCAAGTTTCAACCCACAAAGATAAAGGGGTAAAAGACAGTGGAAGCATTAGCCTATATGAGTTGTTGAAAATGGGTCTTTTTCTTTAGCATACACTTTTAATTTAACTTAAACTAAACAGATCTGTTTGGTGCATATCAGTAGATTCGAGGAGTTTATTATTTGAAAATAGCCAACGAAGCTCTTAAAGATCAGATTAGACAAATTCAAATCCAAAAATATGAGAATTTTCAACCGTAAAAAAAAGGGATAGAATATAACTTCCATAGATCAAGCTGTTACTGATCGAGCTTAAATCAAACGGAAATTCCAAATCAAATTAAAAAACAATCCCAAATCTGAACTTGAAATAAAAAGCAACAGAGTGATAAGACACGAATAGCAAGGATGCAGCAGAGAAAAGAGGAAGTAGAAGAAGAGATTGCATACCGGGAAGAAGTGTGGAGACGAAAGGGGCAGATATGAAGCTCCGCCTTCTATGGAGAAACGTCACCGGCAGGAGAGAGCGAAGAAGTAAGGAGGCACTCGATTGAGTTCAGAATCTCAGAAGATAGCCGATCCGTCGAGAAAGAAAGACTTTGAGCACACCTAAAGAAAGATCTTAGAAGGTAGGCGATGGTGAGCATTCGAGGCGGTGAGCAAGAAAGAAAATAATCCAGTCGATCTGTCGAGAAAGCAACGTTGTGAGATTGACACGTGGAGACAAATATGTACTCCCTCCGTCCCTTATTGTTATTCCCGGTACATTATTTATAGTTGAAGAGAATTTTTGAAATTTCTTCCAATATATAAGCAAAAATATAGTCATATGGGGTCTTGTTTAATTCGTTTTAATGAGTACTTTGATAATATCAAAAAATTATAATTTTTATTAATATATAATTAGAGATATTAGCGATACAAAACTCATCTCGACGAGTATGTCATGTCAAATCGAGAAGATCAATAAGGGACGAAGGGAGTAATATATAAAGGCCCTTACTATTCGACGCATATGCATTTTTACCTTTTAGCGCATAGGGTCGCGCGACGCTCGAAGATACATTTTTTGGTAAGCTTCTTCTTCCAGTTTCTTTCGATTTATTAACCCTAATTTTTTATATTAATGGATTCATGATATTTGTAGCAAACCAAACACTACAACAAATAATGGCATCTTCACCCAAACCATCAACATACGCATCATGCTATTGTAATTTGAAAGTTGTTGTCCGAAGTTGGGATTTTCAGTGGAACTACGGAAGGAGGTATTGGGGATGCCCAGAACTGGGGTGTTGTTTCAGGGAGTGGATTGATCCAATGTACGAGGATAGGACACACGCGGTTATTCGACAACAATGGCAGGAAAAACAAAATCTTGTTAAGGAGAATCAAGATCTTGTAAAGCAAAATCAAGATCTTCTTAAAGATTTTGATAACATTCGTAGGTATAACCTCAAACTACTAAATGATATACATCGTAGGTGATTAATGTCGTATCTTTTGTGTAATGTTGTTCATGTACTATCAACCTTTGTAGGAAGCAAGCAAATTTAGCAAAGCAGAGATATCATATGAAGAGAACGTTTACCAAAGACTATCCTAATTTATTCAAATGCTAAAGCAATGTAATATATTTTCTCTTATTTTTTCTAAGTTTATGAACAACTTGTCTTCTTTCCTGTATTGTGTGCTAAATGTGGTTGTAGTCAATCAGCGTAATGAACAATTTGTTTTTGTCTTCTAGGTTCTTTCCTGTATTGTATTGTTATTAATATTAGATAAAAGTTGCGCAACACAATGGGGGTAACCCTCCCCTAATGCATATACACAACATTCATACACAACATTATGATATAATTCATACAAAACATTATAATATGATTCATACAGAACATTGAAACACAAATAAATACTAAAAATAAACAATAATATGATACAACATCCACATCATTATAATATATTAAAATAACCACACGTAACGTGTGGATATGCTCCACATCTGGCTTTTGGTTACAACATTATAATATGATTCATACAAAACATTATAATACCCTCAACGCCAATAGAGCATTATAATATATTAAAATATCCACACGTTACATGTGGATAGGTTTTACACGTAACGTGTGGTGAGTCTCCACACGTAACGTGTGGAGCCTATGCGTTGAAAGAAAATTTTACCTATGCGCCGAAAAGTAATCATGTATATAAATTGGAGCATTGTTCATTTAGGGGCACCTTGCTTTTATATATAGTATAGAAATAGAATTTATTTTTTAAAAAGCAGTAAAATTAAAGCCGTCTGCCTAAAATAACGGTTTTGGGTATTTGGCGAAAAAGTTTAAACTTCAAGGTCCCTACGAAATATGATAAATTTTGTGGTGTCACACAAATTAAGTAATATCTCAAGGTTACGAAGCAAAAAAATCGTTCAAAGTACTAGTAAATCAGTAGTTTAATTCAAGTACATTTTATTGTTTACATTTGTTTAAATTTATTAAAAAAAAAATTTCCAATATACCATTAAATATAAAACAAAAAATCTAACAATTCTAGTTTTTTAAAAAAAAACTAACAAAATAAAATAATTCAAGCATTACTTAATTAAGAATATCTAATATGTTATTTAATTTTAATTATTTAATGAGTGGACCAATAAAATATGACAATCAATAAGATTTCTCAAAAGAATGTGATGTTATGCTATTAAATAAGGCCATTGCTATTTCACGCACGGGTAAAATTGCTATTTCACGCACTATTTCGTACGTGACGTATCAAATGAAGCCGACCGTGACGAACTAAAGCACTCCGTCCGTGATGGACCACATGAAACCGTTCGTGACGCACCAACCCAATCCGTGCGTCACAGACGAAGTCACTGCATATAAATGCAGCGACTTCGTCTCCCCTTTGTATCAACCCTCATTTGCAGCAACCCACTCGCGATTTCGCTCCCAAGGTCAAAGGCTTCGATCCGTCACGTTTTGATTCAATCCGTCCGTCACGATCCGTAAGTTTAGTTAAATCTGTATTTGTTCTTCACTTAGTTGATTATCTTGAAATTATTGAAGTTGTTAAGACATTTTAGATGATTTTCGTTTAGGAATTACTTGTCTAGTATTGGATTTAAATATGTTTGAAGGTTGTTTCAATTGATTTAATGTCAGTTTTGAATATGGATCTGCATACAAAATTTGTCAAAAAAAAATTCGAACTGCACAGATCCAAATATGAGATCTGTCAAAATTGATCCATCTAGATCTGGTCGGTGACGGACGGATTGACTCCGTCCGTCACGGACGGATCGTCATGATCCGTCACGGACGGATCAAGCAGATCTGGTTCAGCGCATTTGTTGTTGTTGTTGATGTTGTTTTTGTTGTTGATGATGTTGTTGATGTTGTTGTTGATATTGTTGTTGATATTGTTGTTGGTGTTGTTGATGATGTTGATGTTGTTGTTATTGAGGGTGTTGTTGTTGATGTTGTTTTTGTTTTTGTTGTTGTTGTTGCTGCTCCCCCTGAAGTTTTTTTTTTTCTATTTCAGATGGAAAATGAAACAAGATCTGCACGTCACAGAAGGTGGAACGTTGTACGTGAGGAACAAGAACAAGTAGGCGATCGTATAGTATATCGAAGGAGGCAGAAGAAATCCAAAAAAAGTGACAAAGCATGACCGAGTACGAACCGTGACCCTCCTGCTGTACCGGTGTATGCAGACCCGGTACTCGACATCACAACGCTTAATGATCCACCTATATACCAGAATGTGGTAAGTAACTATACATATTCTTAAACTTGTCGGTTAATTAATATTTTTCTAATAATTTGTTTTATAGGATCCGACATGGTATGTACCTTCTACATCTGAGGAGCGTAGTGGTTGGTACGTACCTCCTACACCTCAGGAGCCTAGTGGTTGGCCCATGTGGCCAGGAGGTATGAGTGGGCAAGCATATTGGCCCGCTCAACAACCTCATTTCGAGGAACCGGCGGAGGAACAGGCTGCTCCTACACAACGTAGAGAGCCTAGGTAGGGTAGAGAGCCTAGGCAGGATAGAGAGCCTAGGCAGGCTAGACAGGCTGGAGGTCGGGATGCTGTCGATCCCAAGTTGATAGGACCTGTACCGAGAGGTCCGGAGATCCCAGACCTGCTATTTAGTTTCACTGCCCACACTGCATATTTCATTTATCAGGGCATTATAAGTTATCAAAACTTGAGCCTGTTATTAAACTATTATCTTTTTTTTTTGTATCTAACATGTTCTTTTTATAGGAGCGAGAAACTCTCACGTTTCAGCTCAGATAAGAGCAGCTAAGAAAATAGAGGCTTGACGATGACTCTACATGGTGTGATCTTGCCAGAAACATCGGCATCACACATTTGCATGACCTGATGTACACTTATGTAGATCTGCCTTTGATTTCTGCATTTCTGGAGCGATGGCAGCCAGAGACAAATTCATTTCATATGCCATTTGGAAAGATGACGATCACTCTCCTGGATGTGTACATGATTTTGGGCCTCAAGATTGATGGGCACAGAATGGGACTTCCTCTCCAGGATCGCAGCAAGGGTAAAAATGAATTGTATAATCAACAAGCGATGAGGGCAATATAGTTCTTTTCCTTGACGGAAGAAATGGATAAACATGGTGTCACTGCAGACAACCTGAAATATCACTGCTTGAACAATGACCTAGATGATGATGAGATCGCGTCTGGTTATTTGTGGTACCTGATGGCCTCGACCCTCTTTCCAGACAAGTCCCAACACATGCTGCACATGCCTTATGTGATCTACGTGAGTGACATTGGTGATACTTGCAATCTTTCTTGGGGTTCTGGCACATTGGCATTCATGTATCGGTCATTAGGCGAGTGTTCACGGCATGAGTGTCGTTAGATGTCCAACTGCTACACTTTGTTGCTGGTAAGGATTTTGTTGCATATTATTTTTAGGGTATTTAATTACATTTAAGGTAAGGTTGATATGTTAACCATGTTATTTATGTACAGGTTTGGATCTATCTATACTTCCCTAGCTTTCGCCCACAACAAAATCCCTGCTTTGAAGACGTTATGCCATATGCCAGCCGATGGAATCATGTGCAGACTCCTAGTAGGCAGAGAAGAAACTACAAGGAAGAGTTGGATTTAATGCAAGCTAGGCATGTAAGTATCATACGATGTAGTTTATTTCTCATATTAATGTATTACAATTGTGTAACACATTAATTGCACCCTTTTTTGTGTAAGAGTTGGAGTTAATTGCACCCTTTTTGTGTAAGAGTTGGAATTAATTGCACCTTTGGCTACGTTAATTACAACATCCCGGCGTTGGCTCCTGCCTTTTTTCATGGGGTCATCTCTTTTCTGAGAATTACCGAGCCCTATATGCCGGATCGGGTATCGAGGCAATTTGGAGTGGTACAAGGGATTCCCCGACCAGTTATAGAGCCCATCAAAGTGCACAGACATCCCAACATTAGGAGATATATAGTGCAGTATGACCCCGCTTCAAATTGGAGTTGGGATGCAAAAAGTCAACACTCCATCTGGATCACACATATGGGCCCTCATGCTTTAGAAGGGTATGAGTGTAGTGCCGACTACATGGAGTGGTACATACCTCGTACACACCCATGTGTCAGGCCTCAGGATGCTGGCATCAGAGATCTTGTCCAGGTAAAAAAATGTGTTGGATATTTGTTTTTACTTTTCTTATACAATTAAACCGATTCTTTTTAATTTATACGTATTTCTATAGGTCATTGGACAAGCATTCCAGCGTCTAAATCCTTTCTATGACGCAGAGGAAGAACAATTCTACAACATGCGCGCTGCTGTGCGACACTGCATCCAGGACTTCAGACCCTACGAGCATGTCAATGATGAGGAGGACGAAAATTAAGTGCATTCAAGTTTTCAATTGCTACTTTGGTTGTATTTTAGGGAGTGTCGCACCGTTTATGAAATTATAGTTTCTTGACTAGTTTTATGATGATAATCAAACTAATTTACATGTCTTTTCCATAACTTTTATATCGCACATTTGATACTTTGTTGTTAATTGTTGGTCGATGCAATAGATCTCCACAAATACCCTTCAAACATGGCAATGATGAGGGTGGCACATAGTGGTCCGTCACGCGTGGTTTGGCTTCCTTTGTCAGGGCCAAAACCAAAAACTGGCAAACAGTTGTATACAGCTGTATACAACAGTTGTCAAACACCTGATTATTAGCTGTCAAACATCTGGTTATGAGTTGTCAAACACAACGCCTCTCTCCTTTCACTATATAAGAAGCATTAGGGCTACTGTTAGAAGCCAAACACTACAACAAATAATGGCATCTTTATCAAAATCATCAATAAATGCAGATAGGCTATGCTACTGTAATTTTAAAGCTGTTGTCCGATCTTGGATTTGCAGTGGAACTACAGAAGAAGGTATTGGGGATGCCCAGAAGATACATGTCGTTTCAGGGAGTGGATTGATCCAATGTACGAGGAGAAGGCACATGCGGTTATTCGACAACAATGGTAGGAAAAACAAGATCTTGTTAAGAGAAATCAAGATCGTGTTAAAGATCTTGATAACATTCGTAGGTATAACTTCAATCTACTAAATGATGTACATCGTAGGTGATTCATGTCGTATCTTTTGTGTAATGTTGTTTATGTACTATCAACCTTTGTAGGGAGCAAAACAAATTTAGCAAAGCAGAGATATCATATGAAGCGAACGTTCACCAGAGACTACCCTAATTTCTTCAAACGCTAAACCAGCGTAATGAACAATTTGTATTGTCTTCAACAATATTGGTTCGTCACGTACATATTGTATTGGTTCGTCACGTACATATTGTATTGCTTCGTCACGTACAGATTGTATTGGTTCGTCATGTACAAATTGTATTGGTTCGTCACGTACAGATTGTAGTGGTTCGTCACGTACAGATTGTCCTAAACCGTGCCTCTTTACATGAGCTAAATCTATGTCTCATTAAGGGAGCACGGTCTAGGGCACGGTTTGTTGCAAACCGTGCCTCTTTACAGAAGATAAATTTACATCGCGATGAAATTTATAGTTGATTCCTAAAAAACCAATTCGGGATTACGTAAAAGTTATACTTCTAAAAATCCATACAGAAAATAGAATATTAAGTTGCCCTAACAATATCTTTACAATGTGCGATTACAATAATATTTAAGTCGGCTTGCGACCTCGTCTCTTTCTTCTGGAAGGTCCATACGCCATCAGCTGAGTAGTGAATGGATCATACAGACAAGCAGAAGAGGCATCCTTTGCATGCTCCCACATGACAAATACTGGAGGCAACGGTGACGCCTCTGATAGGGCCACCTACAAAAGAATGGAGAACGTATTCACTTGCCTAGTTAATGAGTTCAAATAATGAATAAAAATTGATTAAATGATTAGTAACATACCGAAATAAAATGACTCTCCTTCTGAACATGGCAGATGCATATCGTCTTTAGCTTAGCAACCCCGGGATGATGTGGAACCGCTTACAAAGGCAAGTAAGTAGCATTCATAGCACCCAGCACGACAACTGCACAATTGAATGCAAAAGCGACCAGACAACCCATATCTGGAATCACCATCCAAGTATTCTCCAGGGCCATCCCATCGTCAAACAATGTAAGTTGTTCCAGTATTGTATCCAGCGTAATCGGAAAGAGGCAAGTCTGAGCATACAATGGAAAGATTTCTTTCACCTTATCAATCATGGATTGTCGGACGATCCTCCATTGTTCTTGCCCAATGCCTATTTGATCTGCAACGGCTCTGTATCCACAGTTTCCATCACCAACAATATCAAAGTAACCGTTTATGTGTTCGTGCATACACGACGGAACTATATCCATATACGGTTCAAAATCTTTAATGAAGGACTGTGGAGCATGAAACGGTGGTGGAAACATTTGACCCACTGGATTCTTGGGAGCTCTAACCTGAGATGGCCTCAAAGGAGTGATAAGAGCTGTAGGGCTTGGTGAATGTGTACTAGTGGGCTTTGGTGGCCTACCTCGTTGCTTCTTGGGAGGTATCCCTTCCATCTCTTTGTTTGTGTATTCCCATGAAGAAGGATGTCTTTTAGTGTTATCTCTGTTTGGAGCTCCCATTGGCCGTCCCTTATGTCTCACAATAGCCGGCTCTTACAGACTGGTCCCCTTGGGGCGAGCAATGTCGTAAAGTCGCGAGACACATTTTTCTTGATCATCAGCTGACAGATTGGGGAACTCATCCGTATAAAATTGATCCATCAAAGATCTCGTGACTTTGCGCTTCACCTCAGCCTCACCTTCGTCTTGCACTTCTTACAAACTCAATTGTCTCCAAAAAGGATGCAACCTTGAAAGCTTAATAGGGATTGAACTCGTCACATATCTAGCGATATCATGCACACACGGAAATCCATCTCTCACCCTCATCTGGCATGTGCAGGTACTGTCATGAAATGGATCTTCCCCCTTTATGTATTCCTCAGTCAAGTGGTCAAGTGCAACCTTAGATACTTTGTACTTCAACAGCTTGAAAACATCAACCCCAGTCACAAGCGTCATCATGTTCTGTGCACTCTCGTTGAAGGTCCCCTTGATTTCCTTCACTTGGTTAACCATCTTTGAATGATATTGATCGAATATCGTGTCTAGACTGCCATGTGGAGTAGTTAAGAAGTCTTTCAAACTAGAATGTGCTCCTTCAACCCTATATTTAGTACAAAAGAGTTTAAAGTTTGATCATAGAAGAATATTTCTGTTATCAAATGAGACGTGGCCACTAAAATGTTTGTCATTGACGTTCCAAGCATGAAAACAGTATCTGTCCAAGCTGACACAAGTCTTTCTCTGTACGGGATGAGCCAGCTGTTTCTTACATACTGAAGTAGACGTGGTCAAACTCTCCATTCCGACTGAATTCTATGCAACTCCATCTCGTACTCGGATACAGTTGTTTGCTTGAATAAATTATAGTATGTATTTGCAAACCTTGTACCCAAGCTTTTATCCTTCATCTCCTTCCTAGCATTGTCCTCTATGTTCTTCTTCACATGGCGCCTACAGAGGATAGACTTGGCACTTGGAAAGAGTTTATCTAATGCATTCATCAAGGCCTTTTCACGATCTATCACTAGGCATGTCGGTGTTACTTGACACTTTGAGCACATTTTAAGAAGTTGTTGTGCGGCCCACACGTAGTTGTCTTCTGTCTCACGCTGTAGAAACGCCCCTGCCACATTATAGTTCTTCCATGTAGACGTGACTCCTATTATTTCGAGGAAAGGCAAGTCATACCTGCACAAGAAGATGTGTCATGCATAATGAATAAACATATCAATAAATAGATGTAGCAAGTAGATGTGTTACACTAACCTATTAGTGCTGTATGTGGAAATTAGCAAAAGGACGTACGGAAATGCCTTTAGGAGTTTCATGGAATCTGGACTGGCAAAGAAAATATCGGTGATCTTATTCGTCGTTGGATCCGACCTATGCTCTACAAAGTAGTTGTTCTCCTTGCACTTATGGAAGAACTCTTGGACCACAGTTCTTCCTTCCATCCCACTATGTCGGACATTGTACACTTCATTGTAAATCTGATTCATTTTAGTGCAGTTGTCCAGGTCCTGATTAAGTGTTGTTGCAATCTTTGATGGTTTACTATGATTTTCTGTCATGACCTTAACCAACTTCTTTTGCTCAGGTGTCAACCTGCCAGCAACTGCATGCCCGTACAAGTCATCACCAATGACATGGTTGTGGGTTCCAACAACTACATTGAGTGTATATGAGTCCCTCAGATTTTCTTGACACAACAATCTGAAGGGACAATCACATTTTTTGCTCCTTGTTTTTTGCCTTACTCTAGTTTCATCTTAGGAATGTAAATTCCCGCTTTTTCACACAGCAACCATGACTTCCGAAGGCTTCCTCCACCAAAGTTTCTATCCCGACCAATAGTGAGGCAGAAGTGATTATCAAAGGCAATCTGTCTAGCCCTTTTAATTGCATCATCTCTGGAGCCGAATACTTCACCCGTGGTGACCTTCTCTGAATAATCTTTAGAAACAATCACTTCTTTAGGTGTAGGATACCTAAACTGCGGTTGTGTGTGTAATGCCGAAAACCCAAACTTAGGTGGAGCTCCACTACGAGCAAAACAATCTATTCCCGACAAATGAGGTTGGGGAGGCGGCATAGGTTCGCCGAACAACCCAAGTGAGAAGGACGGTGGTGCCATGTCCCATGCATCATTTAGGGACATATTGTTAATACCGTTGTTCACGATATTATTCTCCTATTGAAGTAAAAAACAAGCTAACGAAGTATCCAGTTTCTGTCAAACACAACCATATGTGACGAATAAACACACTCCACCCGTCACGTATGGATTTACCTGGTCCGTGACATATGAAGTACATCCATCCGTCATGGATGAGGCGAATCCATACGTGACGGACCAACACCATCCAATCGTCACGTACTATTTTTCTTTCAAAAAACATTGGTTGAACAAGGATGAAGTCTTGCAGTTTTGCAGTCAATATAACACTGCCGAAACAATCAAACATGCAGTTTTGCACACAAATTCTACAACTTTTTAGTATAACTTAATCAAAGATGAAGTTTTTATGAACATGTACTCACAACTATTGAAATTACCTTAAGAAAGTGTTTGTTTTGGGTTAAGAACAACTCAATCATATACATTCACAAGAAAGAACCATAAAAACTCTAAACTTTTACTAACATGTAAAGTAAAAGCTTAAAAAACATACCTCATTGTAATTGTAACTCCTTGAAACATCTTCTCCACCATTGAAGTTGGAAAAATCATCTTCATTTGCCATGGAAATGAACTCTTTGAAGATGATGAGGATGGAAGATGTGTTGTGGGAGGGAAAGGGAAGAGTGATGGAGAGGTTTAGGGTTTAATTTTGGACGTAATATTGATGAGATTTGACGGGGTAGTTAATGTAGTTAGGTGGGGACAAGTAACATTCAATTTTCTGGTTTAGAGGTTCGTCTGTCATGTACCATATGAATCCGTCCGTGACAGACCAAGTTGATCCGTGCGTCACATATGAATTCATTTGGTACGTCACAGACGGATGCATATGGTACGTGACGGACGAACCAGTGCGTGAAATAGGAATTTTGCCGGTGCGTGAAATAGAAATCATGATAAATAAAAGACTAGTGACAATAATGCTTCAACTTTAGTTTTTACTCCTCCCGTTAATTTTTTATTGTCCTTCTAGCCTTTTAGTTTTGCAAAAATTTATTTATCTTTTTACATATTTTGGTCAAATTTACCCTTGTACACATCTATATATATATATATATACTAGGTGTAGGGCCCCCGTGCTTCGCACGGGGTTGGTGTAGTACCTTTTTGAAATTGTGTTTAAATTGCAATTTTCATAGTTTACAGATGCTGTCAGAATAATATCGGGAGGTGTTTCGGAAGATTCAGAAGAAGTGACGCGTAAAACCTGTGAAAGAAGAGGTGTTTTTAGAATGCGATGAATATGATTGCACGATGGTTAGGCAAGGTAAAGTGAGCGCGATATGTGCATCGGAGGGCAAGGAAGTTGATTAAAGGACGTGTTAAACATGAAGGTGGCGTCGTTCGGCTGAGGCATCATGCGACGTCGAGGCTCATCAATTGGAGCGCGTTTTTTCATGATGGCCGAGTACTTATTTATTTCGCAAGGAGTTGGAATGGCAAGAATGTTATGCTACTTTGGTGATGACACATGTCAACGCGTGCAATCATAAAACCCTCATTCATGGTGAATGCGTGAGGCAATTACTGTGAGCGCGTGAGTCAAGCAATGTGATCTAAGGAAAGGAGTGAGAGTGAATTTGCGGTGTGTAATAAAACCCTCATTCATGGTGAATGCGTGAGGCAATTACTGTGAGCTTGGTGCTTCGCAAGCAATCATGGTAAAACCCGCATTCATGGTAAAACCCGCATTCATGGTGAACGCGTGAGGCAATTGCGAAAGAAGAGGTGGTTTTAGAAATGCCATGAATATGAGAGTACGATGGTAAAACCCGAATTCATGGTGAATGCATGCGGCAATTGCGAAAGAAGAGGTGGTTTTAGAATGCCACGAATATGAGAGTACGATGGTTAGACAAGGCAAAGGCATCGCGATATGTGAATCGGAAGAACACGAGCTTGATTAAAGGACTGATAAACATGAAGTTGGCTTCAGTCGGTTGAGACAACATTGGATGCCGCATGGCAACCATGAAATGTGATCGCGTTCTTTCGTGATGATATATCACGAGGTTATGCTATTTTTCCTTTCGCAACGCATTGCAACGTCAAGAATGTAAGGGTAATTTGTTTTGGTGATGACACACCTCAACACGTGTAAGGTTTCAAAAGTTGCGCGATGTAACAAATTCCTATAGCGATGGTGAACGCGTGAGTTAATGTGAGCTTGCGAGAACGCGTTTGATGGCCGCGTGTATGCGTTGTAATTCGCAAGACATCCCAATGATTCTTCTTTAGTGATGGGCTTTTGCTTAATAGGCCCGCTCCGGACCGGCCCATCGGATCCTTTATATAAGAGCGGGGAGGGGTGGGAAACTTACACTGCAGCCTTCTCTTTTTCTCTCTGTCAAGGGTTTTGAGACGATTGGATTTCTCCCCCATTGTTCTGCTTTTAGGATCCTCCTCTTCATCGTGTTTGTTGGAAATAGTCAGGTAAATTAACTCCTTTACTTTATGAGTTGTGAATGTGGTTGGTTTGTTGTTCGAGCTTTCCATGTTTCTGTGGATGATTGCACTATTTTCTTATTCTCTCTCTTCCGCCGCTTCGTCTTTCTATTTTTCACGCTTTTGGGTGATGCTGGTGGTGGAGAGTTGCTCCGATGGATGGTCTTATGAGAATGTAGAGATGGGGAGGTGCGGGGGGATCGCATAGGCCATTTTGGGTGTCCCCTTTTGTTATAGATTGTAAGGATTCGATGTTGGTTCTCACAGTGACACTTCCTCTTGTTCTCTTCATCTTCTTTTCGACTTTGGAAACTTCGCCTCTAGATCTTTCGACAGGTTCTTCCCATTTTCTTGTTTATCGCGTTTTTCTTGTACACGAACTTTTTTTCGCTTGTGCGATTCCACTTTCTTTTTTTAATTGCGCGCTATGCCTCTCTTTTTTTGAGACTAAATTCTTTTCTCCTTTTCTGATAGGACCTTTTTGAGCGCGCGTAATTGTCATTCTCCATCTCTTCATCATGTCAAGCGAAACGAACTCAGGGAGTGGCGATGCATATGGTAGAGCTATGGAGAACGCGTATACAGAGTATGAATCTGCCACGAGTCCGGAGGATGAACCCGCGTCTTCTTCTTCAACTGAGTCATCGCGAGAAATTACAACTAAAGTAGTTCTGAAGGGGCGAGCGACGCGCGTTGATAGGACAAGGGCCAAGCGCGCGATCTCTTCTCCCTCTGCGAAAAATAGATCTTCTAGCAATAATCAAGAAGAAAGAGCGCAGAGCGTGGAGAGTTTCGTGAGCCACCGGTTGGTCGTTGATCCTCCACCTATTCCTGCGGTGATTAAAGATGAGATTCCAATGATAAAGGGCCATTCAGGAACGGATCTGTGCAGTTTTGGAGAAGCCACCACTGTATCGCTGTCCACCCTAGAGGATCTAGCGCGATCAATTCCATGGCCAGCAGGGATTGAACTTTGTCTTCCTGAAAGAGGGGGGACTTCATTGGCGCGGTATGAAAATTGCGTGGTCATTTTTGTTGCAAGCGTTGAGGCTGGATTCCGTCTTTCTTTGCCTGACTTCTTTCGCGATTTCTTAAGGCTCATTAATCTGAATCCCATCCAATTGTACCCTAACGCGTGGATATACCTTTGTGGGTACACGATGCGATGTTATCACGCTGGGCTTTCTCCTGACGCCCATGACATGCTTAAAATCTTCACTTTGAAATTCGACAAGGGTTTCTGCAAACTTAGCTTACCCACTCTAAATGTGATAAGCAAGCCTTCGAACGTGGGAAAATGGAAGGACATATGGTTTTTGGCGCAATGTTCTTCTCACGCGGTGTTCAATTATCAATTGTTTCCTGGTCCTTTTCTGCGTCCGGAGAAGGGAGATCAGAAGGAAATTGAGGCGTGCAAAAAGAAGTTTCGAAATGAGGGAAATTCCCCAGACTACAAGCGTTTGATTACGCAACAGAATTTGGAGAAAGCAGGGTTGAGTTTACCGCGTTCCGTCAGACGCGCTAAGTCGGGTGCCATATTGTTCCTTCTCTGCTCTTTAGTTTAACTGTTGTTATATCTAACTTCCTTATTTTCAGGGATGAAGACTGATTTCTTGGTGAATAGGACGAAGAAGATCACGAATGGATCCAAGGCGCCAACCAAAGTATCTAATAATCAGGCGGCGTCGGAGCAAGCCCCGACTCCAACTATTGACGCGATGATTGTGAGCGAGACGACAGCGTTGTCACTACCAGTGAGCCCAGTCGACGTAAACACGCGAGTAGTTGAACGCGACACCCCTTCTGAAGCAGGTTGCGTGGAGAAGAGACCAAGGTGTGAGAGTAACGCTGATCCTACTCCGACTGCTCCCATTGGGAAGGCTCTGTTTGCTGCGCCAGTGCCCTCTCTGGCTGAAATGCGTAAGCTGGCTCCTCCAATGGATGTGTGTGCAAGCGAGAAAGAATGGTTGTCTTTCTTGTCTCCTCAGGTCCTTCAGTTGGAGGGCATGAAATACATGGAGATGGTACGCGCTTCAATGCTTGGTTCTTGCTATGTCTGGCATGAAACTTTTTGTACTAAATATTTATTTGTGTGATTTTGTAGGCTCGTCTCAGCATGCTAACCTCCATAGCATATTGTAATCTTTTAGATGCTAAGTGCAAAGGCATCCGTGAAGAGAATGAAGCGCGTAAAAAACTGGCCGCGCTAAGCAAACAAATCGAGCAGATAACCGCGGAACTTGCCACGGCGAATGCGAACGCGATAACGTTGGAGGGGGGGAAGCAACGTTTGAGGAGGAGAACGCGAGGCTTGCGGAGCAGAAAGCGAAGCTTGAGGAGGCGAACGCGAGTCTTGCGGAGCAGAAAGCGAAGCTTGAGGAGTCGAACGCGAGGCTTGAGGAAGAGAAAGCTACGATTGAGAAGGAAAACGCGTTGCTGAAGGTGGACGTTGAGCTTTTATCCTTCATCTCCTTCCTAGCATTGTCCTCATCTTGGATCAGGTTAGGGTTTTGGTCAGCCATTTTTGAGGAGCTAGAAATTTTCTGTGTTTGAGAGAGAGAGAAATAGAGGATCAGAGAGATGCGAATGACAAGTTGTGGGGAAGCTTGGATCAACAAGATACTTTTTAAAGGCGGATGAGGATTGAGGGGACGATGGGAGAAATCTGGCCGTTGAGAAGATCAGGGAGAATCTTGAGCATTGATGTGGGTTGCATCTTTTCCGAACGGTCACAAGCCATTTGAAATATTATTCATTCAGAGAAGGAGACATTGTACTGAGACGTGACTGATTTCTGCAGGTTTGCCTTAAATAGCGTCTTGGGGAGTGCCGAATTAGCCGTTGGAATAGCATTTTATCCTGGTTCCTTTCTGGCGATATATTCAGTGTGCTAGAGGGGTATATGGAAACTTTGATGTGGGTTTAAAACATGGAACCGAAAAGTACGTTCCCATACAAGGAATCAGGGAGGCCATTTATCGCATTGCACAACAATTCCCAGAGAGGGTTTAAGAGATGGATCATAGGGAATTAAATTGAGCAATGAGGCAAGGAGGGTCATAGTACACAATCATCATTTCGGCTTGTATTGTTGGGTTAGAATATGATCAGATTGTGACTTTTGGGCCAACAAAGAAACTTGAACAATGAGAGAGTTGAAAGAATAATTAGGACCCAAGGAGATGAACTAGAACAAATTATATAAACCTTTTAAAGAAACCATTATGAAAAGAGGGTTTGTAGAAAAAGATATAACACAGAGATATCAAGACTCAACAATTGAAAGATCTCAAACTTAGTCAAACAGGGGAACTGAAAGGAGCCTTTACGCTAAGGTCGCTACTAGGTTATATGAATCATTCCTAGTTCCAATCTAAGGTTCTCGAAATGAGCTCTATTCAAAGCTTTGGTGAATATATCTGCAACCTGATCTTCAGTTCTACAAAATTTCATAATGATGTTTCCTTTCTCAACACGATCTCTAAGAAAATGATGTCTTATATCTATATGCTTGGTCCTAGTGTGATGCACATGATTCTTTGAAATGTTTATAGCACTCGTGTTATCACAAAGAATAGAGAGGGGACCATAAGACATACCAAAGTCCGCGAGTTGTTGCTTTAGCCAGAGAAGTTGGGAACAGTATGAGGCAGCAACTATGTACTCGGATTCTGTGGTGGAGAGAGAGAATGAGACTTGTTTCTTTGAACCCCATGACACAAGGCAAAGGCCTAGGAACTGTGCCATTCCAGAGGTGCTCTTCCTATCCAACATGTATCCAGCATAATCAGCATCAGTGAAACCCATCAGCTCAAAGGGACATTCTTTGGGGTACCAAATACAGAGTGAATCAGTTCCCTTGAGATATCGGAGTATTCTCTTCAGAGCAGCCAAGTGGGTCTCTCTTGGACAAGATTGGAACCTGGCACACAAGCCAACAGCAAAAACAATGTCTTTTTCTTCTAGGATGAAAAGAGTTTTGTCAATAACTCCACGCCTGTAGCCATTTGAGAGTAGGAACTGGGCAAGTCGATCATACCAAGCTCTGGGAGCTTGCTTGAGGCCGTACAGTGCTTTGTCTAAGAAGTAGACATGGTCTGGATGATCATCGTCTTCAAAACCATGTGGTTTCTTGACATAGACTTCTTCTTGAAGAATTCCATTTAGGAAGGCCGTCTTTACATCCATTTGGAACAACTTGAACCCTTTGTGTGATGCGAAAGCAATCAACAACCTTATTGCTTCAATCCTCGCCATTGGAGCATAGGTTTCATCATAGTCAATGCCTTCTTGTTGATTGTATCCTTGAGCAACAAGTCTTGCTTTGTTCCTTATCACCGCTCCTATATCATCTAGCTTGTTTCTGAAAACCCATCTAGTTCTTATGATGTGCTTATCCTTGGGGCGGGGAACTAGATTCCATACTTTGTTCCTTTCAAACTGATAAAGCTCTTCTTGCATAGCTTGGATCCAATCTGTATCCTTTAGTGCCTCACCTATGTTCTTTGGTTCCACAATAGATAGAAAGGCATTGAAGGCAAAGAAGGTGAGATGTTCGAACCTGACTGGAGGCTTGATGATTCTTCTTTCTCTGTTGGGAGCTAGAGCATTTGATGTGGAGACATTTTGAGTTGAGCATTCATCTTCCTTGTTGGGATCACATTCTCCATTGAAAATCATGTGAGAGGACGAATCATTGAAGTCTCCACATATGTTGTCGTCATGTTCATGGTTCCCAGAGATGGATTGTTGCTCATTATCCATGGGAACTGGTGGAGGAGCCAGTGGAGGATTCTGTGCGACAGGGCAGGAACTTGGTGGAGTGACATCTTCATCTGGATCTTCTTGAGATGACTTGGGAAACGGGTCTTCAAAGGGAGTGGTAGTGTTCTGCACAATTCTTCCAAGTGATTTTTCATTAAAAATAACATGAACACTTTCTTCTACCTTTTTAGTCCTTTTGTTGAAGACTTTGTATGCCTTGCTACTTGAGGCGTATCCAATGAAGATTCCTTCATCACTTCTTGGATCGAATTTGCCAAGATTGTCCTTTCCATTGTTGTGCACAAAGCACTTGCATCCGAACACCCTCAGATGTGAGATGTTGGAAATTCTTCCTCTTAGGAGTTCATAGGGTGTCTTCTCTGTGATTGGGTGAAGCATGGCTCGATTGATGTTGTAGCAAGCTGTGTTGATCGCCTCAGCCCAGAATGATTGAGAGAGTCCACTTGATATGAGCATAGTCCGAGCCATGTCTTCCAAGGTTCTATTCTTCCTTTCTACTACTCCATTATGTTGAGGAGTGTATGGTGCAGAGAAGTTGTGATCAATTCCATGCTCACTGCAAAAGGTTAGAAATTCTCCATTTTCGAATTCGGTACCATGGTCAGACCGAATTGAATTGAGTGAGCAATCGAGAGATTTTTCTAACAAAGGAACCATATCTTTAAAGCGGTCAATGACTTCACTCTTAGATTTTTTGAAGATAGTCCAAGTGAAGCGAGAGAAATCATCGACAAGAACAAAGATATACTTATTTCCTCCTAGGCTTTGAACTCTCATGGGTCCACAGAGATCCATGTGGATGAGTTCAAGAGGCCTTGAGGAACTTACCATGTTTTTGGACTTGAAAGAACTCCTTGCTTGTTTCCCTTTAACGCAATCTGAGCATGGTTCCGAAGATATACCATTTATCTTTGGAAGGCCTTGGACTAGTTCCTTTGAGTGTAGCTTGTGGATCAATTTGGTGCTGGCGTGACCAAGACGTTGATGCCACAGCTCAGTTTGATCATTTACTGTTGAAAGGCAGAGTTTCTCCTTGGGAACAAATGATGGGTCAACAACATACACATTATTGAATATTTTGCCTTTTAGGATGATTTGTCCCGAGGAGTCTAGGACGGTGCATTCACTTGACTTAAATCTAACTTCATTGTCTCCTTGATCGCACAACTGTGACACACTTATTAGATCAAACCCAAGTTTATCAACAAGGTGAACTTTATTTACCTTAATGTGGTCGTTGAGTCTCACAGTTCATATTCCACAGATTTTCCCTTTGCTTTTGTCTCCAAAGGATATGTTCCCTCCTTGGAGAGGTTGAAGAGAGGTCATTTGATTTCTTCTTTCGGTCATATGGCATGAGCAACCACTGTCGATGTACCATAATTGAGGTTGCCTCTCTTCTTTCTGCACATAAGGGAACTAAGATTTCTGAACCCAGCGAAGCTTGGCTTTACTAGGGGGATCAGCATTGCGAGTCTGTGAATAGCCAGGAAACTGGTTCCTTTCATGGTAATAAGCACTTTTCTCTTTTTCAAAGTTCCTTTTCTTAGGACAATCAGTGTTGTAATGACCATTCTTACCACAGTAGGTACACAAGCGATTGTAAACAACATGTCCATACTTTCCTTTTCCTGGCCTGAAAGGTTTTTCAGTTTTCCTTTTGTTGAAGTCAACATTGTTTCTAACCTTACTATGAGCCATATCAACATATCTTTTGTGAGCAAAGGAATTAGTGAACCATTGGTTTTCAGGAACCATCTTTTCTTTTCCCTTAGATTCCCTCTTAGGACTTCGAGAACTTTCATTGAGACATTTGACAACCTCAGCCTTGTTCTCAAGAACCATGATTTTCTCTGATAGGAATTGATTCCTATCACGAGAAGTGGCGAGAGCAGTACTGAGGTTCTCATTCATCTCAACAAGTTCCCGCCTAGCCTTTTCATCTTCATCATCATTGTTCCCTTTGTTATTGACATATCCTATTCCATGACGTTGTCTCACAAAAACAGTTTGATTTATCGTTTTTTCATTTATAGAGTCAGTGAGAATGTCTAACCTATAAATTATAGATTGAAGCATATCATTTTCAGGTAGGTTATCATGCAAGGGAATTCTAACAGAGTCTATACTAGTTTCATCACAAGATTTGCAGATTTTAAGGTGACTAGCATGCACATTTCTAATGTCAATGAGTTTGGAATGAGTTTCAGCTAGGTCTTTCTCAGTTTCATCAAGTTTCTTACTCCATACAGAGTTCTCAACAATCAAGCAAGCAATTTTATCTTCACAGTCATCAAGTTTTTGTTGAAGGGAACTGGTTTCCTTTCCTAGTTTCTTTATGATCTTAAGAAGTTGTTTCTTATCACAATCAGCTAGAGTTTTTAAGAGATCGTCAGAAGTTACCTCAAGGTCTTCTGAGTCGCTTGAATCTCCTTTTGCCATGAGACATCTTCCTCCAGAGAAGCCACTCAGATCCAGTTCCTCATCTGAGTCTTCTCCCCATGAGGCTACGAGAGCCTTCTTTCTCTGAGGTCTTTCTTCTTCCTTGGCGTCTTCCTTGTTGGGACAATTCTTAGCGTAGTGTCCCTTTTCTTTGCACTCGTAACAAGACACTTCCTTGAGATCTCTTCTTGGTCCACTGTGGGATGAACTGCCCTTTTGGAACCTTCCCTTCACAAAGAATTTTTTGATGTTCTTTCAGAAGAGGGCTGTTAGTTCGTCCTCCTCTTCTTCCAGGTCTGAGTTCTCTTGCTCCATCTCGAGCCTAGAAAAGGCTTTGGAGATCTTGAGGGCAATTCCTTTCTCCAGTTTCTTATCGGCATTGGCTTTGGTGTGCTCTCCTTCTTCAATCTCCAGTTTCCCTATTAATTGAGTCAAGGGAAGGGATTAGATGCCTGGAGTGTTCTTCATGATTCCCTTGAGAAGGGTGAACTTGGAGTTGAGTCCATTGATGATCACCAGGGACTTGGAAACTTCATCAAGGTCGACTCCCGCCGCTGTTAGCTTTCCAATCAATCTGTTGAAGCGGGAGTAGTACTCTGAGATGGTCTCAGTTTCCATCATTTTGAAGGTGTGGTATTCTCCTTCCAAAGCAAACTTTCTACTTTGCTTTAGTTCATCACTTCCTTCATGCATCTCCTTGAGAGCTTTCCACATCTCCTTCGCCGTCTTGATGCCTATGACCTTGTCCATGTCTTCTCTGTCCAATCCATTGAGGATGAACTGCCTGGCCTTGGCATTCTTCTCCATGATGACATAGTGTTCTGGTTTCCAATCTTCTTCCTTCATGGTAAGATCGACATAGCCATCTCCATTTTCGACTATCCTCCAGCATTGGTAGTCGTTGGTCTTGATGTGGCTTTCCATGCACTTTTCCCACCATGTTTCTTCTCCTTTCTTTTGGAGATGTGGCTTGTTGGTGGAGATTCCGAGCTCAAACTTGCTTGGTTGAGACATGATCTGCAAACTTAACAAAGATCTAGAGCTTTTTCTGCTCTGATACCAATTATAGGATCGAGATTGTTAGACAAATAACTAAGGAACTAAGAATGACAATTCTCAGTTCCCTTCGCAGCGGAATTTAAACAATCAAGCACAAATGAACAAGTTCTTTATAGTGGAAACCTTCGATTGCCAACTAGCAATCTAGGATAAAAACCACTACCTTTCTTTCGAAAGGATTTCAAGGTCTACTTCTTGATTTCTTATCTCTTTTGGTTACAGCTTATCCTAGGAACAAACACACAGTTTCTTTACCTTACACACAGTTAGGTAATCCTAGATAACTTAACACAATCAATAATCAATCCAAGAAACAGACCTTAGCACCTAGGAACTATCTCACTTACAATCACAGGAACTAGCACTCAGCTCTTCGATTCCTTGACTGGTTCCTCTTGATCTCAGTTTGCGTTGATGATCTTGTTTGAAGCTTCACACTTTGATGTTTGCTATGGAGTGTGATTCTATTGTGAATGCTTGAAGCTAACCCTTGAGTTAGTCTTCCTTTTATATAGGATTCTTCGCAGCTTGATCTTCTCTTGGTTCCCTCGGATTGAGCTTGCCCTAGGATGTGTGGTTGTCCTTGATCCACGTTGTCTTTGACATATACAAACAACCTAGGCAGCTCAGAATCCTTCTAGGTGAGTCAACTACTTCAGCCAAGTCGTTCTCCAGCTTCCTTCTTCCGAGGTTCGACACTCTGGGCACTTGGGAACTGTCTTTTGGACAACGATATGTTCCATGTTCTGTCGCTTTCACCTTTCTCTGTCCGAGGTTATATGTTCTAGGTGTCTTGTTGTTTTGCTCTGGACAATGGCAGACTTTTGGAAGCTTCGCACAAGTCGTTTTCGACTTTCTTTTGTCCGAGGTTGGTGTTCCCAGATTTCTCGGGAATCGCAACATCGCATGTTGCATTTCTGGGCACACCTGGGTTCCTTCCTTTGTCTTGCTGCTTGGTTCTCTTGTCTTGTTTGGCTTCCATGCTTTCGGTATTTATCCTGTGGTTCCTTAAAGCACATCTTTGAGATAAAACATTAGTATCAAAATATTTGTCATCTTCAAAAGTAGAGAAACTGAGGAAATGAACTATCAGGGGAACCGAAGTTCCAGAGTTCCATTTCCTAACAAGGGACAATCACATTTTTTGCTCTTTGTTTTTTGCCTTACTCTAGTTTCATCTTTAGGAATGTAAATTCCCGCTTTTTCACACAGCAACCATGACTTCCGAAGGCTTCCTCCACCAAAGTTTCTATCCCGACCAATAGTGAGGCAGAAGTGATTATCAAAGGCAATCTGTCTAGCCCTTTTAATTGCATCATCTCTGGAGCCGAATACTTCACCCGTGGTGACCTTCTCTGAATAATCTTCAGAAACAATCACTTCTTTAGGTGTAGGATACCTAAACTGCGGTTGTGTGTGTAATGCCGAAAACCCAAACTTAGGTGGAGCTTGCCACCTTACGGACGGAATTCCACTACGAGCAAAACAATCTATTCCCAGCAAATGAGGTTGGGGAGGCGGCATAGGTTCGCCGAACAACCCAAGTGAGAAGGACGGTGGTGCCATGTCCCATGCATCATTTAGGGACATATTGTTAATACCGTTGTTCACGATATTGTTCTCCTATTGAAGTAAAAAAACAAGTTAACGAAGTATCCAGTTTTTGTCAAACACAACCATACGTGACGAATAAACACACTCCAGCCGTCACGTATGGATTTACCTGGTCCGTGACATATGAAGTACATCCATCCGTCACGGATGAGGCGAATCCATACGTGACGGACCAACACCATCCAATCGTCACGTACTGTTTTTCTTTCAAAAAACATTGGCTGAACAAGGATGAAGTCTTGCAGTTTTGCACTCAATATAACACCGCCGAAATAATCAAACATGCAGTTTTTCACACAAATTCTACAACTTTTTAGTATAACTTAATCAAAGATGAAGTTTTTATGAACATGTACTCACAACTATTGAAATTACCTTAAGAAAGTGTTTGTTTTGGGTATACATTCACAAGAAAGAACCATAAAAACTCTAAACTTTTACTAACATGTAAAGTAAAAGCTTAAAAAACATATCTCATTATAATTGTAACTCCTTGAAACATCTTCTCCACCATTGAAGTTGGAAAAATCATCTTCATTTGCCATGGAAATGAACTCTTTGAAGATGATGAGAATGGAAGATGTGTTGTGGGAGGGAAAGGGAAGAGTGATGGAGAGGTTTAGGGTTTAATTTTGGACGTAATATTGATGAGATTTGACGGGGTAGTTAATGTAGTTAGGTGGGGACAAGTAACATTCAATTTTCTGGTTTAGAGGTTCGTCTGTCATGTACCATATGAATCCGTCCGTGACAGACCAAGTTGATCCGTGCGTCACATATGAATTCATTTGGTCCGTCACGGACGGATGCATATGGTCTGTGACGGACGAACCAGTGCGTAAAATATGAATTTTGTCGGTGCGTGAAATAGAAATCATGATAAATAAAAGACTAGTGACAATATTGCTTCAACTTTAGTTTTTACTCCTCCCGTTAATTTTTTATTGTCCTTCTAAAATCTTAGTTTTGCTAAAATTTATTTATCCTTTTACATATTTTGGTCAAATTTACCCTTGTACACATCTATATATATATATATATACTAGGTGTAGGGCCCACGTGCTTCGCACGGGGTTGGTGTAGTACCTTTTTGAAATTGTGTTTAAATTGCAATTTTCGTAGTTTACAGATGCTGTCAGAATAATATCGAGAGGTGTTTCAGAAGATTCAGAAGAAGTAACGCGTAAAACCTGTGAAAGAAGAGGTGTTTTTAGAATGCGATGAATATGATTTCACGATGGTTAGGCAAGGTAAAGTGAGCGCGATATGTGCATCGGAGGGCAAGGAAGTTGATTAAAGGACGTGTTAAACATGAAGGTGGCGTCGTTTGGCTGAGGCATCATGCGACGTCGAGGCTTATCAATTGGAGCGCATTTTTTCATGATGGCCGAGTACTTATTTGTTTCGCAAGGAGTTGGAATGACAAGAATGTTATGCTACTTTGGTGATGACATATGTCAACGCGTGCAATCATAAAACCCTCATTCATGGTGAATGCGTGAGGCAATTACTGTGAGCGCGTGAGTCAAGCAATGTGATCTAAGGAAAGGAGTGAGAGTGAATTTGCGGTGTGTAATAAAACCCTCATTCATGGTGAATGCGTGAGGCAATTACTGTGAGCTTGGTGCTTCACAAGCAATCATGGTAAAACCCGCATTCATGGTGAACGCGTGAGGCAATTGCGAAAGAAGAGGTGGTTTTAGAAATGCCATGAATATGAGAGTACGATGGTAAAACCCGAATTCATGGTGAACGCGTGAGGCAATTGCGAAAGAAGAGGTGGTTTTAGAATGCCATGAATATGAGAGTACGATGGTTAGACAAGGCAAAGGCATCGCGATATGTGAATCGAAAGAACACGAGCTTGATTAAACGACTGATAAACATGAAGTTGGCTTTAGTCGGTTGAGACAACGTTGGATGTCGCGTGGCAACCATGAAATGTGATCGCGTTCTTTCGTGATGATATATCACGAGGTTATGCTATTTTTCCTTTCGCAACGCATTGCAACGTCAAGAATGTAAGGGTAATTTGTTTTGGTGATGACACACCTCAACACGTGTAAGGTTTCAAAAGTTGCGCGATGTAACAAATTCCTATAGCGATGGTGAACGCGTGAGTTAATGTGAGCTTGTGAGAACGCGTTTGATGGCCGCGTGTATGCGTTGTAATTCGCAAGACATCCCAATGGTTCTTCTTTAGTGATGGGCTTTTGCTTAATAGGCCCGCTCCGGACCGGCCCATCGGATCCTTTATATAAGAGCGGGGAGGGGTGGGAAACTTACACTGCAGCCTTCTCTTTTTCTCTCTGTCAAGGGTTTTGAGACGATTGGATTTCTCCCCCATTGTTCTGCTTTCAGGATCCTCCTCTTCATCGTGTTTGTTGGAAATAGTCAGGTAAATTAACTCCTTTACTTTATGAGTTGTGAATGTGGTTGGTTTGTTGTTCGAGCTTTCCATGTTTCTGTGGATGATTGCACTATTTTCTTTTTCTCTCTCTTCCGCCGCTTCGTCTTTCTATTTTTCACGCTTCTGGGTGATGCTGGTGGTGGAGAGTTGCTCCGATGGATGGTCTTCTGAGAATGTAGAGATGGGGAGGTGCAGGGGGGATCGCATAGGCCATTTTGGGTGTCCCCTTTTGTTATAGATTGTAAGGATTCGATGTTGGTTCTCACAGTGACGCTTCCTCTTGTTCTCTTCATCTTCTTTTCGACTTTGGAAACTTCGCCTCTAGATCTTTCGACAGGTTCTTCCCATTTTCTTGTTTATCGCGTTTTTCTTGTAAACGAACTTTTTTTCGCTTGTGCGATTCCACTTTCTTTTTTTAATTGCGCGCTATGCCTCTCTTTGTTTGAGACTAAATTCTTTTCTCCTTTTCTGATAGGACCTTTTTGAGCGCGTGTAATTGTCATTCTCCATCTCTTCATCATGTCAAGCGAAACGAACTCAGGGAGTGGTGATGCATATGGTAGAGCTATGGAGAACGCGTATACAGAGTATGAATCTACCACGAGTCCGGAGGATGAACCCGCGTCTTCTTCTTCAACTAAGTCATCGCGAGAAATTACAACTAAAGTAGTTCTGAAGAGGCGAGCGACGCGCGTTGATAGGACAAGGGCCAAGCACGCGATCTCCACCTATTCATGCGGTGATTAAAGATGAGATTCCAATGATAAAGGGCCATTCAGGAACGGATCTGTGCAGTTTTGGAGAAGCCACCACTGTATCGCTGTCCACCCTAGAGGATCTAGCGCGATCAATTCCATGGCCAGCAGGGATTGAACGTTTTCTTCCTGAAAGAGGGGGGACTTCATTGGCGCGGTATGAAAATTGCGTGGTCATTTTTGTTGCAAGCGTTGAGGTTGGATTCTGTCTTTCTTTGCCTGACTTCTTTCGCGATTTCTTAAGGCTCTTTAATCTGAATCCCATCCAATTGTACCCTAACGCGTGGAGATACCTTTGTGGGTACACGATGCGATGTTATCACGCTGGGCTTTCTCCTGACGCCCACGACATGCTTAAAATCTTCACTTTGAAATTCGACAAGGGTTTCTGCAACCTTAGCTTACCCACTCTAAATGTGATAAGCAAGCCTTCGAACGTGGGAAAATGGAAGGACATATGGTTTTTGGCGCGATGTTCTTCTCACGCGGTGTTCAATTGTCAACTGTTTCCTGGTCCTTTTTTGCGTCCGGAGAAGGGAGATCAGAAGGAAATTGAGGCGTGCAAAAAGAAGTTTCGAAATGAGGGCAATTCCCCAGACTACAAGCGTTTGATTATGCAATAGAATTTGGAGAAAGCAGGGTTGAGTTTACCGCGTTCCGTCACACGCGCTAAGTCGGGTGCCTTATTGTTCCTTCTCTGCTCTTTAGTTTAACTGTTGTTATAGCTAACTTCCTTATTTTCAGGGATGAAGACTGATTTCTTGGTGAAGAGGGCGAAGAATATCACGAATGGATCCAAGGCGCCAACCAAAGTATCTAATAACCAGGCGGCGTCGGAGCAAGCCCCGACTCCAACTATTGACGCGATGATTGTGAGCGAGACGACAGCGTTGTCACTACCAGTGAGCCCAGCCGACGTAAACACGCAAGTAGTTGAATGCGACACCCCTTCTGAAGCAGGTTGCGTGGAGAAGAGACCAAGGTGTGAGAGTAACGCTGATCCTGCTCCGACTGCTCCCATTGGGAAGGCTCTATTTGCTGCGCCAGTGCCCTCTCTGGCTGAAATGCGTAAGCTGGCTCCTCCAATGGATGCGTGTGCAAGCGAGAAAGAATGGTTGTCTTCCTTTTCTCCTCAGGTCCTTCAGCTGGAGGGCATGAAATACATGGAGATGGTACGAGCTTCAATGCTTGGTTCTTGCTATGTCTGGCATGAAACTTTTTGTACTAAATATTTATTTGTGTGATTTTGTAGGCTCGTCTCAGTATGCTGACCTCCACAACATATTGTAATCTTTTAGATGCTAAGTGCAAAGGTATCCGTGAAGAGAATGAAGCGCGTAAAAAACTGGCTGCGCTAAGCAAACAGATCGAGCAGATAACCGCGGAACTTGCCACGGCGAATGCGAACGCGATAACGTTGGAGGGGGGGAAGCAACGTTTGAGGAGGAGAACGCGAGGCTTGCGGAGCAGAAAGCGAAGCTTGAGGAGGCGAACACGAGTCTTGCGGAGCAGAAAGCGAAGCTTGAGGAGTCGAATGCGAGGCTTGAGGAAGAGAAAGCTACGATTGAGAAGGAAAACGCGTTGCTGAAGGTGGACGTTGAGACTCTTCAGCGCGACTTGTCCCAGAAAGATTGCGAAACAGCTGAGCTGAAGAAGCAACGCGATGCTTCGAACCTTGAATCCGAGAAGTGGCATGCTAGAGTGGAAGGCACTGTATCTGACTATTTGAAGTCGGAAGACTATCAGATGAAGCTGGCGGACGAGGTGGGACCCCATTGGGAGTAGGGCATGAGGATTGGAGTCAGGCAAGCTGTGGCAAGGTTTGGTGAGATCGATCCTAAGATCGCCTATTTCACTCCTGATTCCTCATATGTTTGCGGTGAGCCCCCGATCGATCCAGAAGAAGACGATAATCAAGCCATGAAAGTTGAAGAGAATGTCTCGAAAAAAAGTGCAACATGCCTAGAGGAGCGCGGTGATCCTTGAAATCCATTAAATTGTTCGTAGACCTTTTTCACCGTTTCCTTTTTCCTGTCAGTGTACGACTCATTAAGTAAGATGTTAAATGAATGAGAATCAACTTTTTGTTCTTTGCCTTCTTTATACGCAATGGCTATATTTGAGTGATATAGCAAGCTTTGTTTAAGTCGAGAACGCGGCGTCAAATATGCGATTTCTGAGAGTACAAGGTTTAGGCTATATTGGACCAGCAACAAGACACTGAGCACGCGATCTCAAGAGGAACGCACATTTTGATGGCATATGACAACGAATGCACGATCATAGAGAACCGACGATGCGGCTTGTAACGCGACGCTTTCGTTGGTTGTAAATATGCATGCGTTAGTTTTTACAGAAAGTTGAAGTTATAATGTGAGCGCTATGAAATTTTTTTATCACTCTTTAAATACCCTTGCAGAGGTGTACCGGGATAGTATTATCCGTGTTGCTTTTAACAATTTCCTTGTTTTGTAACGCACTGACAATGCTGCTTGTAACGCGCCGTGATCGTTCATTGTCAAAATTAGCGCGTTCTTAACCATCCCCTGATGGTTGAGCGGTGAAGGCCTCCTGGGTAATACCAAAGGTCCTAAGTTCGAAACTGGGGGATGGCCACTGCGCGCTTTACCTGTGGGGTGCAGCACCCGAGGGATTTAACCCTCGGTTAACAAAAAAAAAAAATTGGCGCGTTCTTCATTACTGAAATCTCAGGTTTTAATACGAGCATTATGAAGTTTGTTTTTGGCGTCGTGTTCGGTGTTTTTAAAATTGATGCGTTCTTCAATATAATTATTTAAAAGTAATGTCATTTTGGTATATATAAAATGGCAGCATGCCAAAATATTTTTTCGTGTCATGATCGTTTTTTTTTTGAATAATTGGCCCGTTCTTTACTATATTTAATGAAAAGTAATGTTATCTTGATATAAGTATCTATGTTATCGTATCTATTTAGTTGGAAGAAATTTCAGTTTATTTAGGGTAGTTATTAAAAATAAATACTAATGAGCAATAAACCGGGTGATGAAATTAGAAATGTTTCATGGGGTGTAGTTACGCAGCGTATAAAAAAGAATAAACAAAGTCATATAGAGGTAAAATATCTAGCTCGACTGGGGTTAAATTTGCAGGTTTTTGCTGTACGTGGCAAATAACTGAGTGTGCGTTTGCCACGAGTTGCTGAAATTTCTGCACTGTTTACCATGGTAATAATTACGCCTCTCAGTAACAAATCTTATCACTGTAATCATGTAGATACATGCAGCCGCCAAACAAGTGAAACAAATGTAAAAATTTCTACATTGTAAACCATGGTAATAATTACGCCTCTCAGTAATAAATCTTATCACTGTAATCATGTAGATACATGCAGCCGCCAAACAAGTGAAACAAATGTAAAAATTTATGCACTATAAACCATGGTAATAATTACGCCTCTCAGTAACAAATCTTATCACTGTAATCATGTAGATACATGCAGCCTCCAAACAAGTGAAACAAATGTAAATACGGATAAACTTTTGAGTTGGTGTAGGATGAAATGTGCAGGTCTATGTTGTATTTGCTTTCATAGATGCGTATATATATATATATATATATAAATGAGAAGCCCCAGTTTCTATGTAATACAGGTGAGAAGGTTCTCCATAATTTACTGGGACTCGGGCTATGAGGTGTCCTCTAATTACTGTTTTAAATTTCATGTACAGCATGAATCCTTAAAATTTGAATGCATGGCAGTTGTTCCTTTCGCTCAAGCTAATTTTAATTATGTTTTGGTTTGTTGTTGGCTAAACGACATCTTTTGTAACCATTTGGTATTATGCAGAATGACTTTTCCAGTATTTCCAGTTGGTGCCATTGTTGAGATAGATGGACTTATAGAGGAGTTGAAAGGCTCTCGTTATACTGCGTCAGTTATGGACTACATTTTTGTTGGGCTCTATGTTGTTGAGTATCATAACGTTGTTAGAGACGATGGTCAGACTCGTGTGCGTGAACTTGTTCACGTGTAACGAATGCGATACCCGCATTTAATTTTGTATCCACAACCATATGTGTTTGGGAGCGAGGTAGATGTTTGGTTTAGAGGCGGGTGGTGGAAAGTTGTTGTGATTCGAACTTGGTTCGATCCGTTGGTGTATCGTATCTACTTTCCAGACACTGACGAGACGGGTAAAGTTTGTCATTTCAGACTTCGTCCTCATGTGTTTTAGTGTGACTGCGTGATCGCGAAGTGGTTTTGTAGTTAAGGGTCCTGATGGTTGGTGAATCTACTGCCTCTATTTTGTAACCTTTTTTGTGTTTTGGGTGTTGAATCAGTGGGAGAGGTAGAGGTTGGGCTTTCACTCATAAGAATATGTTACTTGCTTGGTCTGTGTGGAGCTTTTGTGTTTGTAATATATATATTAGTAAATGCAAAATCCACATGTGAAGTTATAGCAGTTATGCACGACGTTATGCACTGGTCCTTGTGTGGTGTTCGTGTTTAGGTAATGACTGATTATGCTCCGACTTACACAGTAACTAAACTGGAATACATTTACTCTAACTTCAAGAAACGCAAGAAAACTGATAGCGTATTTTCAGTCGTTCACACTATCAAAGTAATCCTAATATGCAACTAGAGTATAGCATGCAAGTAGGGAATCGTACCCAAGGGAGTTAAAATGTCAATTTCAATGTAACTACTAATTTATCAACTTTAAAGAACAAATGGGGGGGGATTTGGTTTTCTACTAAAACTACTCAATTGCAATAGCACAAAAATCAGATTAAACAATGGGAGAAAGAGTTTCACCTAGCAAGTTTCCACACATCAATTAACCAAGTTGCAATTCGGTTCATTTCATGTTCATCATAATCCTATGGATTTGTCCCAATTCTGATTTTTTGTATATTAACAATCCAACCGGTCTTGCTAATACTTACTAATTAAAAACCTAGAAGACCTCCTAAGTTGATTCAATCAATAGCATAGGGCATAAGAAATAATGGATTGCAAGCAAAGACTCAACACCGCAAGTATGACATGCAAATCAATTTCCTTTTCACAATTGAATTCAATATACCAATTTCATACAATTGTGGTTGCTACAAGTGATTAGGGATTCCACCGTCTATCCCTATTCTAGCAATTAGAAAACTATAAAATCGAACTAGGATGTCAATCTAGCCAACAATATAGAAATCCGAATTATGCTCAAGGAAATCAATACAAAAATCCAAAGGGACGAACAAGAGATAAAACCTTACAACTGAATTAATCGAGTGCTTCCACGCTAGGCAAAACAAGGGTCTTAGTTCCGGTTCATGTTCTTCACGAAATCCAAAACCATGGAGAAAACTAGAAAAACGTTCTTGAGAAAAACCAAGAAAGAAAAGAGATGGAAAAGATAGATGATGAGAGGAGAGAGAGGGAATGGTGATGGATAGATGAATGTCTGCCAAAAACGTGCTAATCTAACCTAAACTGACAAACAAAACGTCTGAATTGATTAAGGGAAAACAAAACGTCAAGCCAAAAAGGAAATCGAGAAAGTTCATAAACGCCAGAGACGCGACCGGACGCGATCGCTTCCGCTCACCGTTTCGCCTCGCCAAAGATCAGAACTTCCTGGAGCAATAACGCGACCACCGGCGATCGCCGCCGCCCGCCGCCACTCGCGGCCAGTCGCGTCCACCCGCCGCCGCCTGCTCGCGTCAGCCAGCTCCAGCCCAGCCCGCGTCGGCCCGCGGTGGGTCGCCATGGCCCGCGTCAAGCTGCTTCTCCTAGCTTCAACGTCGTCTCTTCATGTCAGCCCGGCTCCTCGAGCGTCGACTTAGCTCCAAAACCGAGCCAAAATCTCCACAAAACTATGCTAATAACTACTAGTTGCGCTATGTAAAATACCGCTTATCAAATCCCCCATACTTAAACCTTGCTCGCCCTCGAGTAAGCTAAAAGAAAACTCACTCCTCCAATCAGCACACAGGTTTCAGGAAGTAAGGAAGAACATGAAACTAGCAATTACAAGACTCAACACTTCGCCTCCAAACAATAAAAAATGAGCAATGCATAAACTCCAATCTATCTCCTTATCGCTCCATGAGTGATCCTACCCGAACTCCTTATAACACCTCTTCTTATGACACCAACGCCAAGCAAGAAAATCCTAAATCACTCACACTCATTTTGCTTAGGCGCCCTTTCGGGTTTTCACCTAACCACTCATTTCATTTTGCTAGATATCTCACATGTTGCTCACATCACTCAAGTCCATTTTTGCACCAACCTAGAGTCGGTCGGACTACCTGCTTTTTACCTGAGCTTTTCAGCTCATCCCAGGATTTTGATTGCCTTTTTCTCATATTTTTGGCTTTTTCTTTTTCAAATTTTTCAAAAATTCATACACATCAACCATAGACAAGTGCACAACACCATAAAACATGTGAATACATTCTCTCCCCCATACTTAAACATGACATTGTCCCCAATGGAATGAAAGACAAGGTAAAAGCACGGGGAGAAAGAAAACAGAAGACTCACATACGAGACCGGATGGTCTCCCTCCAATGAAGCACAAGGTGTAGTAGAAGTGGGATGAGCTCAATGATGATCCAATAATGTCCAACTCATCCAAAACAATGGGTAACAAGGAAGAACGCCGAAATTGAAGATCCACGGAAGAAGAAAAATGAATGGCGAATTCAGCAAATCACCAACTTCCGGAAGGTTGCTAAGCACAAACCCGTGATCGTAGTTTGCAACCTACAATCACAAGCTCTTCTTCGGGGAACACCAATCTCGCATCACTCCAAGACTCATTTTTGCCTCAACCTGGGGTTGAGCGAGTCACCTTCTTATTACCTATGCGGCCCTTGCGGGTTTTCCGCACATCCAAGGATTTTTTTTTTTTTTTTTTTTTTTTTGATAGAAAGGAAGAAAGACTTACAGCGGTTTTGGCTACAGATTGTAGCTGAACCTGTGCCTCGGGCACCCTTCCCTAACCACAAAAACACTAAAAATGACAATTAAAAAATAAACAAAAAGAAAAAATAAAATAAAGCATCTCAAACCTCGGGTTGCCTCCCGAGAAGCGCCTTAGTTATTGTCGTGGCTTGACATACTACTCACACAACCTCAATCTATATCATCGGGTCCTTTAGGAACCCTCTCATTGAGCACCTCCTTCTTGAACCATTCATGGAAAGGTTTAAACCTTAGACCATGCTTCTTGGTAGTTGACTCCTTCGGTGGCTCCTCCATCTTTACCTTCTTGGTTGCCTTCCCCCCATACTTCGATGGATCAGGGGGGTGTTGAAACTCAACTTCCGGGGCCTGCACAAAAGAAGAAGAAAAAAGCTTCTTGCTCGGAGTTAGCACAATGGGGCCAATGCCCAAAAGAGAGTTAGGGGACTCTCCCTTCTCATCCAATAAAGCTGTCATGTTAGAATCCTCAATCATAGGTTGTAACTCATCCAAAGGGTTAGGAGTCATTACATCAACAAAGTTCAAAGAGGAATCAACAACGGGCTTCATATCATAGATGTTAAATTCAACTTCATCCCCATCAAATTCCATAGTCAATTTCCCACTATTAACATCAATTTTAGTTTGTGCTGTTTTCATGAAAGGCCTACCTAACAGCATAGGGGCCGCATCTTTGTCATGCTCCATATCCAACATAAAAAAATCAGCGGGAAATATCAAATCATCAACCATAACAAGTACATCTTCAACCACTCCCTTAGGATACACATTAGACCTATCAGCTAGTTGAATAACAATACCGGTCTCATGCAAAGGTCCTAATCCTAGGGATTCATACAAGGACAAAGGCAAAACATTGATAGATGCACCAAGATCAAGCATAGCATTTTCAATTTTAGTATCACCAATCACACATGGAATGCTAAACCTACCCGGGTCACCACACTTTTTAGGCATTTTCTTTTGAAAAACCGCGGAAACATGCTCACTAATTTTGACCTTTTGTTTTCCTTTCAATTTTTGATTCCTTTTGATAGTGCAAATTTCTTTTAAAAACTTAGCATATCTAGGAATACTTTTAACCAATTTTAGCAAAGGAATGTTTACCTGACACTTGCTAAAGGTCTCATACATCTCATTGTCACTCTCCGGTCTTCTAGTGCCCTTCAACGCCTCAGGGAAAGGCGGGACCGGCTTCTGAGAGCAAAGCGGTGGAAAGCTCGGACGAACGTAGTCATCAATGGGAGCTGGGTCCAAACCGCGGGTGAGGGCGGGTGGACGCGATCGCGTCTCTGAAGAGGAGGCTACTGGCGCTGAACCGCGAGTGGACGCGGGTCCACGCGATCGCCGGCGCTCCATGGATTCCTCTTGGCTGCTCACTGGAATGAAACCGCGAGTCACGGCGGGTGACCGCGATCGCCGGCGTTGTTCCAGTGGTTCATCATCTTCAAAACCGCGATCGCGGTAGGTCGCCTCGGATCGCCGTTTCCTGTTTTCAGTTGGTTCAGAACCGTCTTGCACTTCACCCTGTTCAGCATAAGGGTTCAATAGCTTCCCACTCCTCAAGGTAATGGCACTCACATTCTCCCTCGGGTTGACTACCGTTTGTGACGGAAATTTTCCCGACACATGAGCCTCTAGATTACTCACAGATTGAGCAATTTGTGCCACTTGCCTCTCAAGATTCTGAATGGAAGACTTTGTTTCAGCATCCTTCTGCATAACCGACTGGGCCAATGACTTGATCATGTCTTCAGCTGACATGGTTTGTCTCGGGTTGTATTGTGGCCTCGGTTGTTGTTGTTGTGGTTGCAAGAGATGAGGATTTTGAACATTTTGCTGATTACTCCACCTCAGATTTGGATGATCTCTATACCCCGGGTTGTAGGTGTTAGAGAATGGATCGTACTTGGGTCTTGGTTGCCATCCTCCAACACCATTCACCTCAGCACTTGACTCTTGAAGAGTAGGGCATTGATCATTTGGATGCCCCACTTCATTGCAAACTCCACATGGTCGGGCTTGAGACGGAGTGCCATTCAGCATGAAGCACTTCATCATTTCCTTCAGCTCATTCACATCAGACTCAATCTTGGATGAAGAACTCACAGCCTTGAGACTCTCTCTCTTGCTAAATTGCCTGGAGCCTTCAGATAGCTCCTGAAACATCTCAAAAGCTTGGGGAGGAGTTTTGTTCAGAATATTACCTCCACAAGCGGCATTCACCATTCTTCGTTCCTCATCCGAGAGTCCATTGAACAAGTATAGAATGAGATCTTGATCATTGTACCCATGATATGGGCAACTTGCACATATCCGCTTGAATCTCTCATAATACTCGTACAAGCTCTCGCCTCCTTGCTGCTCAATGGTGGCAATGGCTCTCTTCAAGCTATTCAACTTCGTGGCCGGGAAGTATTTTTCGAGAAAAGCCTTCTTCATTTCAGCCCATGTTATGATACTTCCCGGGGCAAGGTAATATAGCCAATCATTTGCAGCATCCTTCAAGGTGAATCCAAATGCTCTCAACATGATGGCATCGGCAGTGACACCTCTTGGCTTCATGCTAGAACACACCGCATGAAATTGCGCCAAGTGCTTGTTTGGGTCTTCTCCAGCAAGACCATGAAAGTGAGGCAGCTCATGAATCAATCCTGCCTTCAACTCAAAATTCACTCCTTCGGCTAACTCAGGAATAGTTATAGCCAAAGGCTGTTGCTCCAAGTTAGGAGCGGTAAGCTGTCTCAACGTCCGGTCACCCATCTCAGTTTGGTTCAACAAATCACGGGCTGCTCTTCGGTTCCTTAAAAATGTCCGCTCAATTTCTGGATCACAATCAACAATCAAAGAATCAGTAGCACGGGTGTGAACCATACAAATGGTTCACACCAAAGGGTTGACAAACAAACAATTACAAAGAAAAGAACAATTATTAACTCCCCGGCAACGGCGCCAAATTTGATAGCGTATTTTCAGTCGTTCACACTATCAAAGTAATCCTAATATGCAACTAGAGTATAGCATGCAAGTAGGAAATCGTACCCAAGGGAGTTAAAATGTCAATTTCAATATAACTACTAATTTATCAACTTTAAAGAACAAATGGGGGGGGATTTGGTTTTCTACTAAAACTACTCAATTGCAATAGCACAAAAATTAGATTAAACAATGGGAGAAAGAGTTTCACCTAGCAAGTTTCCACACATCAATTAACCAAGTTGCAATTCGGTTCATTTCATGTTCATCATAATCCTATGGATTTGTCCCAATTCTGATTTTTTTGTATATTAACAATCCAACCGGTCTTGCTAATACTTACTAATTGAAAACCTAGAAGACCTCCTAAGTTGATTCAATCAATAGCATAGGGCATAAGAAATAATGGATTGCAAGCAAAGACTCAACACCGCAAGTATGACATGCAAATCAATTTCCTTTTCACAATTGAATTCAATATACCAATTTCATACAATTGTGGTTGCTACAAGTGATTAGGGATTCCACCGTCTATCCCTATTCTAGCAATTAGAAAACTATAAAATCGAACTAGGATGTCAATCTAGCCAACAATATAGAAATCCGAATTATGCTCAAGGAAATCAATACAAAAAATCCAAAGGGACGAACAAGAGATAAAACCTTACAACTGAATTAATCGAGTGCTTCCACGCTAGGCAAAACAAGGGTCTTAGTTCCGGTTCATGTTCTTCACGAAATCCAAAACCATGGAGAAAACTAGAAAAACGTTCTTGAGAAAAACCAAGAAAGAAAAGAGATGGAAAAGATAGATGATGAGAGGAGAGAGAGGGAATGGTGATGGATAGATGAATGTCTGCCAAAAACGTGCTAATCTAACCTAAACTGACAAACAAAACGTCTGAATTGATTAAGGGAAAACAAAACGTCAAGCCAAAAAGGAAATCGGGAAAGTTCAGAAACGCCAGAGACGCGACCGGACGCGATCGCTTCCGCTCGCCGTTTCGCCTCGCCAAAGATCAGATCTTCCTGGAGCAAAAACGCGACCACCGGCGATCGCCGCCGCCCGCCGCCACTCGCGGCCAGTCGCGTCCACCCGCCGCCGCCTGCTCGCGTCAGCCAGCTCCAGCCCAGCCCGCGTCGGCCCGCGGTGGGTCGCCATGGCCCGCGTCAAGCTGCTTCTCCTAGCTTCAACGTCGTCTCTTCATGTCAGCCCGGCTCCTCGAGCGTCGACTTAGCTCCAAAACCGAGCCAAAATCTCCACAAAACTATGCTAATAACTACTAGTTGCGCTATGTAAAATACTACTTATCAAAATCGCTAATCTGCGGAAACGTACGTACGTACGGATTCGAAACGCTAACTTTTATTTTAGTAAGGACACACCAAAGTATTCCATTGATGGTCATTATGACAAAAGTTATTCCTACTGGTAGGCGTTATGAGGGCTCGCTTCATCTGCTATGGATGTTACATATGCTTACATATTATGCTGTCATTCTAGTAAACGTTGTACGTCGATAATAGAAGTTAGATTAACGGCGCAAGGATGTGTTGTATCATTTACTCATGAGGGCGCATCTTGGATCGGCGTACCTCTATAACTTCTTGACGAAAGTATAACACGACCTCGTATTTACCTAGCGGCGAGTGTGTCTTTGTGACGCTTCCAAGCCACCAACCTCCATCCTGCCACACCTCAACGACGTCGTCGACAGTGTATGCTTCTTTGAAAGCGATCATTGGTGGGTGTTTGATCTTACAGTCCGGTATAACCTCTCTGAATCTTGCACCTGTGTTGATATCAAACAAGGTTAGGTATTCCACTTCGTAGTGATTTGCAAGGTCTTGACCCATAATGGTAGCCTCGTAGATTGATCCAAGAAATGGTGCTGCCATGCCCACCACGTCTATTGGATCTCCAACCATCTAAGTAGCTGCCATTAGCGAGTCCGTATGGGTTTGTACCTTCACCCAAGTTCTAGGATGTAAGCGATGGATATTACATAGGACAAAGGAGAGGACAAAACGGAATAGAAATAAGGTGCTACGTAATAACTTAAGACCGACGCAGTGGCGACTGTATATGTTTCCTATGTTGTAAGCTTCACGGTGAAAGTTATGTGAATGTGTGTACCTACCTCTGGTTTTCGGCTTAACAACTAAAAGGGGAACAGAAGGAGGGTATTCTGAGGCCAATGTTTTAAAGGCCTCTATCTATACATGTGTCAATGGTGCATGCTAGACAGGAACACGTGTAATTCTTTCCAAAATATAACTCCCTTAATGTTATTTTTTGTACTTCAAAAGAAGGCCCAAGTAAATGTATTGTACTAAAAAATGGCCCACCTATTAGTAAATATGTTGAATGCAAGTGCAAAATCAACCATCTGTCTGAATTAGACTGCTTTTCTTTTGGACGATGAACTAAGTTCTAATTAACGTAAGAACAACTTGTAAGATACTATAATTTTAAGCGAAGTATAAAATATGATATAATAGTTTGTTGCAGAGATAAACGAACAAGTATAATAAGAAAAGGTGTTTAGAAGGCTCGTGTATCTCTCATCGTTCACGCGAGAAGAATCAACGCGCGACATTAACTGCTCGAGCGTGTCGTCTGCATTGTCTCTGAGGTGCTCCTCACCGCTAGGTGTGTTGTGGAGATCCGCTGCGATGACACAACTATGAGACCGCCCGGTGTGAAAACTCTGTTATATCACTTTTCCCTGATTACTTTCACTTAAATGTGTGTTTTAGGCGAACAAGTGAAGCCAGATTCTTATGGTTAGCGGGTTATAATAAAGTGCAATGCAGAAAGACCGCGATTTCATTTCTGGTTGAGCAGAGGTCGTTCGAGTCTTACAAGAAAAAGGAAACGGATAGGCCCTCTCAGTAAGGTAGTTTTGTGCCGTAGATAATTAACGACCTATGTGAAGGAGTAGAATAACCACGAGTTCTTTAACAATGGCGTGCAAACTAATCCATCAAGAACCAAATTTTCCAGAGTGTCAACTATTTTTACCCAGAACACAATAAGCTACTTTCACTTTATAATACCTGCCTTACATAGAATATGAAAAGAAACTACGTTTGTTACATGTTGTGGCGTATAATCAGCTATAATACATGATCTAGGCATAAAGACTGTAAGGTCCCCTCTTCTGCAGGCACGTGAGAACGCGACGTATAGTTGTCCATGTAAGAAGCATGCTTGCGGCAGATAAACACACACACACTTTAGTGTTTGTCCCTGTGACTTGTTAATTGTCATTGCAAAACAAAGTTTAATGGGAAATTGTTTTCGTTGGAAACGAAAAGGATGCGAGGAACTGGAAGTTGGGGTAAGTGTGATCCGTGGAAGAAATACAGGCTCGCCTTTGTAATAACCACTTGCTATTTCACAGACTATAATATTCTTATGAAATTCTCTGCAAAATAAGCGTGTTCCATTGCATAGCCCGTTTGCTGGATCAAGATTGCGTAAAAGAATAACGGGACAATTTCTCTTTAGTACTAATTTGTATGGACTCATACCGACAGGGCATAAAGTATTGATAAATTCTGAAGTACATGTATTGGAACTGTCATCAAGTAGACTATCGATGCCTGTGTACGTCATATGGGAGCCTTCAAATCTGTCGATTATCTGATTTTTAATAGAATCGACCCCCTCATTTGTCGGAGTTAGTATAGCCTTGTCAGTGAAGATATGTGGGTCAAATTCACGGTTGTTCATCTCTGGAAACAAAGTACGTATTATTAGATCTACATTGGAATCATCTAGAGCATGACATGTTACAATTTCCCGAGGCATACGTAGCATGGCAGAACCTTCAGTCTACAACGCTCCGTTTCCCAACAGTAGTAAAAAATCTGCGAATTCGGCATCATCGAGTGCGCGCATGTTTTCTGTTAGTGTAAATTTACACATTTTGGGCCACAGATAGGAATTCACAAAGCTAGCCGAAATTGCCTCGCTTTCTGGTTTATGTGGGAGTACAGGAAGCACCTGTCGAAAATCCCCTCCTAGGACGACTGTTTTACCCCCAAATAATGCATCTGTACTGCATAAATCTCGTAGAAGCGCATCCAGTGCCTCTATATCCTATTTTTTAGCCATGGAGGCTTCATCCCAAATGAAAAGAGCAGTCTCGCGAATCAATGACGCTAAACTACTCTGTTTCGACACATTGCATGCTAGTGATCCATCACTGTCAATTGAGATTTTGAAACGTGAATGTGCAGTTCTTCCCGTTGGAATGTTAGATGCGGCAATGCCCGACGTTGCAGTGGGTAAAACAATCATGCCGAGAGACCTAAGCCTGGTATAAAGGGAGCAGTATAGAAAAGTTTTACCTGTACCACCTGGACCGTCAATGAAAAATGCACCTCCTTTATTGTTTAGTAATGCGTCCATAACCGCATCGAATGCAGAACGTTGACCTCTATTAAGACTCTCTGAAGCGCGCATGTACTCGGAAGGAATGGGCGCGTTAATAGCATCGCTTATGTCTCTTGTTATACGGAAACTCTGTGCCATGCATACATGTTGCACATGTAAGTTGTACATACCAATTTGTTTTCCCATGGACTCTAAAGATTTCTCAATGGCAGTGTATGTCAAATAGAAAATTTTTTACTCTTCACCAGGATAGGCACGTGCGAAGTCCTCACTCAAAGATGGATAGAATTTTGTCCAAATAGATCGAGGATCTACCCCATCAACAAATACAAGAAGCATTGCAAATAGTCGTCATAGAGCATTTGGCATCTATATTGTCGCGGCTTCTTCCATGCAAAAGTCAGCATAGTAGTCTTGGTCAATGAAGCCGTATTGTGTACAAGCCTCCTTAAACGTTGAATATTTGCAGCCGTCAATGGTTAAAAGGTCGTCAAAAGAAGTCGCACCGCGTATGTTACAGAGAAGTAATCTTAAGTAATATCGTTCACCCTCTGATGGACTGGCGTATGTCATTCTACCAATACAACTGCGTTGTTTTTTCATGGTCCATTTTTTCGCGCGACTATCCCACACAAACCATTCTGGAAACTCGTAGTACAAGTAGCGTTTAGCGGACTCCAATGTTGCGTTTGCAGTGAAATAACTCGTTAGCATTGTAACCTTACACACATCATCACGAATTAATGATTCCATATTTGTACCCGCAGAAAATGTTGTGTACTGCATGATTGGAAGATGAACCCGTAATGGAATAACGGGGGGATACATGTCGTACATGTCAAAGCCAAAAATTCGCCAAGATGCCTCTGGAGGTGAGACCCAACGAGCAGATTGGAAGGCACTTATTTCGTCGTCAATTTGAGTATGTCTTTGTTCAATGTTGAATGATACACGGTCGTGACCTTTGTACACGTATTTGTAAATATATTTCACGGCCTTCACAGTTGAGCATATTTCGACATTAATGTGACAGTGAAACGCAGCGAGCAGGTATGGATTGTAAGGTATCACCCATCTATTATCTAAACGTTGTCCCTTAACAGTGGTGAAGTCACCATTATTTCGCCTTTTGTAAACAGGGTAGCAATTATTAGAACATGTTGTGTGCTCGGCAAAATTTTTAGGATAGTTGAAGCGGCACTTTGCATGGTAGTTCTTTGTCTTCATGCAAGGACAATTTGGATTCATGGCGCCACAGGGACCATGCATCATGTGTTTTATTACAAGTGACCGAAGATGTGCATCTTCACATGCATGCAATTCAGCACTCACGTACAAATCATATAAATTTGAATTAAGTATCTTACTGCTGGACTCCAAAATGACAAGAAAATGAGCATGAGGCAGGCCATGTTTCTGAAATTCAATTACGTCAACCCTTGCGGCCACCACTCCAAACACGTGCTTCTTTGAAAGTTCGTTTTTTAAAACTGTCAGTTTTGAGCGAAGAATACGTATGACAATATCAGGACGGTCGTAGTGACTCTCACCGGGTTATAGGAGTTCAGTAATCTGAGGCCAATGCGGATTGCAAGTCATTGTTATAAAAAGATTGGGCTTGCCAAAACGTTGAACAAGGGCCATAGCATTAAGATATCTACGCTTCATGTCCCTTGGTCCGCCAATAAAAGACGCGGGTAAAATCAGACGTCGACCAATTGAAGAAGCACTTCTAACGCCACCATTAACACTATCCATAATACATTGATATAATTCAGAGCGAAGAAGTTTCTGATTGTTACGCAAATAATCAAGACGGGTGTTCTCAATCTTAACGTACATATCAACAACGTACTGCAGAAAGGTACGTCCCATGTTCACAATCGAAAACGCCGACCGTATCTGAAAGCGAAACGCATAGTATTCTCTACAAGACACTTCCTTGCCCTGCTCGCAGCTCCTTTTGGCGGCCACTAATTGGTGAAAATAAGAGTAAAATAAAAGACGAAACGAATAAATAGAAATGACGAGGAGCCAAACGGGCTGAAAAAAGGATCAGCGTACCTGTAGCCTCGCGAGCAATCAACTCCGAAGCATCTTGGCACAAAGTAGTCGGAAACTGAAGTGGGAAGATGTCACGTGCACACTGCATATGCTGAGTAGAATGCGACAATCCTTTATGCCACCCAGACTCGTCGCGACCAAAAATAAGAGGATACTGTAGAGGATCGTAACAGCCATAAAAATGCATCACCCTATGGTGGTGGTCACCATGAGCATAAACAACTATATCAGGACTATGTACAACATTGGGAGATACATCTTCTATAAAAATAGCAACAACCTCAGTTGATGTGGGAGCATTGAAAACAGTATGATCAAGAACAAGATTTTTTAAGATTTTAATTCTAAAATCAGTTGTAACACCAATATCCTTGAGAGAACGGAAAAACTTCGCATATGGATTATGCTCTGTTACAGACATCAGAAGTTGTATTACCTTTGGAAGTAATTCTGCAAAATCAGAGAAGCGCTTCATTCGAGCGTCAAGTTCAAGCGCACCATCATAGAAGTACATCTGAAGAAAATTTGGCTTGTTTTGTTCTGGCAGGAGATGGGGTAAGAAATGATAAATCTGACCTTGTAATGATAGAGTGTGCACTCCTGACTTAGTGAACGAACGAATGTTGCCGCCCAATGAACTGAAGGCGAAGAAATTATTGTACACCCGTGAGTATTGTTTGAAATGAGAATCGTATTTATCGTTGTGCCTGTATAAATCAACAAGTGCATCGGAAATGAAGATGGGTGCCAGCATGACTTGACCGTTATAGCAACACATTGTTGGACATTCATAGCCAATTTTTAGCGCGCTACAAAACCTACAGATGCTTGAGGGCGGGATCTTGATAGCTTCATTGCCGACATAAGTCCGACCTATAACCCTAAAAACCCTTGTCGTATGGGATGTACAGGTTGTCCGCTGTCGCTTTGAACTTTGTGATACGACCCGAGACGAATCCATAGCCTACACGTTTAGACGTGGCATAAACAACATAGACAAAAGTTTATTACCAGAGAAACAAGGTGTAATAGACAGGCCTTGAGGACACTGCAACAAGAAGCTGAAATGGAAAATCCACAAAGCACAAAACACAACATGGAAATTCATGGTAGGGAAAAAAAAATTGTAAACACACATAGCAGTTTCGCATACATCGTAACAGTAAAGTGACTGCGAAGAAGACAAATGCAGCAAATACATGCGAACACATATTTAAAGACAACCTCGGTATTATATTACGTATTATAGGTATACAACGCCGTACATGGAAGAGCCGTACAAAAAGGGTAAAAAGATGTCCGTTTATAACCGACCCACATGGACACACTGTTCGATGACGACTTTATAACATTGCGTCGTGTCCCGCACAAAAAACACAATACAAAGTTCGGCACTGTCAACAAAAGTATTACATAGGGTTGTTAACTGGTGAGTGATAACAACACAGTGGAACTCCACAACTGCAGCACCCAAACTCTTCCATACACGGCTGCAAACTGCTCTACTACTCTCTGTCAACATATTTTAGCGTCCACTTCACCAACCCATGGTTGAGGAGTAACGATGTAACCGGTGCAAGAACCATCGGAAAACATTTGTCACGTAATGACTCCTTGACACCGTTAAAAAGGGATGCACGCTCCTATGAAAAGCACAAGCATCATTAGTATATGAGCAGAGATTTAGTAACGCAGTCTTTGACGCGTAAAAATTTTAGATATCTGAATGTGTGGGAAAGACACACAAACCTCTTCTGGCCTTATGTGGAACACATGCGCCTTTACACCGAGCATGAATTCAGCTGTACGGGTCTGAGCACATAAGGACAGCGAACCAGTTCCATCATGCGTTGAAAACTCAAAATACAACCTACAATACGAGTCGACAGAATCTGTCAATGAAGCTGAAAGTAGATGACATAAAAACCCATTATATACATTTGCATATTAAAGCACATACTTGGCAACACATTCAGAAGCTCTCTTGTAGGAACTGCAAATGTATTTCTCGCCAAACGGAAACTCACACCCTCTACTACAATGCTTGCATCCAAATGTTGTCCTAATAGAGCCCTCCTCGAAATCCTTTGCATATGCAAGCACCTTAATGAGTCCGCCAACCGTCATCTCATGAGACTTGACATGAGTAATAGTAGACAACATTACGACAACAAACCATGAACTACAGACGTTTGTAAAAGACGCATAACGTCAGACTCATGTACATGCATAGCTAATGCCTGAGCAATTGTTTTGCTATCAACAGTAGTTCTTTTCTGAAGCGACTCCATAAGGGCGCGGTACCTTTTCTCGACCAGAATAACATTCGCAGCAGACCTAAAATGAAAATTACAGGCGTAACGAAGGTAGAAGATTCACCGCCATCAAAGAATAAAGTAAAAACTAAAAGTGAAATTACGTACCAGTCCTTAACGTCGCGGCCTCGTGGATCATCAGGGAAGAAGGTCACGCGACATTCAAAATGGCCAGAAATATAATATGATCCTGTATGTATGAAAATATGTGAATGTAAAAGGGATTACTCAGATGACCAAATCATCAGAATGTCTATGCACACGTAGATATGAGAAGAAAGAATGATGTCGTCGTACCGCGATAGAAACTCTTATGTACTCCTTGGAGTCCAACCACAAGAAGGTCGGCACTATCTACTGTAAGCTTGACATAGTTCATAACGTCGTGAGCTGTGACGTCCCATACTACAACTGGTACCACGTCTGCACAGCTGCAGAGTAAATAACAGCATGAGCACATAAACCGGTATGAAGGAACACACATGCGTGCATTACTGTGAAGAATACAGTAATGCTGGTACCTGTCATCGGTAATCTAGAACTTCAGCATTTCAGTGCACCGCCCAGTTCTGGTGGTTTTAGCTTCAATGTCACCGAGGAGAGGACATACGAGACGGAACTCGGTCTCTCCCGAATGCTTGGGGACGTCCACGAACTCTAGGAGTACATCCGACAGGCGAAGTTGCTACTCAACCCTCAGTACGAGGTGAACAGGGTAGACTTTCAACCAGGGTTTCTTGAAGAGTTTTGCTACCCACCAGGATCTGGCATGGCAGGGCCAAGTGTTCCCGTGTCTAGAGAAAGACCGAAGATACCGAGGCCTAGAGATGAGCCGTGTGCTCCGGGCCCAAGTAGGTTGAGGAGTCCGACACCAGACCCTGAGGATAGACCCCTTCCGAAGAGGATATGTATGAGGGCCACTAGGTATAGGAAACTTTTCAGGGCACCATGATATAGGCCAGTGTTGATTTTCAGTGTTTTCTTTTTCTAGTCATTTCGTTTCGTTATAGTTGTAGCCTCCTGGCAATTTTGTCTTTTCGCTTGGGAGGGCTTTTCTATGTATAACTTATCAGACTCAGTTTCAGTTCTATCATCAATGAAAAGTTTACCAGTTTGATCTATTCTGAGTCAATTTTATACGTTGTGCATATTAAACTAATATCAATGTTGTGAAATACTTGGGAATTGATCGGTAAACAGATGGTGAACACAAGAAACACCATTCGTGAGGCCTGTGTGAGTAAGCTAGGCTTAGTGTGCAATGAGGCTTGTGAGCCTTTCGTAGTAAATCTTCCCAATGGTGAGCAGTTGGTGGGAACCAAGCGTCTGTCAGAATTTCCAATTACCATTCAGGATAGGAAGTTCGAAGCAGATTTGATCTGTATAGCCATGGCTCCATACGACATTATTCTCGGGATGGATTGGCTAACGCATCATGGGGCGATAATCGATTTTAGCTCAAGGACTGTGACAGTGTCATCTGGGGGCCAGTTTGTATGCAAGTTTAAGGGTCGTAGTGATGCTGATAACGGCAAGCTCATCAATGCGATGGCTGCGTGTAAGCTACTTCGACAAGGTTTTGTCGGGTACTTGTGCTATCTGGATAAGCCCAAGAGAGATGAGACTTCAGTTCTTGATGTTCCAGTCATCTGCGAGTTTCCGGATGTCTTTCCGGAGGAGATTCCCGGGTTACCCCCGAATCGTGATGTGGAGTTCACCATTGATCTCGAGCTGGGTACCGTGCCAATTTCTAAGGCACCGTATCGGATGGCTCCACCTGAGATGCAAGAGTTGAAGAAGCAACTCGAGGACCTTCTTGAGAAAGGATACATAAGGCCGAGTGCATCGCCTTGGGGAGCTCCGGTCTTGTTTGTCAAGAAGAAGGATGGTTCATTTCGACTTTGTATCGACTACGTGAGTTGAACAAGGTCACGATCAAGAATAAGTATCCGTTGCCTAGGATTGATGATCTGTTGGATCAACTGCAGGGAGCAAAAGTCTTTTTCCAAGATCGACCTGAGATCTGGTTACCATCAGCTCAGGATTCGTGAGGAAGATATTCTGAGGACTGCTTTTCGGACGAGGTATGGGCACTACGAATTTGTAGTCATGCCATTTAGGCTTACTAATGCTCCAGCAGTCTTCATGGTCCTGATGCATCGATGTTTCCACCAATATCTGGATAAATTTGTGGTGGTCTTCATCGACGATATTCTGATCTATTCCCCGAGTGAGAAAGCTCACGAGGAACATCTTCGGATCACCTTGTCAATCCTTAGACAGAATCAGCTGTATGCGAAATTGTCTAAGTGTGACTTCTGGATCAAGGAAGTGGCTTTCTTAGGCCATGTGATCAACGAGGATGGAATTATGGTCGATCCCCAGAAGATTGAAGCGGTAGCCAACTGGAAGCGACCCCTGAATGTGAAGGAGGTGCGTAGTTTCTTGGGACTTGCAGGTTATTATAGACGGTTTGTGGAGGGATTTTCTAAGATCGCTCTACCCATGACCGGTTTGCTCTGCAAGGTCCATAAGAAGTTTATTTGGGACGATAAGTGTGAGGCAAGCTTTCAGAAGTTGAAGAGGTGATTGACCTCCGCACCAGTTTTGGCGCTACCGGAGGGAACCGATGGTTATATGGTCTATAGTGACGCTTCAAAGCATGGGTTAGGATGTGTACTGATGCAAAAAGGGAAGGTTATTGCGTACGCATCTCGTCAGTTGAAAACCTATGAGGCAAACTATCCGACGCATGATCTAGAGTTAGCGGCTGTGGTTTTCGCGTTGAACATTTGGAGGCACTATCTCTATGGTGTTAGGTGCCAAGTCTTCACCGATCATAAGAGTCTCAAGTATGTATTCACTCAGAAGGAGTTGAATATGAGACAACGTCGCTGGTTAGAGCTACTCAAAGACTATGACATCAGGTTGCTGTATCATCCGGGCAAGGCTAACGTGGTGGCCGATGCATTGAGCCGAAAGACGCCGCACGCGACCGTAGTAGCTCTACTCACCGCTCAGACCAAGCTAAGCCAAGGATTGTGCGAGATTGACGTCTTGTACGATCAGCGTCCAGGATGCCTGAGTATGTTGGAGATTCAGGCTACGCTACTAGACCAGATCAAGGAAAGGCAGGTTGATGATGTGGTCTTGGTGAAGTTAAGCAGTGAAGTGATGGACGGGAAAGCTCCCGGATTCGTGGTTCAGGAGGATGGATCACTCTGGTTTTAGGACCGGATTTGTGTGCCTGACGTGGATGGCCTTCGCCAGTTGGTGATGAAGGAGGCCCATTCGTCAGCTTATTCTGTACATCCAGGCTCCAGTAAGATGTACAAAGACCTCAGAAAGAAATTTTGGTGGCCCAATATGAAGTGGAATGTAGCAAGATTTGTGGCGAAATGCTTGACTTGTCAGAAGGTCAAGATAGAACACCGTAGACCAGGTGGTGAATTGCTACCTCTCCCAGTGCAAGAGTGGAAGTGGGAGGATATTGCTATGGACTTCGTCACGGGGTTACCGAAGACTCAGAGTCAAAAGGATGCTATACGGGTGATCATTGACAGGCTCACGAAGAGTGCTCACTTCGTGGCTATCAAGTCGACATGGGGAACCCAAAAGCTATCAGAAGTTTTCCTACACGAGATTGTCTGTTTGCATGGTACACCAAAAAAAAATTGTATCGGAATCGTGACGGCCGATTCATGTCGAGATTCTGGAAAGAACTCCACAAGGCCATGGGAACCGAGTTGAGGTTCAGTACTGCGTTTCATCCTCAAACGGATGGACAGTCTGATAGGACATCCCAGACACTGGAGGATATGCTAAGAGCTTGCGTACTTGATCGTCCGACTAGTTGGGAGAACATCTTAAGTCTGATTGAATTCACGTACAACAATAGCTGGCATTCTACCATTAAGATGGCTCCATTCGAGGCATTGTACGATCGGAGGTGCAGATCTCAAATTTGTTGGGATGAAAATGCCGACAAGGTTCTGCTCAGACCGGAGTTAGTCGAAAGGACTGCCTCGGACATTGCTTTGATCAGACAGAGGATGTTGACAGCTCAAAGTTGACAGAAGTCTTACGCAGATCTGAAGCGCAAGAATGTCGAGTTTGAGTTGGTGACAAAGTGTTTGTCAGGGTGTCGCCATCCAAGGGTGTGTTCAGGTTTGGCAAGCGTGGGAAGCTTAACCCTCGCTACGTGGGACCGTTTGAGATCCTTGACAGTGTGGGGACTCTAGCGTATCGTTTAGCATTGCCGCCATCGGCGCATCCCGTGCATAACGTGTTCCACGTGTCTTTGCTGAGGAAGTACGTGCCAGATGTATCTCATGTGCTGAGTTATGAGGACATCGAGATTCAGGCAAATGGTACCTACGAGGAGATACTTGTGCGTATTCTCGAACGTCGCGAGAAGCACTTGCGGAACAAGGTGGTACCATTAGTATGGATTCTTTGGTCCAAGTCTGGATTTAAAGAGGTTACTTGGGAAACCTGGGAGACTGAGGCTGATATACTTAGTCGTTTTCCCGATCTATTTTCGGCCTAGTTTCGGGGTCGAAACCTTTTTCTAAGGGGGCGATGATGTAATATCCCGTTTTTTTTTTCGGCCAAGTTTCAGGGTCGAAACTTTTCTTTAAGGGGGTAGTGATGTAATACCCCTCATTTTAAGGGTATTTGGGTAATTTCCCAACCCTCGTTCTGTAATTGTGACGCGTTTGGAGAAATTCGGAATTTCTGTAACTCGTATAATCTCTGTAATAATTCTTTGAGTGTTATAATATACATTCGATGTATTATTGAGGCTGGGAATATTTTTATGGATACGAGTATTCAATGTTGGGGATGAATCCACATGTAAAACCTTTCCCAGAGGTCCCGGATGTGCGAGTGGCATTTCCGCGACCGCGGAAGAATATCCGTGATCGCGGAAACCTGTTCACTGTCTTCTTCCAGAAGCTCGACGTTTCGCCGGTTTAGAGGCCGCCATTATGCCGGGGGAGGCCGATCGATTCGTCTGGCCGACATTACTCCCCTTCTCACCCTATAAATAGGGCCTTTAGCCCTCGGATTCTCCATCCATAGTGCTCTCGATCTCTCTTTCCTTCTCTCGTTCCCTTATCACCGGAGTTCGTGCCATCGTCGGAAGCTTGTCGGAGTTCTCGCCGGAATTGGTGGTGTTCCCCTAGTGCCTTGGAAGCCTGGAGTTATAGCATCATTGTTCGAAGCCGAGGAGCATCGTCATCGTCGTCTTTCGGTGAGCCTTGTGCCGATTTAGGGTCGCGTCAGGTAGGGATTCGCGATCGCGGATATGAACACCGCGACCGCGGATGGTGCCTAGAAATCCGCGACCGCGGAATCCAAAACCACGACTGCGGCTTGCCTTAGCAAGCGCGATCGTGGCTTTGGACGAGCCGGTCACGGATGGGACCCTCGTTCCTTTCGTTTCTATTCGTTTCTTTAGATTCGTATTATTATTCGTATCGAATCTAACCTAGGGTTTCGTCGTGGGTTCATTGTCGTCATAGGAATCCGTAACCAGATGCCGTTTCCAGTTCCCGGATACCTGGAACCCAACAATCTACGTTAGTCTCGATTAAGGCAAGTGGCGGTTCGCTCTTGCTTATCATTCCATGTTTTCGTTAATTATCAATCATTTTAATTGTTATTTAAATTGGGATAAAGTGTTGTTTTCGTTTGGGGAACAGATTTTATAAATGTGTGATTTAAAATGCGATATTATTATAGGTTGTATATACTGCTAGAAACAACGCTATTATATCTGTTATTACCGTGATGGTATTGGTGTGGACTTTATGTGCGAACTTAATATATAGTTAGAACGAGTATTCGTAGGAACGCTATGTATCTCATTGCGAGTACTGGCTGTTTCTTTATAACCGTGGTGCGTAGGATGTCCAAGCCCTAACACCCTTCCCTGGTCATGACCTACCCCTATCCGAGTATAGGGGTGGTGCACACAGTTGGTGCCAAACATTCGGGAAATGCTCCCAAGATATCTCTCGTATCGAGATGATATATTTATATGATAAAAGCTGTAACGTGAATATACGTTTTGGAATTAAATAAGATAAGTGCGATTATGCACATAATTAATATACCCTCGGGCGAGGAGTACAATGTGGAAACCGCCCGGACTTCGATTAAAGTAAGTCCTCCTTCCAAATCTGAATTCGCATTGCGTGGTGAGGTTGGTCGTGGACCCAAATGGTCAAGTCATTTTAAACGCTTGTGTGAAATTATAACGTTCCCAAACACTTGTCATACTTTCCGATAAGACTCGATCTTTTGGAGTCTTCTCTTCATACGTTCCCGTAAGACTCGATCTTTTGGAGTCTTCTCTTCATACGTTCCCCTAAGACTCGATCTTTTGGAGTCTTCTCTTCATATGTTCCCGTAAGACTCGATCTTTTAGAGTCTTCTCTTCATATGTTCCCGTAAGACTCGATCTTTTGGAGTCTTCTGTTGTTCATACTATTTCATATACTTCCGTAGGAGTGTTGAGGTTCACTGTCATCATCGGTTATTATTCGAGAAACGACAGGTGTAACCTAATATGACTACTTAGAACCTTTCTGTTTTACCCTTGCATAGTCTTTCATTTGACTAACCAATCGGTTTATTTCCCTTGCATGGTTGGCTGGTGTCATCCGTCTCATACGGCACATCAGGAAAACTTCCCTTCCGTGAAGGCTAGTACGCGACGATGAAGGGAGATGGTGTTTTTAAGAGTTTTCTCAAGGTTGAATATCCTAGGCGTGTGATCGCACTGATCAAGACCATTATGAAATTTATTAAAAGACTTCCGCTGTATTGAAACAATTCTGTATTTTGGATGTATTTGGGATTTACAGATGTAATCCGTGACTTTGTTTTGAATAAATGTTATGATATTTGATACGATTAGTGTTATTTTATGGTTATTATAAAATGGTTAAGCCTTGGGTGACTTCAGATGGGTAATCGGAGGTCACTGGCGGTAATACTTTCAAGGTTATATTTGGGGGTGTTACATCTTCTCCGAAAATGTAATATCACCGAAATAAGTTTCTAACTTTATACAAAAAATGCACTACGAGGATCGTAGGGAAATGACGGTTACCCAATGGACTCTAATCTTTTCCAAGAACACGGGTACGTAGTGAATCATCTCAGGAAGCTGTCTACGTCTCAAATAGATATCCTATTTTCGCTCACCCTCACTCGCTGCACCTGTTGAAGATGTTCCCGTATGTGGTAGTTATTGATGCCACATACAAGACAAATAGGTATATAATGGCCTTCTATTTATTACAATTTAATATAGTCGTAATATCCATGATCTAATATTGCTTATACTCTTTTGTTTTCTTACATTCATCCTTAGGTATAAGATGCCTCTGGTGGAGATTGTCGGTTTTACATGCACTAACAAGACGTTCAACATCGCCTATGCATTTATGCAGGATGAAGATGGTTTGCATTACGGATTCATAATGCAAAAGCTTCTGCATTTGTTTCAAGAGGCGGGAGTAATGTCGACGGCTATAATGACTGATCGAGAGAAAGCCCTCATCAATGCAATTCAGATAGTTTTTTAAGATCGGGTTAAACACCTTTTATGTTGGGTGCATATCAAACACAACATCGAGGCATATACAAATCCAATCTTGAAGGATTCGAAAAGAGTCAACGACTTTTGCGGCCAATGTTGGGGACTTTGGTGTTCAACCACGGAGGAAAGCTATGAAGAGAGGCTCTAAAAACTGAGGAAATCGTGGAAGAGCGGCCTCGTTGGATATCTTGAGAAACAGTGGCTCAATCCTTACAAGGAAAACATAGTCAGAGCGTGGACGGATCACCATCTTCACTTCTTCATGAGGACTTCAAACATGTATCCTTTTTTTCATTTTTGGGCGTTTTATTGGGCTTAGGGCTTGGTGTCATACTTTATTACTAACACGATGCATTTTTTTTATAGGGTTGAGGGTTTGCATAAGGTGTTGAAGGATATTGTGGATTCTAGTATTGGCAGTTTTAACAAGATGATAGTGAGGATCCACCATGCAATCAAAGTTCTAATTGGGCAGGTGAGGGCGAGCATGGAAATGTCACATATCAAAAAACCAAATTATTTCAACGAGATGCCGCTAGAAATGAGAAGTGTTTTTACAAAGATGTTCTACAAAGTGTCGGATAGGGTCTTGAGGAAGTTGTTCGATATGTATAAGCGGTTAGAGAAAGATGATTTTACGGAGGAGTACAACGATTACTGGATGAAAGAATGCCAAGGCATGTCGTGCATCCATGAAATTGGGGAGGCTATTGTTGATAAGAGGCAGATCATGCAGAGTGAGATCCACCGCTTCTGGAGGCAGCTGGAATGGGATAAGATTTATCGTGAAGACTCCATTAAGGACCATGTAGCAATGTCTATTCCACAATTGAGACTTGAGGAATTGTACAAGAAGGAGAAAAGTGGGGTTCTGAATAAATCCATGTTATACCAAGTCATTGAGTTGTACCATGACTTGGAGTATCTGCGTGAGTCTTCGTTGTTGGAGCCGACGGGTATCGTTGCCAAAGGAAGGCCGAAGGGTTCCACAAAGTATTCCACCAAGAGGAAGCCGAGCTTGTTTAAGCACAAAAGGGCCGAGTTAGAGGAGTATGAGAAGGAGGAGTATGAGAAGGATAAGGAGAAAGAGAATGGGACCCAAGGTAGCCAAAGTAGGGGCCCTGGCCGTGGCTATCCTAGAAAGAATAAAAGTGGAGTATCGCCGGGCATTGGTGGCCAATGCGAAGCGTCTGGATTGCAGTTTCCTGAACAACCCATTATATGGGGGTGAACTTCGGGGTTAAGAATGTGGATTACTTCTGGTTCCCGTACATTAAGGAGGCAAGAGATGTAATTCCGAACGGGTATTGTGGATATCGGTCACTAGTTGTATTGTTGGGGTACGAAGAGCATGATTACCCTATGGTTCGAATGCATCTAGCGGCAGGGTTGTTGGACAACAGCAATGTATATAGGGAAATACTGCCCAGACTACAACCGGGAATGAGATACGATGATCTTATATTCTAGGTGAACTATGTCATCAGTCCTTGCTCCTCGCAATATTGGCTCAACATGCCACTAATTGGTTTGGTGTTTGACACGGCGTATCAAGTTGCGCTAGTCTTCTTAGCCTGGGATGGTCACTGCTTGTTCCTACCAATGAAGGTGTCCGATACAAGCCTCGACCCTCCAACGAAGATATTGACGATAGCCCACGTAGGAAACTGGAACCATTTCATACCGGTAAAGCTTACTATTTCTAAATAACTTACTAAACTATATGAGTCTATGCGCAAAGAGTTCAATATTGTGTTTGTATGTAGGTGTGGCTCAAGGATAATTGTCCAGTACCTCCTCCTCTGTATGCTTGGCGTCGCTTCAAAGACCCAAGTGTAGATGGCTGGGATGATCAGTTTCACTCGACGTTTCAAATATTTCGGGATTATCGCACGAGATGTGGTCGTCCAACAGATCCTCCAGTGTAGTGATTTACATTTAGGGATTGTAATATACTATCGTTGTAATATTCTAGCAGAATAGCATTGTATTCTACTAGTTTAGCATTGTATTCTAGTAGTTTAGCATTGTAGTCCTCTAACTTAAGCTTATTGTAATTTATGAAAAGTTGTGGAGGACATTTTTGCCACAAATTAAAAGTTTTTGGCAATTTTTGTAATTTATGAAAAGTTATGGAGGGAAACCTTGCCACAAACCAAAAGGTCGAGGCAATTTTTGTAATTTACGAATGGTTATGGACGACATTTTTGCCACAATCCAAAAGTTTGGGGTAATTTTCGTAACTTATGAACAGTTATGGAGGGCATTTTTGCCACAAACCAAAGGTTTGGGGCAATATTTGTAAATTATGAAAAGTTGTGAAGGGCATTTTTGCCACAAACCAAAAGGTCAAGGCATTTTTTGTAATTTATGAAGAGTTATGGACACATTTTTGCCATAATCCAAAAGTTTGGGGCAATTTTTGTAATTTATGAAAATTTGTGGAGAGCATTTTTGCCACAAACCAAAGGTTTGGGGCAATATTTAAAAAATATGAAAAGTTTTGGAGGGTATTTTTGCAACAAACCAAAAGTTTTGGGCAATTTTCGTAATTTATGAAAAGTTGTGGAGGGCATTTTTGCACAAACCAAAAGTTTCGAGCAATTTTCGTATAGTTATACTTATATACTGAAGTTTTCTTTTATTTCTTATTTACTTACACTTATATACTATAGTTTTCTTTTATATCTTATACACTTATACTTATATACTATAGTTTTCGTTTATTCTTATATACTTACACTTATATAGAGTAAGGATCAAATGAGGAGGATGTTTAGGGTGTAAAATGATGATTAATCTTAGCCATCAGATTGTAGGAATGAAGAGTTAGGATTAAAACATAGGGCTTGGTTCAAGTGAGGACGCGTGGGGAGGAAAGAAATGAGGACCAATCAGATGCGTTCAATAATTCGACCGCGCCGAATTTTTCCCGAATTATTCAGCAAAAATTCGGGAAAAATTCGGAAAAAACGGGAAAAATTCGGATAAAAAAATGGATATGTGTGCACATAAAATACATTGTTGTGTGCATATGCTAGAACGTGTGTGTTCATATATCATAACGTGTGTGCGCATGTGATATCAGCGCGTGTGCATGCCTGGAAACAAGTGTTCATGATCAGAGACATGTGTGCATATCAAATACATTGTTGTGTGCATACTCCACAACGTGTGTTTGTGCATATGCTTCGGCGTGTGTGCATGTCCAAAAACATGTGTGCTCATGCATTGGAATAATACGTGTGTTCATATGCCACCATGAGTGTGTTCATACGCCTCAACGTGTGTGTTCATACGTCACAACATGTGTGTGCATATGGCTTTAGTGTATGTATGTCCAAAAACATGTGTATGCATAGTCCATGGCTTATGTTTACGGGTCACATCGAGTGTGTTCATACGCTACAACGTGTGTGTGCATACGCAATAACGTGTGTGTGCATGTCTGAACAACGCTTGTGTGCATTGCCAGCAGAAGGGAATAATACGACCGAATTTTTCGGGAATAATACGGCCGTGTCTGTTTTTTTCGCGTCCTTAATCATTTCCTAAAACTCTATCCTCACTAGATCTTTTCCCTAAAACATATGGAGTGACAAACTTGTAAATATAACCAACTTTTTAAATTTTAAATTTATTTTATAAGTATTACTTATAAAAATAATATTCGAAATTATTTTTTGGGAAAAAAAAAATTCTCGGAAATTAAGTTTTTTCCCCAAAAAAAAATTTTTATTTTTATTTTTCATCAATATTTTCCTGAAAAAATTAGTATCATGTATTTTAGCATTTTAATCATACATTTTAACATACTATTCATGCACTTTAATATATTTACATATATACTTAATTTTAGATCACTAAACATGTACCTTAACATACTTACACATGCATGCACTTAACTTGGAATATTGAACATCCACTTTAACATAATTATATATGTACTTTTTAACATATTAAGTATGTACTTTAACATGATAAATATGCACTTTAACTTACTAACATATGCACTTTTAATATAATAAACATACACTAGCGAAAATGTGCACTTTTAATATACATGTTAAACATGCACATTTACATATTACAACATGCACTTTATCATATTGAAGATGCACTCCGTGAGCATTAAAAATGTGCTTATATATGCACTTTGAATTCATTATAGATGCACTTTTGGTGCTTATTTATGCACTTGATATACAATATAATTAAACAAAATATTTTTTGAAAAAAATTCAAAAAAAAAATTGGAAAAAAAAATTCCAAAATTTTTTTTTGAAAAAAAATTACTTTTCGGGAAAAAAAGTTTCCGAAAAAAAAAATCATAAAAAGAAATTTTAATTTCAAAATAAATCTTTTTTAATAATGAAAATAATAATATTTACAATTTTGCCACTCGAATCTTATCTATCAATTTCTTAGATCTTATGGCCCTAATTATTCATCACTTTACACCCTAAGATCATTATGGACTTGAACCTTACTCTTGTAAATAAAATTATTTATGATATATACTCCTATCTGAATAAGGATCATATGAAGAGAGTGTTTATGGTGTAAAATGAGGATTAATCTTAGCCACTAGATTGTAAGATTGGAGAGTTAGGATTAAAACACATGGAAAGATCATTATGGACTTGAACCTTACTCTTGTAATAATATTATTATTTTTTTTCAAAAAAAAATTATTCCCAAAAATTAACTTTTGAAAAAATACTTTTTTCCCGAAAATTATTTTTCCCCAAAAATATTTTAATTTTTTTCATGAATATTTTCCTAAAATAAATAATACCATGCACTTTAGTATTTTAATCGTGTACTTTAACATACTACTCATACACTTTAACATATTACTCATGCACTTTAATATATTTACATATATACTTAATTTTAGATTACTAAACATGCACTTTAATATACTTACACATGCATGCACTTAACTTGGAATATTGAACATGCACTTTAACATGATAAATATGCACTTTAACACACAAACATGTGCACTTTAAAATAATAAACATACACTAGCTAAAATGTGTACTTTTAATATACATGTTAAACATGTACATTTACATATTATATCATTCACTTTATCATATTAAAGATACACTCTATGTGAGCATTAAAAATGTGTTTATATATGCACTTTGAATTCATTATAAATGCACTTTTGGTGCTTATTTATGCATTTGATATACAATAATAAAAATATTTTTCGGGCAAAATGCGAAAAAAAATTTGAAAAAAAAAATATTTTCGAAACAAACTATTTTTTGAAAAATATTAATTTCAAAATAAATATTTTTTAATACAAAAATATTATGAAAATAATCTTATATACTTATACTTATACTTATATACTATAGTTTTCCTTTATAGCTTATATACTTATACTTATATACTGTAGTTTTTCTTTATATCTTATATAGTTACACTTATATACTATAGTTTTTTTCTTTATTTCTTATATAGTTATACTTATATACTATAGTTTTTCTTTTATATCTTATTTAGTTACACTTATATAATATGGTTGTCCTTTATATCTTATAAACTTGTACTTATATACTATAGTTTTCCTTTATTTCTTATATAGTTATACTTATATACTATAGTTTTCCTTTATATCTTAAAAAAGTTACACTTTTTTAATATAGTTTTCCTTTATTTATTATATACTTATACTTATATACTATAGTTTTCCTTTATTTCTTATATACTTATACTTCTATACTTATAAAATATAGTTTTCCTTTTTATCTTATATACTTATACTTACTAGGTTGCTTGCCCCATGCTTCGCACGAGGAAAATAAATTTTTTAAACAAATGTAGTGTCTGCTAGTTAAAAAAGTACAATTGCAAATTATCGCGGAATTTTCCTTTCAATGTTTTGATATGAAAATTAACATCAACTCTCTTTATTTATGCATCAGCATGTGAAACACTTTGTACACAAAGCTCCTTAAATTTATTTTCATCAAATTGAAAAGACTACACGTTTTGCTCTTACCCTAGCTCTTTTATCTTTTTTGAACTCTCTACTTCAATTTTGAGATTCTAAAGTACTTCTTTTTTGCGTGAAAGCTCCTTATGGTTCAATAATATGTGTTTCAATTCTTCTTGTAATGGCTAGATATGTTAATCGAGTCTTTCCTCAGTTTATGACATTGACTTACTTTGGTTTCTATCTAAATAGGTGAAGCACTTTTTACATGAAGCTCCTAAACTTTTTTGGCATCATATACCGAAGACTACATCTTGTTCTTGCTTTAGCTTTTCCATCTTCTATGAGCTCTCTATTTGAATGTTAAGATTTTCAAATGCTTCCTTTATGCTTAACTGCTCCATATGATTAAATAATATGACTTTCAATTCCTCTTACAATATTTTGATATGCAAATTGAGCATCCATCGTTTTATCTTTTGATATCGACTCTCTACGCAATGTGTGAAACACTTTACATATCAAGCTCCCCAATCTTCTTGGCATCAGATACTAAAGATGCACTCTCAGTCTTGCTATTTCATCTTCTTTCATCTCTAAACTTTAATGTTAAGACTCTAAAACCCCACATTGTAAGTATGTTACAAATAGTACCATGAATTTATGTTCTATGAGTTTAATTTTGTCTAATCTTTTAAATATTCTTTTATAATAAAATAAACATATTATATATTCTTGTAGTAGATACATAATTTTATAAGTTCATACATAACTTTAATGGTCGAGGTTATTCGTAAACGTGGTAATATTTGGTGTGATTTGATTATTCTAGGATAAAAGTGCAATTACCGAAAAGAGGAATGCTCCGGTAAAACGGGAATTGTGGTAAAACGAGGGTATTAATCTGGGACGTTGGATGAAGGGTGATGGACGGATGAATGAATGGGTCATATAGTGGATATGGTATAGGTGAAACTACCAGATCTTCTCAAATAAGATAGTTAATATATATTTTAATCAAAAGAAGATAATTAAGGATATTGTTAGAGGAGAGAGAAAATCATATATTTCTTCTAAAACCGCTCCATTCCGCTGATACATTTTCTTCTTGTTCAACGATTTTTCAGCGTTCATGAACATCGATCACGTCTTTATGAATATCGTTCATGCGTTTATGATTATCGATGGACGTGAATATCTCCACTTAAAACATGAATATCACCACTTGATTTTTTCAGCTTTTGCAAATTCGTAGATTTGTAAATTTGTTCTTGTTGCTTTTGTCCTTGTTTCTTGAATATCGATCATGTTTGTATGCATATTTTTGTTTAATATGTGGATATCACCAATTAAAGACATGAATACCATAAATTAAAATATGAATATCACCACTTAATAATATATGAATAACATAATCAATTAAACGAATATCATAATCAGTTACATGAATATCACACTCAAGTACATGAATAACATAACTCAATTCATGAATATCGATCACTACCAATTACATTAATATTACCACCCAATTACATGAATATTAACACCCCGATATCGTGAATAATACATGAATATCACCATTCAATTCATGAATATCGATCACTACCCAATTATTAATATTACCACCCAATTACATGAATATCAACACATATTACACGAATATCAGTCCCGATATCATGAATATTACATGAATATCACCAATCAATTTATGAATGTTGATCACTACCCAATTACATTAATATTACCACCTAATTACATGAATATCAACAAATATTACACGAATATCACCCCCGATATTGTGAATATTACATGAATATCATCACTCAATTCATGAATATCGATCACTATCCAATTACATTAATATTACCACCCAATTACATGAATATCAACACATATTGCACGAATATCACCACCCGTGAATATCACCCCCGGTCGAATCTTCGACTCCTGGTGGTTACTTTTTGTTTCTATAGACATTTTCTCTCTATTCAACGACCATCGAACCATCCATGAACCCTAAAATCAAAACAACATTGACGTCAAAATCAAAAACAACATCAACATTAATCAATGAAATCGAACAAATAAAAACACAAGTTTTTTGTGAATACAAAACGTAAATTTCAATGAGACAAGCCTTAAAATCAAAGTCTTTGCGAATTTGGGGAAGTTGAAGACAATAACCCTAAATATCAAACAAATAAATTAAAGGGGGAGATGAACTAATTAACAAGGATTGAAGAAGAAATCACCAAGATCCAAGACAGAGGAACCCACCGGGGCGGAGTCGCGGAGGCGGAGTCGCAGAGCCGGAGTCGCGGATCCGGAGGTGGAGTCAGAGGCGAAGTCGCGGATCCGGAGGCAGAGTCGCGGGGGCAGAGGCGGAGTCGCAGATCCGGAGGCAGAGGCAGAGTCGCAGATCCGGAGGCGGTGTCGTGGAGGCGAAGGCGTGGAGCTTCAATGGAGGTTTAGGGAGATTTGGTTGAGACAGTTTTGGAGCAGTATTTTGGGAGAGAATGAAAATAATGTATATGTGATATTTTAGAGATTTTAAATGGAAATAAAATCTCATGAAATCAAGATTTGGTATAATCTGATGCACCCAATTCCATTTCTCAAATTTGCACTCATTAGGATTAAATTTGAGCCATTAATTATTTCCTCATCCGACGCCCCTGATTAGTATCTCCGTTTTACCGTAAGAGCTCGTTTCACCAGAACCTAATTCTTACCGAAAAATAGGATATTTGATGTAATTGATCTTATACCTTAAAATGATCAAAGCTACATTTTTTCTAATTACCTGAACTCTTATTTAGTTGATACTGGTACTCAAGGAGAGAAGCTCTACCTCTCTCGCTTGAAATTAGTGAATACATATATTATTGGGAGAAAAGTAGAAATATAAGCTTTATTATTTTCTCATATTATATATGGCTCTATCATTAGGATTTAGGCTCTAGTGAAACAGTCTATTAGGTTAAAACGAGTGTACTAATATAGAGTGTTGTATGAGAATGGAATTCAGGGCCAAGATTTAATCTTGTTTGTTGCTTATTCTCCTTGTGGGATCATACATACACAATTACTACAGATTTGTTTTTGGAATTTTTTTATTTGCAAAATCTTTATACAATATCAAAACGGTTGCACTTCCTAAAATTACTCCCGCACTACCGATTCTCTCTCTGTACGTATTCACAGCCTCCATTGAAGAGTCGATCGAAACTTTTTGCCCTAGCCTTGTCCTCATCTCGCCCTCGTCTCTCCATTGTTTTCTTGAGTAGTGTCATCGTCTTCTTCTACAGTAGCGTCGTCGTCTCCATCGCCATCCACCTCTAGACCATCGTTACTCTCGAATTCCTCTTCGTTGACACAAGTAGCATTCTTCAGCTCCCTGTTTTTCATTTAGTTAGGTGTTTTGCATATTTAATTTAATAGTTTTGGATTGAAATCATGTTACACTAGTTGTTAATTGATTGCGTCTGGTTGTTTTGTTGATTCTAGGGGTTAGTAGTGTCCAAAATTTTCAATTGTTTATCATCGATCTTGTATGAGATTTGTGTGTAGTTGATTGAAATGTTATGGATTGAGAATTTTAGGGTTTATTGTTTGCACAAATCTGCCACTAAAGATCATATCCTCTGATCAGCGCTACTTTGTAGGGTTTAACTAGGAGTTGTTATCGGTGTTTTGGGTACCATTGGAGATGTTTAGAGCGTATTGTAGAGATTGGAGTTCAGAACAAGAAGTGTAGATATGGTGGTTTGGAGAAGCTTAAATGAAGATATATTGAAGAGAGAAGGAAGCCACCTAAGAAGACGAAGAAGTAGAACCAAGTGGATCTACAGGAGCAAAACCGCGGTCGTGAAGTCTAGTGGGCGCGGTCGTGGAAAAGCCGAGAGCAAGAAGAACAACAATGTATCTTCCGCGATCGCGGAAGCTTTCTCCGCGGTCGCGGAAATCCCATTCGTCAGCACGTCCGAGTTTCCGAAGATTTACTTTTACTTTATTTATTTCTTTTATTTCTTTATTCCGGTAGGATTATTTTATTTCCTTTTAAGATTATGTTTGGTATATTTAGCTTTAGGTTTTGGGTTAGGTTATTTAACCTAGTTTCCCAGTAGCCACATTCATTCAGTTTTTATCTAAGTTTTTATTCCATTCAGTATTGTTTTCCCTTTGAGTTATGAAGAACTAAGCACCCTTTGCTTAGTCCGACAATTGAATCCTTCATTTGATATATGATTGTGAGGTTATAATTCTATTCCTATTCCTTTGGATTATATCTTTTCTCTTCAGCCTATTCCTATTGATTCTTATTGATTTGACTGGATTGATCACCTAGTTGATATTAGTAATTGTCTATTGCTAGGGTTTGGATATTTCGAGTTGAAATCCCTTATCTTGTGTAGCAAACATGATATTCTAGGACTAGTTGGACTAGTTTATTATGAAAGAGAATTGATTATATGTTAAATGATGCGAGTTGTGGTGTTGCATGTATCCTGGTTAATTCATATGCTCCATGCTACTATTGTTCTAAATCTTGATAGTTTCTCGTGCGTTCGATAGTAAGGGTTGCCAGGACTAGTTGGACTGGTAGCTAATTCAGAATAGGGACATGAATAATCATAGGAAGGAATAGAGATAATCTAGGACCAAACAATCGAATGAATGGTGGATATTTGTCTGGCTAAGTACTTTTCCCAAATTGATTACAACCTTTGTTTTACTTACTTTGTTTATTTGAAATCAACCAACCAACAACCCCCCCCCCCCCCCCCCCTCTTTGTTACTTGACATACACTTGTGCACTTAGAAAGATAACTCCTCCATGTGGGATTCGACCATTGCTTGCCTATTCTACTAGTTTAGGTTTTTAAGGATTATTTTGATAAGGCATCACGACTTTAGCCCCTGTCAAATTGGCATCGTTGCCGGGGAGGCAAGTTTTGTTTTTCTGTGTGTTTGTTTGTGTGCCAACTTTTGTATGGACCTATCTTATGGTCCACACCCGTACTACTAATCTACCACTTTTGAGTCCTAATGATGCATATGTATATGACAAAGAGCGGACAGCAGCAGAAGCTGCAATATGACCCATACTCCTACGCATACACTCCAGGGTGGAGAGATTATCACAATTCGAGTTATGGGAACCAGCAATACTCTCTGTATGGTCATGACTACCAGAAGTTCTATCTGGGGCCACAATCGTACTATCAGCAGGATACTCCACAACAATACAGTCCAGCCCACGAGCATAGACCATCGATGCCCAACCCAAGTTCCTCCATGTCTACTGAGGATATGCTTCGATCTCTTACGCAAAGCATGATCCAATTTGAACAAGAGACGAAGTCCAGTATCCAGACCTGGGAGAATCAGATTGGGCAAATAACTCAAGCAATGAGCAGAATGGAGGACAGGGCCTCGGCAAAACTACTATCTCACCCAGTAGTGCACCAGAGAGAGAATGTCTTTTCGATGACCCTACGAAGTACTGTGCAGCTGCATGTCGCCCCCTTAGCAGAAAGGGTAGAACAAATTAGTGAGATGGGTGCAGACGACAGCGAGATGTCTGCAGAAGAGAAACCGAGACCACGGGAGGTGTGCCGCGACCGCGGTTTCCTCACTGCGGAGCTGGACGTTCCAGATGAAGACCGTGACCTTGGTGTGCTCTCTGAAGAATATTGCCTTTGGGAACAGGAAGCATTCTGCGACCACGGAGAAGAATGCCGCGACCGCGGGGTTCATGCTGAAGAAGAAGAGAAAGTCGGCGAATTTCCGCGACCGCGGATTGATTTCCACGATCGCAAATGCTCGATGAATTTCCGCGACCATGGGACCCAATCCGCGATCGCGGTTTGACCACTGACGTCCAAGATGAATACATTCAGCCCGATTCCCCCCCCCCCCCACCACCACTCAGTTCGTGGAAGCCTCCCGCTCATTTCCCCGAGGCATCACAAGATACTCGAAGGCTGAAGAACCACAAAGAGATCTATGAAACCTTCAGTAACTACGAGGCCAACGTTCCTTTGATCAAACTGGCAAACAGCATCCCTCGCTGCGCAGAATTTTTAAGGGCGCTGCGCAAGATCAAGAAAAAGCCAAAGGAGAAGCACAAGAAGGAGACCGTGATTCAAATGGCGAATTTTTACATGTTGGATACGGGGCAGGACAAGCATGCCGCCCCTGTGATGTTGGGTAGGTCGTTTCTAAAGATGGCAAGTGCAATCATTGACGTGAACAGCGGTCCACCCACCATGAAGTGCAGGAGAATGGGGGTAAATCTCAACATACAGAATACAAAGAGGCGACCCCCTGATCAAGACCCCTGGAGTTCAGTTGCTGTGAGCAGCCCGGGATGATTAGAGAGTACCAAGTCGAGCCACGACAATAACTACGGCGCTGTCCGGGAGGCAACCCGAGGTATGTATTTCTTTTCTTGTCTTTTCGTTCCATGTCTTTAGTTATATTTGTGTTATTTCGTTTTTGTTTTTGTTTTTGCGTTTAGACTAACCTGCAGGTAGGAGACCCGAGCCAAATTGAAGATGGTGTTTTCCGCACCAGTAACTTTTCCGCGGTCGCGGAAATTTTTCCGCGATCGTGGAAAAACCACTGTAAGTCTCCTATTCCTAAAAAAAAAAATCAAAAAAAAAAAAGTTCTACCGAGGCCTAGCTGTCCGACATTCATTTCGAGATGTTGTGCATCATGCTGCCAAGGAGGAGACATTCACCCCACATTTTTATTTGGCAACGATGATGGCCCAACATTCGACAGCTAAGGAGGAGGAACACCAGGGCCCACACCACGATTACATCTGGGCCCATTTTTTGTGTTCATTGAAGGCCGTGCAGCCCCGATTCTTTGGTATACCACTACACTTTACAGTGGTTCCTTTTGGTTGCACGGTGGAGTTTGAAGACCGGCGCTACACCAGTGACATGCGCTTTCATTGATATACCGCCAGCGACAACTTCCTTGTCCAAGCCAACTCGGCGACGTTTGTGAGTTATTTTTTTTCCTTTCCTTGTGCTTCATTTTTTTTGTCTTTCATTACATTGAGGACAATGCAATGTTTAAGCATGGGGGAGTGTTCTATACTTGCTAGTCGATGAGGAGAAAGAAAAAATTATGAAAAAGAAAAAGGCAAAAAAATTGAAAAAAAGGCAAAAATAGAAATCCTGGGATAAGTCGAAAATCCGAAAGGGTGGCTTAGATAATAAGCAGGTGGCTTGGACCAGCATTAGGATGGGGTAATAATTGGTCAAGAGTGATGTGAGTTTATGTGAGCCCATCTATTGAAAAATGAAATGAGTGGCTTGGTGAAAACCCGAGAGGGCGCCTTGGCAAAATGAGTGAAAAGAAGAAGAGTGATTATTAGGATTCCTCATTTTTCCTGGCGTGATGACATAAGAAGAGGTGTTATAAGGAGGATTCGGGTAGGTCACTCTGGGAGGAATAAGAAGATAGATGGAGATTAGGATTAGATTTTTTTTCACTCTATGGTGTTCGGGTTAAGCTTGGGGGAAGTACTCTGCTTTCCTTTAAGCTTGGTTGTGTGTTGTGTTGTGCGTATTGTGTGTATTGTGTTGGTGCCTTGGAGTTACAGGTTTAGGTGCAGTTCTTAATGGAGATGGTTTTTCTGTTCTTCCTGAGACCTTGGGGATTTGATTGGAGGAGTAGGTTTATATTAGCTTACTCGAGGATGAGCAAGGTTTAAGCATGGGGGAATTTGATCAGCGCTACTTAGTAGGGTTTAACTAGGAGTTGTTACCGGTGTTTTAGGTACCATTTGGAGATGTTTAGAGCGTATTGTAGAGATTGGAGTTGAGAAGAAAAAGTGTAGATATGGTGGTTTGGAGAAGCTTAAATGAAGATATATTGAAGAGAGAAGGAAGCCACCTAAGAAGACGAAGAAGTAGAACCAAGTGGAGCTACAGGAGCAAAACCGCGGTCGCGGAAGTCCAGTGGGCGCGGTCGCGGAAAAGCCAAGAGCAAGAAGAACAACAATGTATCTTCCGCGATCGCGGAAGCTTTCTCCGCGGTCGCAGAAATCCCATTCGTCAGCGCGTCCGAGTTTCCGAAGATTTACTTTTATTTTATTTATTTCTTTTTCTTTTGGTTCTTTATTCTGGTAGGATTATTTTATTTCCTTTTAAGATTATGTTTGGTATCTTTAGATTTAGGTTTTGGGTTAGGTTATTTAACCTAGTTTCCCAGCAGCCACATTCATTCAGTTTTTATCTAAGTTTTTACTCCATTCAATATTGTTTTCCCCTTGAGTTATGAAGAACTAAGCATCCTTTGCTTAGTTCGACAATTGAAGCCTTAATTTGATATATGATTGTGAGGTTATAATTCTATTCTTATTCCTTTGGATTATATCTTTTCTCTTCAGCCTATTCCTATTGATTCTTATTGATTTGACTGGATTGATCACCTAGTTGATATTAGTAATTGTCTATTGCTAGGGTTTGGATATTTCGAGTTGAAATCCCTTATCTTGTGTAGCAAACATGATATTCTAGGACTAGTTGGACTAGTTTATTATGAAAGAGAATTGATTATATGTTAAATGATGTGAGTTGTGGTGTTGCATGTATCCTGGTTAATTCCTATGCTCCATGCTACTATTGTTCTAAATCTTGATAGTTTCTCGTGCGTTCGATAGTAAGGGTTGCCAGGACTAGTTGGACTGGTAGCTAATTCAGAATAGGGACAGGAATAATCATAGGAAGGAATAGAGATAATCTAGGACCAATCAATCGAATGAATGGTGGATATTTGTTTGGCTAAGTACTTTTCCCAAATTGATTACAACCTTTGTTTTACTTACTTTGTTTATTTGAAATCAACCAACCAACAACCCCCCCCCCCTCTTTGTTACTTGACATACACTTGTGCACTTAGAAAGATAACTCCTCCCTGTGGGATTCGACCCTTGCTTGTCTATTCTACTAATTTAGGTTTTTAAGGATTATTTTGATAAGGCATCACGACTTTAGCCACCGTCATCCTCAATCGACTAGTCCTTTTCTTTTTTTTCTAAATACCCGATTCAAATTTTACGATTTGATATTCAAATTGTTTGATGTGATATTCGGACAGATGCTTTTGATGTTCATGTTTGATGTAGGTTTCATGCTCTTAGTAGTTGATATTCAAATTTTACGATTTTATATTCACTATAATTTCGTCGATATTCATATTGGATAAGTTTTGGTGTTTTGTTGGTGTTGTTTGAACTGTTTGCAATTGATATTCAAATTGTATGATTTGATATTCATACAACTGCTTTTGATATTCATGTTGTTCGTTTTGGTATTTTATTGGTGTTGTTTGTACTGTTTGCAATTGATATTCAAATTGTTTGATGTGATATTCATACAAATGCTTTTGATATTCATGTTGGATGTACGTTTCATGTTCTGAGTAGTTGATATTCATGTTGGGATCAGTTTTGGTGTGTTACTGGTGTTGTTGTACTGGTTGCAATTGATATTCAAATTGTTTGATGTGATATTCATAAAAATTCCTTTGATATTCTTGTTGGATGTACGTTTCATGTTCTGAGTAATCGATATTCAGTTTTTATGATGTCATATTCACTATGATGTTGTTGATCAGTTTTGGTGTTTTGTTGGAGTTGTTTGTAATGGTTGGAATTGATATTCAAATTGTTTGATGTGATATTCATGTTCGATTAGTCTTAGAGTTTATGTTTAGTGTTTTGTGTGCATGGTTTTAAGGTTTATGGTGTAGAAGTTTAAGGTTTTGTGTTTAGGGTTTAGGGTTTAAGATTTAGGGTTTAGGGTATAGGGTTTATTAGTTTAGGGATTAGAGTTTATTAGTGTAGGGTTTAGGGTTTATTGGTTTAGAGTTTAGGGTTTAAGGTTTATTGGTTTAAGGTTTATTGGTTTAGGGTTTATTGGTTTAGGATATAGGGTTTATTAGTTTAGGGTTTAGGGTTTATTGGTTTAGGGTTTAGGGTTTATTAGTTTAAGGCATAGGGTTTTTTTGTTTTAGGGTTTAGGGTTTATTGGTTTAGGATATAGAGTTTAATGTGTTTAGGGTTAATGGGTTTAGTGTTTAGAAGTGTAGAGTTATGGGTTTATGGTTTAGGGGCTTTTTGACATTCATGTGTCATGCTGTTGATATTCATACAAGTATATACTGATGTTCAAGAATACAAAGAACATGTAGAGTTCTATTTCTCTCTCATATTATTATATAACAATATTCATGTTTTTTGTTCTTGATATTCATGTACAATTTGATGATATTCATGAATATAGGTCCAAGGGATTAATTAATCTAGTAGCAAGGTTCATCGATTTTGCCAAAAAGAAGCCCGAAATTCTAAACATGCAGTGCGGTAATGATAAAAACAAGATTGATTGTGGTGTATAAGCACATGCCATGTGGAGGCATAATTATGAATGAATCAAACAAACCACACCTACAAATTGGTATCATTGATATACATGGCCTAATAAGCATACAACAACGCCTATCTAAGTAATTGCATGAATATCTAGTAAAAGGATGTGAATATCATTACAGAATCGCACTGCATCAACAATGGAAGAAGTAATTGGCATATGAATATCTATACACAAATCATTAATATCCATAAAGAGAGTATGAATATCACGTAATTACTCAATATATGACGAATCCTACAGGAAACCATATGAACATGTATATACAAATCATGAATATCCATGAAGCGGTTATGAATATCAAGTAAGTACTCGAGATACGACGAAACCCACAAGAAACCATTTCAATATCCACACACAAATCATGCATATCTTTGAAGCGAGTATGAATATCACGTAAGTACTAAATATAATACAAATCAAACAGGAAACCATTTCCATTTTTACACACTAATTGATGAGTGCCAGCCACCCATCAACATGGAGCCTCAAGGCCTGATGACTAGGGCCCGGGCCCGAGCCATGGCCCAAGCCATCACCGCCCTAGTCCATCGTGCCCTCACTAGCCAAGGCGCTGATGAGCCTCCAGCCCAAGGCCCGTGCCTACTCTTGTGCCTCACCATGGAGGAGCCAAGTCCTTGACCACCAAGGCGCCAATGCATCAATGTCACGACACTCAAGCGTCGGCCATGCCACACCAAGGCACCGATGCTTCGATTCCACGACATTCAAGCGTACGCCTCTATCAAGCCTTTTAAGGCTTTTATCCCTTTTCTACTTTTGTCATTTCTTTATGATTGGACCTTGCTATTTTGGGTGTGTGAGGCCACTTGCATGTGGACCTCTAACTCAAAACCCTAGGCCAAACCTAGTACTATATAATGTCTTTTTCTCTTTGTAAGCAAACTAGTTGAAGATCGAAGAAGTGGATTTATCCCTTGGGTTAGAGGAATAACTCCCCAAGGCTCCCACTTAGATCTATCAACCCCAAGCAATCAAAACTATTTCATTTCTCATTTCATTCTAACCATTTCAAACACTCAAACACTTGTTCTTGATTCGAATCTCAAGATCTAAGCCAATAATCCTCTTCCTAGAGGATTCCTTGGCCCTCCTTTGTCTCGGCCGTCCCGAGGCCAAGACTTTGAGCTCTCAAGTTCCATTCCAACAACCTTCCACCAAGAGCTCAAGATCCATTGAAGGTGCCCTCAAGAACACTTTGAAGCCACCTTGAAGACAAGGAGAAGGAAACCCTCTTCACTTAGTCACGGTCGAAGCATTCCGGGAAGAAGAGCCTTGTCTTGGAGGCTCCATTCTCATCAATTGGTATCAAGAGCCAAAGACTAAGTTAAGTTCCTTTCTTCTCTTTAAATCTCAGTTTTTATGCTCAATTTTTTTCTTGCTTGCATGATGAATTTATGTTCATTTTAGTGGCCCTTTATTCCCCATCCAAAATCGCAAACAAAAACCACACAAAAATAACCCGCCGCCTTGTCGCCATCGCCGGCCACCCCACCACCACCCTACAGCCACCATCCCTTTCCCCATGGTCGTCCATGTACCCATGCCCCATTGCTAGCTCCCTTTTGAATTTCTTAAACCTTGCATGTGATCTCTACCAAACATTCCACGTGGTCAAAAGTAAGTGTGTCTAGAGCCATTTTGGATAACTCCTAGTTTGCTTTACTTTTCGTAGCTTGTGTGGGGTTTTGTGTTTGTCTTGTGGTGATTTGGATGGAAAGCTAAGTCCCTTTGTGGCAAAATCCCCCCCCCCCCTTTTCTCTAGTCAAACCAAGAGCTTACTCACATCAAAAGTAAGTTTCTAAGTCTCCCAAAGTCACCTTGGCTGCCCATACCTTGTAATTTTGGTTGCATCCCAACTCAAAAAAAAAAACTGAAGCAAAAAACAATAAAAAAAAAGAAAGGAAAAGATATTCAAAGTTTGCAAGGCTTGGAGAAGCACCCTTTTCACTTGGCGCCAAGGTTTATTGTACCCACCCTACATGTTCTTCCCCTTTGTCACAATCCTTCTTGCTCTACATCCATGTCATTCTTGATTTGCATGATCTTGTCCCACCTTGTTTAAAATCTTTATAAGTTTTCTTGGAGTTGTTTTTATGATCTATCCATGCTTGCTTTGATCAATCATCATAGTTTCTTGTTTGCTTTGACTTTGGCTTCTTGATCACATGCTTGGATTGCCCATCTTAGCCGCCCATTTGGAAGGTTTGCAAGTGCCTAAGGTTCTCTTCAAGCTGGCAAGTTACATGCTCCACGACTTGTCCCTATTTACTTGAGCCTCATCCATTGCTTATACTTGATTTCCTAGGCTTAGCTTATTTTGCTTCCATTCGTGTCTTTACTTTGGTTCTTTTGAACTTGTGACTTGGGTTGTCTTGTGGCCTATTGTAGGTGAGTCACGATGGAGGATCATCTTGATGTCGGCACTAGGAGCCCTCAGAGCTCCTCGCCCACACTTTCCCCCGAGTCATTTGCGGCTAGGCTAGCCGAGGAGAGTCGCGCCAAGGAGGCTGCAGCCCGTTGAGAAGCGGCCGCCGCCAACAACACATCGGCCAACGCCGGGAGGTCAAGGTCCGCATTGAGCCATTGGAAGGAGAGTATGACGCGGCCAAATTCCTCGTTTGGAAGCAAGCCACGGAGTACGTATTGAATCATTACCAATATGAAGACTAAGAGAGGGTTCAAATTGCCACGCTCCACTTCACTGACAATGCATGTGCATGGTGGTTCCGCTTCACCACCGAGAGAGTTAGGTGCCTCTAGTCCCCGGTCATGGCTTGGAACCAACTAATCCATGTCATGACCCCATTGGCCCTCAACAACACATTGGCCAACGCCGGGAGGTCAAGGTCTGCATTGAGCCATTAGAAGGCGAGTATGACGCGGCCAAATTCCTCGATTGGAAGCAAGCCACGGAGTACGTATTGAATCATTGCCAATATGAAGACTATGAGAGGGTTCAAATTTCCATACTCCACTTCACCGACAATGCCTGTGCATGGTGGTTCCGCTTCACCACCGAGAGAGTTAGGTGCCGCTTGCCCCCGGTCATGGCTTGGAACCAATTCATCCATGTCATGACCAAGCGGTATGTGCCGGAGGACTACCTTGAGCATATGCGTCTTCAAATTGCACTAGCTCGCCAAGGCAACCGCACTCCTCTTGAGTTCTTTGCCGAGCTAGAGGAGCTCTTCCACAAGGCCGGCGTGTCCACCACTCCCGCCTCTCTCCGCACCATGTTCCTTCGTGGCCTCAACGTTGAGATAAGGGAGCCCTTGATTCTACTCCCCATCAGGGACATCAATGACCTCACTCACACGGCCATGGAGATTTATAACCAATTCCAAAGGAAGAAGAAGGCCCGCTTGGGCCCGGAGCCAACCCATAAGGTATAGCTCAAACTTTACTCCATTTGTTTCCAGTAACTTCTCTTCTTGTGTACCACCACAACCCCGCCCCAGCGCCGCCCCGAGCCCGCCCGTGCCTACAAGTGCCCCCGGTGCCGCTCGCCTCAATGCCCCACCAAGAGGCCAAGGCCAAGGCGCACGCCCCGGCACCTCCCGAGCGAGCTCGTGACAAATCATGCTTCAAGTGTGGTGGCCTTGGCCACCTCATTATGGATTTCCCCAACAACAAAAGGGTCCTTCTCACTTCCAATGGTGGATATGAGTCCTATGATGATGAAGAAGAAACCCATGAGGAAGAGTACGAGACCGCCGAAGAGCCCCCTTGTGATGAGCTCACATGTGCCCCTCTTGAGCATGGTGCCGACACTCCATTTGGCTTGGTAGCTAGGCGTGTGCTCTCGGTCTGAGAAGTTGATACAAGGGGCCAAAGGGACAACCTCTTTCACACTAGATGCCTTATGGGAGGTGCCTCAATGAGTGTGATCATTGATAGTGGCTCATGTGCTAACATCACCAACAAGAGGGTGGTCGACCATTTCAACCTCCCCACTACCCCTCATCTGAGTCCTTCTAGCCTACATTGGCTTTCCGAAGGTACAAGTGATGTGGTACAAAGGAAACACCTATGTCTTCACTCATGGTGCAAGTTATGTGATGTTATGCATATGGATGCCACTCACCTTTTGCTAGGACGACCTTGGCAATTTGACCGACAAGTGATCCATGACGGTTTTCTCAACACCTATGTCTTCACTCATGGTGACAAGCGTTTCACCTTGTTGCCTATGTCCCCCAAAGAAATTCATGAAGATCAAGTGGAGAGAAACCGCCTCAAATCCATTGAGGATGCCATGCCCTAGCCATGAAGCCTCCGCATCCGCTTTGGTGCCACAACACCAAGGCAAGGGTGAGCGTGTGCCTCCCCGTGCCTCCACAGCCCCGAACACGCTCACCACCGGCCAAGCCTCTGCCACCCCCTACTCGGCGGCGCCTTGGTCGGCGGCTCCAAAGACCCCATCTACCTCGGTGCCTCAACGCCCGGGCAAGGGTGAGTCTGTGCCTCCCCACACCTCCACGGCCCTGGGTACGCTCACCACCGGCACGACCTCCGCCTTCCCCAATGCGGCGCTCGGGTCGACGACTCTCAACTGTGAGCCCGTGCCTCACCCGCCTTCGGCTCCCGATGCCTCGCCTCAAATCTTAGGGCGTTGTGAGCCGCGCCTACTCTTGGCCCGCCACCGCCACATCACACCGGCTCTCCAAGGCCGGAGTCCTTGTTTCTTGGTGGTGCCTTGGCATTGCCTCATTTCTAGCAAGGCGCCACCCTCCTTCCCTCCGAGTATCCAAGAATGCCTCTAAGAGTTCAAGAACATTGCCTCGGATGAGCTCCTTGAAGGCCTACCTCCCATCCGTGGCATTGAACACCAAATCGACTTGGTGCCTGATAGGCGTTTAGTCGTGTGTACCTAACAAAGAAACCTTACAAACCCAACTAATGTAGTCTGGTAAGTAAGGGTCGAACCCACAGAGAATCAAGTTATCTATCCTGTTTGCAGAAATCGTTCACCCACAGTAACAAAGGGGGATTTGATTGGTTTGTTCTAAACTATGAAATTAACTAACATAATTAATGATGATGTAAACATATATTGATGAAAGTACTCAACCAGACAGATATCCACACTTCAGTTTGATTGATTGATCTTTGATTATCTCTAGTTCTTTAGACCAATGAATGTTCCTATTCCTTTTTCTTAAGTTATTAACATGACAACCAGACCCTGATAACACTAACTATCAAACAACCAGGAAACTATCCAAATTCAATTTAACAGCAGCAGTAAGTTCAGGAATTTCAGCAGATACATGCACATAAAACAACCAGTTTTACTTAGCATGCAATCAATTCTCTTCTACAATAAACTATTCCAACCAGTTCTAGAATATCGTAGTTGCTACTCTGAATTAGGTATTTCAACCAGAAACAATCTAACTCTAGCAGAAGAATATTACCAATGACCACTAGTTGATCAGGCTAGTATAATCAGTAAAACTCAAAGGGATTAAGCACAACAGAATCAATAACATTCAAAGGAATAGAACAAGAATTATAATCTCACAACCAAATCATACGAAGGCTTCAATCGTCTGACTAAGTAAAGGAAACTTAGTTCTTCATAGTCTTGCAAAAACTCCAAAAACTCTAAAACGTCGTTCTGAAAATATGATAGAATGAATGATGCTCCTAAAACCTAAAGAGACTTAGTACTTTAACCTAAGTAAATCTTCTAAAATAATAATATCCGAAATAACAAAATATAAAATAAAGAATATAAGGAAAATAAAGTAAACAAGGAAATCTGCGTCGAAAATCCCTCGCGTCGACTTGACTTGCAAAACCGCGACCGCGGCATTCATGGCCGCGACCGCGGCTTACCCTTCATTGCTCTTTTTCGGATTCTACAGGAACCGCGATCGCGGGTCTAAAACCGCGACCGCGGTTTTGCCTTCCTCAGCTTCTGACGGTCTCTTCCTATGTCGCGGCTTCTGCATTCCTTAGCCCCTGATTGCGGCCTCCTCTTCACAACTCCTCAATGCCTTTAACACTTCACTAAAATCCTCATTTTCTCCACTTCTACTCTACTGCTCCATTCTCTTAAATTGTCTCCTAAACCCATACAGATGGTACCTAATAACTTAGTAACAGCTCCTAGTTACGCACAACAAAGTAGAGTGTATCAAATCCCCCCATGCTTAGACCTTCCTCGTCCTCGAGTAAGCTAATAGAAACCTACTCCTCCAATGAAATACCCAAGGTCTCAGGAAGCACATCAAAACTCTCCACTAAGAACCGCACCTACTCATGAATCTCCAGCAGTACCAACACAGCACACCAGCCTTAAGGAAAACAGAGTATTTCTCCCAAGCTTAACTCGAACTCCAGTATGTGAATGAAAATATCTAATCCTAGCTCCAGTATATCTTCTTATAACTCCCAAAGTGACCTACCCGAAACCTTCTTATAGCTCCACCACTTATGTCGCCATGCCAAAATGAATGAATCTTATTAATCACTCCTCTTTTTTCACTCATTTTGCCTAGGCGCCCTTTCGGGTTTTCACCTAGCCACTCATTTCATTTTTCTTAGATAGGCTCACAAATCCTCACATCACTCGTCAGCCTCTTATTACCCCAGCCTAATGTTGGTCTGGGCCCCTGAATTTTGCCTAAACCGCCCTTTCGGATTTTCAGCTCAGCCAGGTTTATTCTCATTTTTTTTATTATGTATTACAGACGACTAGAAAGTATAACTCCCTCCCCCATGCTTCAATATTGCATTTTCCTCAATGTAATAAAAGACGAAAATGAAGCTCTGGGGGGGGGAAGAAAGATACCCACTAGCGATGCCGAGGTGGTCTACGTCTCGGATGTCGTGGCTGGCGTGGCGGTGGAATATCATGGAAACAAGAGTCTCTGGTTCCATGGCAGGAGGCAATGTAATCAATCTCATCGGTTATCAGTCCCCTATATGCATCCCACCTGTGTGAAGCAAATGCGTCCCAATGCTTGATGTAAGAGCATTGTACCAGCGATTGATCTCGAAGCATCCACACGTCCTCATCAAGATCAGCTATCCACTCCCCATACTGTCTACTTGGGTCTGCAGGACCACTCGAAGTTCCTTCCGCTGTAACACCCCCAAATATTTCCTTGAAAGTATTATCGCCGGTGACCTCAGATTACACACCTGGGGTCACCCAAGGCTTAACATTTTATAACAATCATATACCAACACAAAACTTTATTAAATACTCATATATTATTCAAACCATCGTCATAAATTATATCTTTAAATGTCAAATACGACCAAATACGAAATTGTTTCAATACAGCGGAAGTCTTTTAAAATAATAAATACCATAATGGTCTTGATCGGAGCGATCACACGCCTAGGATCTTCAACCTTGGAAAACTCTTAAAACCTCCATCTGCCTTCAACGTCGTGTACTAGCCTTCACGAAAAGGAAGTTTACCTGATGTGCCGTATGAGACGGGTGACACCAGCCAACCATACAAAGGAAAATAACCGGTTGGTTAGTCTAATAAAAGACTATGCAAGGGTAAAATGAGAAGGTTCTAAGTAGTCGTATTAGGTTACACCTGTCGTTTCTCGAATAATAACCGATGACGACAGTGAACCTCAACACTTCTACGAAAACATACGAAAAGGTATGAACAAGAGAAGACTCCAAAAGATCGAGTCTTACGGGAAACTTATGAAGAGAAGACTCCAAAAGATCGAGTCTTATCGGAAAGTATGACAAGTGTTTGGGACCGTTATAGTTTCACACAAGCGTTTAAAATGACCTGACCATTTGGGTCCATGACCAACCTCACCGCGCAATGCGAATTCAGATTTGAAAGGGGGACTTACTCTAATCGAAGTCCGGGCGGTTTCCACGTTGTACTCCTCGCCCGAGGGTATATTAATTATGTGCATAATCCCACTTATCTTATTTAATTCCAAAACGTATATTCATGTTACAGCTTTTATCATATAAGTATATCATCTCGATACGAGAGATATCTTGGGAACATTTCCCGAATGTTTGGCACCAAATGTGTGCACCACCCCTATACTCGGATAGGGGTAGCACTCGCAATGAGATACATAGCGTTCCTACGAATATTCGTTCTAACTATATATTTAAGTTCATACAACAAATCCACACCAATACCATCACGGTAATAACAGATATAATAGCGTTGTTTCTAGCAATATATACAACCTATTATAATATCACATTTTAATCACACATTTATAAAATCTGTTCCCAAACGAAAACAGCAGTTCATCCCAATTTAATTAACAATTAAAACAATTGATAATTAACGAAAACATGGAATGATAAGCAAGAGCGAACCGCCACTTGCCTTAATCGAGACGAACGTAGATTGTCGGGTTCCAGGTATCTGGGAACTGGAATCTGGTTACGGATTCCTATGACGACAACGACCCCACGACGAAACCCTAGGTTAGATTCGATACGAATATATTTAAACGAATGGAAACGAAAGGAACGAGGGTCCCATCCGTGACCGGCTCGTCTAAAGCCACGACTGCGCTTGCTAAGGCAAGCCGCGGTCGTGGTTTTGGATTCCGCGGTTGCGGATTTCTGGGCACCATCCACGGTCACGGTGTTCATAGCCGTGATCGCGGATCCTTCCCAGACGCGACTCGGAAAGACGAAACGAGGCTCATCGGCGACGCGAACGAGGGCTTACTTGGCTGCGAACGATGCTCACCACCTTCCCAAGATTCCAATGCACTAGGGCAACCACCCAAGGACTCCGGCGAAGAACTCCGACGACGCACGGACTCTGGTGAAGGCAAAACGAGAGCAACAAGAGAGAGAGAGATGGTTGTAGCTGTGGATGAGAGATCCAATCCACCCTCGTCCGCCTTTTATAGCCACAGAAGGAGCATAACGGAGGCCAGGTGAAATGATCAACCTCCCCCCTCGGCGAATCGACGGCATCCAGAATGACGAAACGCATGAGCTTCCGGAAGGAAGACGACGATCTCGTTTCCGCGATCGCGGAATTTCTTCCGCGGTCGCGGAAATGCCACATTTGCATCCGAGACTCCTAGTCGTTGTTTTACTCGCGGATTCAACCCCTTAAATGAATACTCGTATTCATAAAAATATTCCAAGCCTCGATAATACATCGGATGTATATTTACAACGCTCAAAGGATTATTACAGAGATTATATGAGTTACAAAAATTCCGAATTTCGCTAAACGCGTCACAATTACAGAACGAGGGTTGGGAAATTACCCAAATACCCTTACTAAAATGAGAGGTATTACATCACTTCCCCTTAAAAAAAAAGTTTTGACCCCGAAACTTGGCCGAAAAACAGCTCGAAAAGAGGGATATTACATCACCGCCACCTTAAAAAGGTTTCGACCCCGAAACTAGGCCGAAAACAGATCAGGAAAACGACTAAGCATATCTGCCTCGATCTCCCAGGTTTCCCAAGTAACCTCCTCTGATCCCGACTTGGACCAAAGAATCTGTACTAATGGTACCACCTTGTTCCGCAAGTGCTTCTCGCGACGTTCGAGAATACGCACAAGTATCTCTTTGTAGGTACCATTTGCCTGAATCTCGATGTCTTCATAACTCATCACATGAGACACATCTGGCACGTACTTTCTCAACAAGGATACGTGGAACACGTTATGCACTGGATTCGCTGACGGCGGCAATGCTAAACGGTATGCTAGAGACCCCACCCTGTCAAGGATTTCAAACGGTCCCACGTAGCGAGGGTTAAGCTTCCCACGCTTGCCGAACCTGAACACACCCTTGGATGGCGACACCGTGACAAACACTTTGTCACCAACCTCAAACTCGACATTCCTGCGTTTCAGATCTGCGTAAGACTTCTTTCGACTCTGAGTTGTCAACATCCGCTGTCTGATCAAAGCAATGTCCGAGGCAGTCATTTTGACTAACTCTGGTCCGAGAAGAACCTTGTCGGCATTCTCGTCCCAATAAATTAGAGATCTCCACTTCCGACCGTACAAAGCCTCGAATGGAGCCATCTTAATGGTAGAATGCCAACTATTGTTGTACATGAATTCAATCAGACTTAAGTTGTTCTCCCAACTAGTCGGACGATCAAGTACACAAGCTCTTAGCATATCCTCCAGTGTCTGGATGGTCCTCTCAGACTGTCCATCCGTCCGAGGATGAAACGCAGTACTGAACCTCAACTCGGTTTCCATGGCCTTGTGGAGTTCTTTCCAGAATCTTGACATGAATCGGCCGTCACGATCCGATACTAAGGTTTTTGGTGTACCATGCAAACGGACAATCTCGTGTAGGAAAACTACTGATAGCTTCTGCGTTCCCCATGTTGACTTAATTGCCACGAAGTGAGCACTCTTCGTGAGCCTATCAATGATCACCCATATAGCATCCTTCTGACTCTGAGTCTTCGATAACCCCGTGACGAAGTCCATAGCAATATCCTCCCACTTCCACTCTGGCACTGGGAGAGGTAGCAATTCACCACCTGGTCTACGGTGTTCTATCTTGACCTTTTGACAAGTCAAGCATTTCGCCACAAATTCTGCTACATCCCACTTCATATTGGGCCACCAGAATTTCTTTCTGAGGTCTTTGTACATCTTACTGGAGCCTGGATGTACAGAATAAGCTGACGAATGGGCCTCCTTCATCACCAACTAGCGAAGGCCGTCCATGTCAGGCACACAAATCCGGTCCTGAAACCAGAGTGATCCATCCTCCTGAACCATGAATCCGGGAGCTTTCCCGTCCATCACTTCACTGCTTAACTTCACCAAGACCACATCATCAACCTGCCTTTCCTTGATCTGGTCTAGTAGCATAGCCTGAATCTCCAACATACTCAGGCATCCTCGACACTGATCGTACAAGACGTCAATCTCGCACAATCCTTGGCTTAGCTTGGTCTGAGCAGTGAGTAGAGCTACTACGGTCTCGTGCGGCGTCTTCCGGCTCAATGCATCGGCCACCATGTTAGCCTTGCCCGGATGATACAGCAACTCGATGTCGTAGTCTTTGAGTAGCTCTAACCAGCGACGTTGTCTCATATTCAACTCCTTTTGAGTGAACACATACTTGAGACTCTTATGATCGGTGAAGACTTGGAACCTAACACCATAGAGATAGTGCCTCCAAATCTTCAACGCGAAAATCACAGCCGCTAACTCTAGATCATGCGTCGGATAGTTTGCCTCATAGGTTTTCAATTGATGAGATGCGTACGCAATAACCTTCCCTTTTTGCATCAGTACACATCCTAACCCATGCTTTGAAGCGTCACTATAGACTACATAACCATCAGTTCCCTCCGGTAGCGCCAAAACTGGTGCGGAGGTCAAGCACTTCTTCAACTTCTGAAAGCTTGTCTCACACTTGTCGTCCCATATAAACTTCTTATGGACCTTGCGGAGCAAACCGGTCATGGGTAGAGCGATCTTAGAAAATCCCTCCACGAACCGTCTGTATAACCTACAAGTCCCAAGAAACTGCGCACCTCCTTCACATTCAGGGGTCGCTTCCAGTTGGCTACCGCTTCTATCTTTTGAGGGTCGACCATAACTCCATCCTCGTTGATCACATGGCCTAAGAAAGCCACTTCCTTGATCCAGAAGTCACACTTAGACAACTTTGCGTACAGCTGATTTTGTCTAAGGACTGACAAGGTGATACGAAGATGTTCTTCGTGAGCCTCCTCACTCGGGGAATAGATCAGAATATCGTCGATGAAGACCACCACAAACGTATCCAGATACTGGTGGAAACATCTATGCATTAGATCCATGAATACTGCCGAAGCATTAGTTAGCCCAAATGGCATGACTACGAATTCGTAGTGTCCATACCTCGTCTGGAATGCAGTCCTCGGAATATCTTCCTTACGAATCCTGAGCTGATGGTAACCAGATCTCAGGTCGATCTTGGAAAAGACTTTTGCTCCCTGCAGTTGATCCAACAGATCATCAATCCTAGGCAACGGATACTTATTCGTGATCGTGACCTTGTTCAACTCACGATAGTCGATACAAAGTCGAAACGAACCATCCTTCTTCTTGACAAACAAGACCGGAGTGCCCCAAGGCGATGCACTTGGCCTTATGTATCCTTTCTCAAGAAGGTCCTCGAGTTGCTTCTTCAACTCTTGCATCTTAGGTGGAGCCATCCGATACGGTGCCTTAGAAATCAGCGTGGTACCCGGCTCGAGATCAATGGTGAACTCCACATCACGATTCGGGGGTAACCCGGGAATCTCCTCCGGAAAGACATTCGAAAACTCGCAGATGACGGGAACAACAAGAACTGAAGTCTCATCTCTCTTGGGCTTATCCAAATAGCACAGGTACACGACACAACCTTGTCGAAGTAGCTTACCCGCAGCCATCGCATTGATGAGCTTACCGTTATCAGTGTCATTACGACCCTTAAACTTGCATACAAACTGGCCCCCAGATGACATTATCACAGTCCTTGAGCTAAAATCGATTACCGCGCCATGACGTATCAGCCAATCCATCCCGAGAATAATGTTGTATGGAGCCATGGCTATACAGATCAAATCTGCTTCGAACTTCCTACCCTGAATGGTAATTAGAAATTCTGACAGACGCTTAGTTCCTACCAACTGTTCACCATTGGGAAGACTTACTACGAAAGTCTCACAAGCCTCATTGCACACTAAGCCTAGCTTACTCACACAGTCCTCCGAAATGAAAGAATGTGTAGCACCCGAATCAAACAATATACACACAGAAGTAGAATGAAGGTCTAGAGTACCTTGAGCAATCGGAGCATTAGGTCCGTCAGCCTCACTCATCTCGTAGAGTCGCTGACCTTGACCTCCTGAAGCAGCTGGGGCTTTCCCCCTGTTCTGAGCAGTTGTCTGCGTCGAAGGGCTAGGAGCCTCCACTGGTTTGAATCGGGGTCGGTTGTTATGACTAACAGACCCTTGCTGTGACTCAGCTCCCTTATGTCTCTTTTCCGGAAAAAACGTCTGCAAGTTTCCCTCCTTCCTGCAGGCAAAACACGTCTTCTTATCCTTCGGGCACTCATTACTCTTGTGCCCCGGTGTGCCACAATTGTAACACTGGATCGGATTCTTGCCCTGACCCGAGCGCTGAGCGGACCCTGCCTGAGTCGCCTATGTTCTCGCCCGGCCAGACTTGGCATAATTTGACGGTGGCGCGGGTCGCTTGAACCCACTTGCCTGAGGCTGGCTCTGCGCCGGTCTCTGGCGATTGCGCTTTCTTGTCGAATCCTCCAGAGTCACCTCCAACTTGTAGGCAGCATCCACGTACTGCTCCAAGGTTGAGCATCCGTGGCGCACCATCAATGGCTTGATATCTGGATTCATCCACTCGTGGAAATGCCAGATTTTCTGCTCCTCACTGGACACTTCCGGCCCAGCGTACTGCAACAGGTGATTGAACTTGGCCGCAAGCTCAGTCACTTTCAATCCATCTGTCTTCGGATAGAGAAACTCCTTATGCTTCTCTTCCCTCATAGCACGGGAAAATAAATGATCGGTCATCTTTGTCTTAAACATCCCCCAGTTTAAACCAGGATGATCAGCTAGACCGGTGCTTTCCTACCATTCACTAGCCACCTCCTTCAGTTGAAGGGAAGCAATGTGCACTTTCTTAGCTCCAGTGCATTCGACGTTTCTGAATAACCTCTCCATGTGTGAGAACCAATATGCCACTTTGACCGGTTCTCCCTTTCCATCATAGCTGGCAGGCCTCATAGAGCTAATGGCCTTCAACGCTCGACCATAGTTGCCTATGTTCCTGACTGCATCTTCATGAGGAACATGGACAACTGGCTCCTCAAATCTAGGAACCACTTGAGGAATTGGCACACCTTGTGCATGTGGTGCGATTGGCCGCATAATATCAGTGACCGCTTGCATAACGATCCCCCGAATAGCTTTAATAGCCGCGACGTCAAATAGCACCTGAGGATTGGTCGGAACCTGGCCACTGCCTTCGGGGTTGTTTTGAGAAACCAACTCATTCTCATCCCCTTGACTTGCGGCACTCCTCACATTCAGCCTGGGGTTGTTGTTTGGCCCAGCACCAGCACGAATGGTGTTTCTTGTGTTCACCATCTATTTATCGATCAATTCCCAAGTATTTCACAACATTAATATCAGTTTAATATACACAACGTATAAAATTGACTCAGAATAGATCAAACTGGTAAACTTTTCATTGATGATAAAACTGAAACTGTCTGATAAGTTATACATAGAAAAGCCCTCCCAAGCGAAAAGACAAAATTGCCAGGAGGCTACAACTATAACGAAACGAAACGAAATGACTAGAAAAAGAAAACACTGAAGCTCAACACTGGCCTACATCATGGTGCCCTGAAAAGTTTCCTATACCCAGTGGCCCTCATACATATCCTCTTCGGAAGGGGTCTATCCTCAGGGTCTGGTGTCGGACTCCTCGACCTACTTGGGCCCGGAGCACACGGCTAATCCCTAGGCCTCGGTATCCTTGGTCTTTCTATAGACACGGGAACACTTGGCCCTGCCCCGTCAGATCCTGGTGGGTAGCAAAACTCTTCAAGAAACCCCGGTTGAAAGTCTGCCCTGTTCACCTCGTACTGAGGTTTGAGTAGCAACTTCGCTTGTCGGATGTACTCTTGGAGCTCGTGGACGTCCCCAAGCATTCGGGAGAGACCGAGTTCCATCTCGTATGTCCTCTCCTCCATGTCATACAAGGCATTCGTCCACTCCTCCATGCGCTCAACGAGCACTCGGGGCCTCGGCCTGGCTTGTTGGGTCGGGACCACCCTCGGTGTACCCATCGCCTCCCAAGGCCTTGCCCTCGTGCCAGCACGCTCGACCGCCTCATCCACCTGGCGACGCGCCTCAGAGGAAGCCATCCCACTTTGATGAAGCACATGCCGTGAAGCAGGACTCACCATCGGCCTCCTCAGAGTAGGGATAATCTACGGGTCCTCTGGTGCATCCAGCGGCCCACTTCTCCTCCTGACAGTACCCGAAATCCCAAGTGCCTCCCAAGCGGCATGGGACAACGGCGTATACTCCTCCTCAGTCGGCAACACCAGACTCGGGAAACTGAACTGTATTCCCGGATCCTCACTGTCCACCAGCAAGTGTTCTAGGCCATCTGACTCATAGCCGTATACCTCGAGGTCCTCATCAGGGTCCTCTTCCTCCGGATCTTCTTCTTCCTCCGGGTCCTCCTCTGGATCCTCCTCCGGATCCTCCTCAGGATCTTCCTCAGGATCGTCCTCTATCTAGAAGTCGTCGTCGAAGTACCCTCCAAGGTACTCCGCCGGCTCCTCCTCTTCTTCTATGTCCTCCCTCGGGTCTGCCTCAGGCTCAACCTCGAAAACCCTGGCCCCGTCGGACACTAGCACTACCGACTCTGAAAGTACGGTCTTCACCTCCTCGGGTGGACAACTTGGCTCCCCAACCTCAAAGCACAGAGGGGGAACCGAGAACTCAAGCCTGACTGGAGATGGCGGAACCACCTCGGCTTTCTTATTGCTCCTAAGTTTATAAACGATTGCGCCCATGACCTGAAAAAGGCGACGAGAAAGGATTAGTCTTTCTAAATATAGAAGTTAACTTACTATATCAGACTGGAAAGAAGGCACGACTTGAATGGCAGAGATTTGAAAATGCACCTCTTACTTTAGTGCGATTTTATTCAAAATTTTCAACTTTTGGATTTAACCAACAACTTTTCACAATACGAGCGGATAAACGGTTTATAAAACTTTTGTTTTAGGTAAAACAATTTGAAACCCAACCCGTTTTAAAAATGTTCGGCTCTGATACCAAATCTATAACACCCCCAAATATTTCCTTGAAAGTATTACCACCGGTGACCTCAGATTATACACCTGGGGTCACCCAAGGCTTAACATTTTATAACAATCATATACCAATACAAAACATTATTAAATACTCATATATTATTCAAACCATCGTCACAAATTACATCTGTAAATGTCAAATACGACCAAATATGAAATTGTTTCAATACAGCGGAAGTCTTTTAAAATAATAAATATCATAATGGTCTTGATCGGAGCGATCACACGCCTAGGATCTTCAACCTTGGAAAACTCTTAAAACCTCCATCTGCCTTCAACGTCGTGTACTAGCCTTCACGGAAAGGAAGTTTACCTGATGTTCCGTATGAGACGGATGACACCAGCCAACCATACAAAGGAAAATAACCGGTTGGTTAGTCTAATGAAAGACTATGCAAGGGTAAAACAGAAAGGTTCTAAGTAGTCGTATTAGGTTACACCTGTCGTTTCTCGAATAATAACCGATGACGACAGTGAACCTCAACACTTCTACGAAAACATACGAAAAGGTATGAACAAGAGAAGACTCCAAAAGATCGAGTCTTACAGGAAACTTATGAAGAGAAGACTCCAAAAGATCGAGTCTTATCGAAAAGTATGACAAGTGTTTGGGAACGTTATAGTTTCACACAAGCGTTTAAAATGACCTGACCATTTGGGTTCACGACCAACCTCACCGCACAATGCGAATTCAGATTTGGAAGGGGGACTTACTCTAATCGAAGTCCGGGCGGTTTCCACGTTGTACTCCTCGCCCGAAGGTATATTAATTATGTGCATAATCGCACTTATCTTATTTAATTCCAAAACGTATATTCATGTTACAGCTTTTATCATATAAGTATATCATCTCGATACGAGAGATATCTTGGGAACATTTCCCGAATGTTTGGCACCAGCTATGTGCACTACCCCGATACTCGGATAGGGGTAGGTCATGACCAGGAAAAGGGTGTTAGGGCTTGGACATCCTACGCACCACGGTTATAAAGAAACGGCCAGCACTCGCAATGAGATACATAGCGTTCCTACGAATACTCGTTCTAACTATATGTTGGATCGTTAGAGTTACGTCTGAGGGAACAAAGGCTTTGTTCCCACAGAAGGCACAGCGGAACAATATAGCAGGAAAGATAACGAACGAACTCACGATATATAGTGGAAACCCTGATTGGCAAAACTAGCTTCTCAAGGAAAAACCACTACCTTCAAGCTTCCGCTTGAGAGGATTTTGAAGCGTCTTCTTGTCTTATTGATTTCTTGTTCGATTACACTTGTATCATGGACTTCAACCTCTAGACTTCCCACCTAGATTTGAAACCTCTTCAACAACGATGAATCGAACTCAACCCTCAAAGACTCACAAACACTTCACTCTCTTTTTCTTTTCTTTTCGTTTGATGCCCCGAGTTCGTACATAGAAATGAATCCCACACTCCTATAAATACAACTCGTCTAAACCCTAATCGTAACAAGATAAGATTTCTCCAAATAAGATAACAAGAAGATATGATTTGATTGAAGAAATAATATCCCAACCGTCTATATTAATTAAAGAAAAGATTCCTTAAATTAATATAACCGGATAAGATATAATCCCCTCTCTCCAATTATCTTATCTTAGGAAAGATTTCCTAAGATAAAACAATCGGGCTTCTCTCTCTCCATATCTTCTCGATCGGCTTTAATCCTTGTAGCCGAAGTCTTTCATCCTTTACCGTGCTTCTTGATTTGTTTCCATAATTCAGCACGTTGGATTTCTTCCTTCCATTCACAGCTTTGATCTTGTTCGTCACTGTTGTTCCTTGAGAGGTAACAAAGCACATGAACAGAGCTTTGTTCCCTCTGCGATCCTTTGCTGCAATGGTTCCCTGAGATAACTGTCTTTGTTCCTGAAACACTTAGTACCCAGATTAGTTGAATGTTTGTTACCATCAAAACCTAAGGAATTCAACAAATTCCCCCTTTTTGATGGTGACAAACACCCTTGACAATAAAGCATACACGTACGAGATAAAGACAGTTATGGAGAGAAAGTCTTCCCACTAAGGCAGTATTAGTTCCCCCTCAACTCAGCAACATATGAAACCATGTTCTGTTCTTCCTTAACCAAAGCTACCTGTCATTTTTTTCCCTTTTGGCATCATAAAAAACATAGGTAAGGAGATAGAGAGAAAACGACCACATCAAGATGAGCAACACCCCCTTTTGCATTAGATTGAAACGCACAAACATAGACTGCATGTAAACACAACTACAAAATAAGCAAAGATAACACATATGATCAACATGCCAGTCAATGGAAACACATGAGCCAGAGACAAGGAAAATCAAGCAGTAAGGGATAAATGTGCTAGGGAACAAAAGAGGGATTGGTTAGCCAGAGAATGACGAATCAAGTACCACTGGTGCCTATAGAGGGTTCCGGAGTATGAGTAGCCATTAGAGCACGCACATCCTCCATAAGTCGCCTTTGTTGTTCTGCCAATCAACGATATTGCGCGAGACAAACTCTTCACGGCCCTTCGTAGATTTGTTCCCCTTCAGACCCAACCAGCACCTTTTTGCAACACAAACTGATTCTTGTGTAGCTTACTAGCATCCAACCGCCGGTAGATGAAAGATTCATTTGTCCCCTCTTTGTGTTCCCTGTGGTGTTCCAGTTTTTTTTTTTTTTTTTTTTGAAACAGCACATGGGAGTAACATGACAACTTTGCAGAGAACGCCATAGATAAGAGGGGAGAAAACACAAGAATCCTTTTTCATATCTTTTCAAGTATTAAGGATAATGATCCCAATCTTCTTCTTTCCTTCTTTTACCAAAGATCACAGCCAAGAAGATATTTTCCAAAAATAAATCTTGTAAAAGATTCTGTCCAAATCCATCAAAGCCCACAAAATCTCAAGCGCAACAACCATCACGCAACCACCACATCCCCTTTTATGCATGAACACTTCTCAAGCAGTTGCAAGCCATCATTACACATCATACCTGTCAAATCCCAGCCACAGACCACAGAGGCGACAATTCGTATTCTCGACTTTCCGAAAAAGTAAAGGAGTGTGATGCGGGGGTAATGTTACCAGAGAGGGTACAAAGAACATCACACATAAATATATACGAGAATTTTTAATAATGTTTAATCATGAATGAGAGGCTCCCAGATGTGGATGATAAGAGAGGCTCATAGGAAGCATCAAGCATGATGGCTAGGGTAGGTTGTAGAGTCAACAATCATTTGGGCTTATAATGAGGGATCAATGCATCAAGTTGACTCTTTTAGGCCGAAAGAAAGCTGAATCATGTATTAACAAGATAGCATAGAGAATCATGCATGCAATTTTGCACATTAGTGAAGTATTAGCATGAGTCTAAGCAAGGCGTTCAACAAATGATCAAGAGAATGAATACAGATCAAGACATGATGATTAACCTTTCACACTTTACCATGTAATTTAGCCAATCATCGAGGGAACACAACAAATAGACATGTGGTTAGGGGAACAAACCAGGCTTCATATGGAACTGAATGTAGAGTTCCCCAACAGGTGTCCTAATGAGAAAATTGGCGTTTGATTATTTTGTTCCATGAATTTCCTTGTATGCCAATCTTTCTCCACACAGTGATGTCTTTTCTAGATGTACATGGTACCTGAGTATACAAACACGGAACACTTCAGTCATTAAGTCCTTATCCACATATCCATTTCTTTTACCTTTATCACCAGGCCTTTGAGTCTCAAACATTCCTGCAGAAGTGAGGTGAGACTCGCTTTGTTCCCTGTCAGGTAACTGAACTTAATACGAGTGAAATACCGAGAACTTTTCTCACTTTATCCTGCACAGAAAGAGTTAGTTCTTTGCGAACCCAGACAAACTTATGCTTTCTGGGCGTAGGAGCAACATATCTGATCTTTGGAGGTTCAACATTCATTTGCTCCCTTGTAGTACGAGCAATCTCCTCATTGTGTTGCTTCAGAAGGCACTCTTGTTTGTAGTGACCAGAATTCCCGTAATACCAACAGACCCTGTGGCACTTTAGGTCGACATACTTGCTCTTGCCAGGCCAAATTGTTTTGTTAGCAATCCTAGAATAAAAATCAATGTTATTGGACTTACTGCTTTAGGATTGCTTCAACCAGATTTTATGAGCCTTCTGTCCATGGTACCAAGCCTTGCTCTCGTCGGTCGGTTCTGAGTTGTCTTTGCCTTTGTTCCCTTTAGAGGAACTCTCCCCCTTTTCTTGCATTGGCTCTTTTCCTTTGACTTTAGAGCCTTTTGACTTGGTTCCATCAACAGGAAGCTTGGGTTGATAGCCAATACCAAAGCGAGGTACCTCCTTCTTTTCAGGCTTCTTTTCGTTCTTGGTTACAACAAAGACAATACATTTTGTCTTGTCCTTCTGTTCCTCACTGAGTTTGGTTAGATCACTAGAAAGTTTTACATTTCCTAGTTTTATCGTTAATGACTCAGCCTCAAGTGAGGAGACAGAAGACTCTAGAGAAATAATATTCTCAGTGAGTTTAGGACACTCAATGCACGGGCTTGGAGAAGAGGATGAGCCTTTCTCAAGTTTGACCACTTTTTCTACCCATCCTTTGTTTTCTTCGATCAAACTTGAGATCGATTCATCCCTATCTTTAATCTGTTCACTGAAAAGACTATTCTCATGAACAAGCTTCTTAATGAAGGAAACTAAGCTTTCTTTTGACTTCCTTTTCAAGCTAGAGATGAGTTCAGATTCACTTATCTCAGTTCCCTACATACCGCCTTTTGATTTGTCATGGTCTTCTATGGCCATCAAGCAGACATCTCTTGAATGAGAAGATTCTTCATCCTTTGAGTCAGTATCACCCTATGTTGCGACCATTGCTTGCTTCCCTTCACGAACCTGAGGGTGACCAGCCTTTTTCTTGAAGCAGTTATTGGCAAAATGTCCATTGTGTTGGCAGTGGTAACAAATGACATCCTTCATGTCTCTGTTCCCTTCAGAGGAACTCTATGTGCCCTTGTTTTGAGACCATATTTTCTTCATAGCTCTAGTGATGAGAGTCACATCTTCATCACCGTCCTCATCTTCGTCTTCAACTTGAGATAGGTCAAAGGCACATTCAACCTTCAAGGCAATGCTTTGAGCCTTCTCTTCTCCCTTTTTGTTCATCTTGTGGTTGTATACAGATGTGTTGCTTTCAAGCTTGGCAACAACCTCTTCCATGGTGTGAGACTTGACGTCAGTTTGGGAGTACAGAGCGAGAGCAATTGCGTCCCACTGAGAGTTGAGGCCTTGCATAAAGTGATGAGTGAGCTTCCAGTCTGGCATCTCTTCATCAAGGAACTCCAATTGACCTACGATCCCCTGGAACCTGGAGTAGAACTCTTGAATGTGCTCATCCTCTCCTTGAGAAATTTGATCGTACTCCTTCATCAAGGAAAGAATTCTGTTTTTCTTGACATCTTCATTTCCATGATGGAGACGTCTTAGAGCTTCCCAAATCTCCTTGGCGGTTTTGTAGCCGATGATTTTCTTGAGATCCGTGGGGAGAAGGGCCATGTGAAGGATCTTCTTGGCTCTGTAATTCTTCTCCAGCTTCTTCCAGTCTCCATCGGTATAGTCGATCTTTGGCTTAGGCTTTGTAGCGTCCTTTTCATTTGGGATAGCCATGGGGCCAACCTCGATGATTCTCCATATCTGTCCATCGAGGGAACAAATATGGGATTCGATTTGCTCAACCCACCAGTCATATTCACCTCCCTTCAGGACTGGTGGCTTCCAGAATGAATCACCAATAGCGTTGCTTGACGACATCTTTCCTACAAAGTCTAAAACGAAAACAATCTAGAGCACCAGGCTCTGATACCAATTGTTGGATCGTTAGAGTTACGTCTGAGGGAACAAAGGCTTTGTTCCCACAGAAGGCACAATGGAACAATATAGCAGGAAAGATAACGAACAAACTCATGATATATAGTGGAAACCCTGATTGGCAAAACTAGCTTCTCAAGGAAAAACCACTACCTTCAAGCTTCCGCTTGAGAGGATTTTGAAGCGTCTACTTGTCTGATTGATTTCTTGTTCGATTACACTTGTATCCTGGACTTCAACCTCTAGACTTCCCACTTAGATTTGAAACCTCTTCTACAACGATGAATCGAACTCAACCCTCAAAGACTCACAAACACTTCACTCTCTTTTTCTTTTCTTTTCGTTTGATGCCCCGAGTTCGTACATAGAAATGAATCCCACACTCCTATAAATACAACTCGTCTAAACCCTAATCGTAACAAGATAAGATTTCTCCAAATAAGGTAACAAGAAGATATGATTTGATTGAAGAAATAATATCCCAACCGTCTATATTAATTAAAGAAAAGATTCCTTAAATTAATATAACCGGATAAGATATAATCCCCTCTCTCCAATTATCTTATCTTAGGAAAGATTTCCTAAGATAAAACAATCGGGCTTCTCTCTCTCCATATCTTCTCGATCGGCTTTAATCCTTGCAGCCGAAGTCTTTCATCCTTTACCGCGTGTGCTTCTTGATTTGTTTCCATAATTCAGCACGCTGGATTTCTTCCTTCCATTCACAGCTTTGATCTTGTTCGTCACTGTTGTTCCTTGAGAGGTAACAAAGCACATGAACAGAGCTTTGTTCCCTCTGCGATCCTTTGTTGCAATGGTTCCCTTAGATAACTGTCTTTGTTCCTGAAATACTTAGTACCCAGATTAGTTGAATGTTTGTTACCATCAAAACCTAAGGAATTCAACACTATATATTTAAGTTCATACAACAAATCCACACCAATACCATCACGGTAATAACAGATATAATAGCGTTGTTTCTAGCAATATATACAACCTATTATAATATCACATTTTAATCACACGTTTATAAAATCTGTTCCCAAATGAAAACAGCAGTTCATCCCAATTTAATTAACAATTAAAACAATTGATAATTAACGAAAACATGGAATGATAAGCAAGAGCGAACCGCCACTTGCCTTAATCGAGACGAACGTAGATTGTCGGGTTCCGGGTATCTGGGAACTGGAATCTGGTTATGGATTCCTACGACGACAACGACCCCACGACGAAACCCTAGGTTAGATTCGATACGAATAATGATACGAATCTAAAGAAACGAAAGGAACGAGGGTCCCATCCGTGACCGGCTCGTCCAAAGCCACGATCGCGCTTGCTAAGGCAAGCCGCGGTCGTAGTTTTGGATTCCGCGGTCACGGATTTCTGGGCACCATCCGCGGTCGCGGTGTTCATAGCCGTGATCGCATATCCTTCCCAGACGCAACTCGGAAAGACGAAACGAGGCTCACCGGTGACGCGAACGAGGGCTTACTTGGCTGCGAACGATGCTCACCACCTTCCCAAGCTTCCAATGCACTAGGGCAACCATCCAAGGACTCCGACGCAGAACTCCGACGACGCACGGACTTTGGCGAAGGCAAAACGAGAGCAACGAGAGAGAGAGATGGTTGTAGCTGTGGATGAGAGATCTGATCCACCCCCGGCCGCCTTTTATAGCCACAGAAGGAGCGTAATAGAGGCCAGGTGAAACGATCAACCTCCCCCCCCCCCCTCAGCGAATCGACGACAGCCAGAACGACGAAACGCGCGAGCTTCCGGAAGGAAGACGACGATCTCGTTTCCGCGATCGCGGAATTTCTTCCACGATCGCGGAAATGCCACGTTTGCATCCGAGACTCATGGTCGTGGTTTTACTCGCGGATTCAACCCCTTAAATGAATACTCGTATTCATAAAAATATTCCAAGCCTCGATAATACATCGGATGTATATTTACAATGCTCAAAGGATTATTACAGAGATTATATGAGTTACAGAAATTCTGAATGTCGCCAAACGCGTCACAATTACAGAACGAGGGTTGGGAAATTACCCAAATACCCTTACTAAAATGAGCGGTATTACAGCCGCACTGTGTCAGCGGCCTCATACTGTCTCTCCAGCTCGAACATATATCAGTCGGTGCTGCTTGAATCTCCTCCTCATCAGATGTAACATGGCGTTCCATCATCAATTTCTAAATAAAAATCTTCGGCTACATCTCCTCCTCATCATCTATAGCATCCTCATCCTCAGTAACCAAATAAAACGGCCGCAAAACCAAAGCAAAAAGGGGTGGCGGCGGTCGCGGCATCAACCTAAAACTTTTGTGCGGAACGTAGGTCCATGATTGCGGTTTTCACCCGTGCCCGCGGTTTTTTTATTTTATTTTATTTTTGATTTTTTTTTTGCTCCGGCTTCATCCTTCCAGTACAGGGCAAGGCTGCGATCGCGGCTTTGCCTGTGAGAGCCTCTTTTCCTGCAAGTTAGTCTAAAAACGCAACAAGGAAAACTAATAACAGGAGAAGAAAAACTACTTACCTCGGATTGCCTCCCGAGAAGCGCCTTGGTTAATGTCGTGGCTCGACATAGTGCCTTGCAAATCAACTTAAGTTATCACATCAACAGAACTCATAGAATCATTATCAGGAGGGTGTTTCTTAGCATCATAGATGTTGTATTCTACCCTTTCACCATCAAATTCCATTGTCAGTGAACCACTACTCACATTAATTTTTGTATTGGCGGTCTTAAGAAACGGCCTACCTAACATAACAGGACCTGCATGCTTGTCGTGTCCCATTTCCATCACAAATAAATCAGCAGGAAAAATCAAATTGTCAATGTTTATAAGGACGTCCTCTACTACTCCTTTCGGATAAACATTCGACAAATCAACTAATTGAATCACCGTCCTAGTTGCATGCAATGGTCCAAGCCCCAAAGATTCATATAAAGAGTAAGGCAACACATTAATAAATGCACCTAGATCTAGCATGGCTCGTTCAAACTTGGTGTCACCTATCGTACAAGGGATACTAAACATGCCAGGGTCATCACACGTCTTAGGCATTCGCCTTTGCAACACAGCAGATACATGTTCACTAACTTTAACCTTCTTCTTGCTTTTCACTTTTTTATTTCTCTTAATTGTACACAGTTCTTTCAAACGAAGGCTTTAATCGTCTGACTAAGTAAAGGAAACTTAGTTCTTCATAGTCTTGCAAAAACTCCAAAAACTCTAAAACGCCGTTCTGAAAATATGATAGAATGAATGATGCTCCTAAAACCTAAAGAGACTTAGTACTTTAACCTAAGTAAATCTTCTAAAATAATAATATCCGAAATAACAAAATATAAAATAAGGAAAATAAAGTAAACAAGGAAATCTGCGTCGAAGATCCCCCGCGTCGGCTTGACTTGCAAAACCACGATCGCGGCATTCATGGCCATGACCGCGGCTTACCCTTCATTGCTCTTCTTTGGATTCTACAGGAACCGCGATCGCGGGTCCAAAACCACGACCGCGGTTTTGCCTTCCTCAGCTTCTGACGGTCTCTTCCTATGTCGCGGCTTGTGCATTCCTTAGCCCCTGATTGCGGCCTCCTCTTCACAACTCCTCAATGCCTTCAACACTTCACTAAAATCCTCATTTTCTCCATTTCTACTCTATTGCTCCATACTCTTAAATTGTCTCCTAAACCCATATAGATGGTACCTAATAACCTAGTAACAGCTCCTAGTTACGTACTACAAAGTAGAGCGTATCAGTGCACGGTGCCTCCCTCCCCAACTGAGCCGCCTACCACGCTAGCCCCGAGGAGACCAAGGAGCTCCAACGCCAAGTCCAAGACCTCTTGGATAAGGGGTATGTTCGGGAAAGTTTGAGCCCTTGTGCGGTGTCGTTCCTTATTGTCCCAAAGAAGGATGGCTCATGGCGGATGTGTGTCGATTGTCGTGCCATAAATCAAATCACAGTGAAGTATCGGCACCCCATTCCAAGACTTGACGATATGCTCGGTGAGCTCCATGGTGCTACACTCTTCTCAAAGATCGATCTCAAGAGCGGGTACCATCAAATCCGGATGAAGGAAGGCGACGAGTGGAACACGACCTTCAAGACCAAGTACGAGCTCTATGAATGGTTAGTGATGCCCTTCGGCCTTACTAATGCCCTGAGCACTTTTATGAGACTTATGAACCACGTTCTAAGGGCTTATTTGGGGAAGTTTGTCGTGGTGTATTTCGACAACATCTTGGTCTATTCCCGGAGCTTGGAAGAGCATATCGATCACCTCCGAGCCGTCTTTGAATGCCTTTGTCGAGAGAAGTTGTATGCCAACCTTGCCAAGTGTACATTTTGCTCGGATTCCCCTGTCTTCCTTAGTTATGTTGTTGGGAAAGATGGCCTCCAAGTTGATGAGGAAAAGTTCCGAGCCATTAGAGAATGGCCTCGCCCCACCACGGCCACTATGGTTTGCTATTTCCTCGGTCTTGTCGGCTTCTACCGCCGCTTTATGAAGGATTTTAGTAGCATTGCCACTCCTCTCCATGGCTTGACAAAGCAAGGGGCCGAGATAGCTTGGAATGATAAGCATGAGGCCACCTTCAATGCCCTTAAGCATCGTCATTGCAACGCCCTAAATCTTTAACTCCCCGACTTCTCCAAGACCTTTGAGGTTGAGTGTGATGCCTCAATTGTTGGCATCGGTGGTGTACTTTTGCAAGATAGGCGCCCAATTGCCTATTTTAGTGAGAAATTGTCGGGTGCCACTCTCAACTACCCTACTTACGACAAGGAGCTTTATTCTCTCATCTGGGTATTGAAGACATGACAACACTATCTTTGGCCCAAGGAGTTTGTAATTCATTCAGACCACGAGGCCCTCGCCTACCTCAAGAGCCAAGCTCATCTTGGGCGCCGGCATGCTAGATGGGTCGAGTTTATGGAGACTTTCCCCTATGTCATCAAACACAAGAAGGGCCTCGAAAATGTAGTGTTCGACGCTCTCTCTCATAGGTATGTCCTCTCTACTCATTTAAATGCTAAAGTTTTGGGTTTTTCTATGCTTAAAGCTCTTTATTCACAAGACCCTTTCTTTGGCCCCATTGTTGAGGAATGTTCACTTAGAGGAGAGTTTGAGAGTTATTTTATGGATGAGGGTTATTTATACCGAGCCGAAAAGTTGTGCATCCCTAGCTCTTCCATTAGGCACCTTTTGATCAAGGAGTCACATGAGGGTCGTGGCCACTTTGGTGTGGCTAAGACCATTGCAGCCCTTAAAGAGCACTTCTTTTGGCCCAAAATGGCCCATCATGTCACCATGTTTTGCAAGGCTTGCATTACTTGCCATCAAGACAAATCTAGGGTATAACCCCACGGCCTATACACTCCTCTACTCATTCCATCGGCCCCTTGGGAACATATTTCTATGAACTTCATAACCGGATTGCCAACCTCTAAGAAGGGGAGGGATTCCATCTTTATAGTGGTTGATAGGTTTTCTAAAATGGCACACTTTATCTCTTGCAAAACCACTCACATTGCTTCCGAAATTGCCTCCCTTTTCTTTGATCATGTCGTCAGGTTGCATGGAATCCCTAGGACTATAGTGTCGGATAGGCACCCCAAGTTTGTGGGACACTTTTGGAGGACCTTATGGGGGAAACTAGGGACCAATCTCTTATTCTCCACTAGTTGTTACCCCCAAACGGATGGCCAAACCGAGGTGACCAATCGCCCCTTCGGGGCCTTGCTTAGAGCCGTTCTTAGGGACAACCCACGCAAGTGGGAGGACTTACTTTCGTATGTTGAGTTTGTGTATAATAGGTCCTTGCACACGGCAACCAAGCTTACTCCGTTTGAGGTCGTCTACAGCCGCAACCCCATCACCTCACTTGACATGGTGCCTCATCCATTGGGATTCGTCGAGCACCCTCAAGGCGCCAAGCGAGTTGAATTCATCCGAGAGCTCCACGAGCGCACCTGGGCTCAACTAGAGAGGCGCGTCGCCCAATATGAAAGCCACGCCAACAAAGGCCAATGTCGTGTTGTCTTTGCCTCGGGCGACCTTGTGTGGGTCCATTTGCGCAAGGAGAGATTCAAAGACCACCGCAAGTCCAAGCTCAACAACCGCGGAGATGGCCCATTCCAAGTTCTCCGACGCTTCGGGGACAATGCATATGAAGTGGACATCCCCGACAAGTATGGCGCCCATCCAACCTTCAATGTGGCCGACCTCACCCTATATGTGCCACTGGAATATGATGAGAAATTTGGGATAATTCTCCCTCAAGAAGGGGAGAGTGATGAGTGCCAACCACCCATCAACAATGAGCCTCAAGGCCGGATGACTAGGTCCCAGGCCCGAGCCATGGCCCAAGCCATCACCTCCCTAGTCCACCATGCCCTCACTAGCCAAGGCGCCGATGAGCCTCCAGCCCAAGGCACGCGCCTACTCTTGTGCCTCACCGTGGAGGAGCCAAGGCCTTGACCACCAAGGCGCCGACGCATCAATGTCACGACACTCAAGCGTCGGCCATGCCACACCATGGCATCAATGCTTTGATTCCAAGACATTCAAGCGCACACCTCTATCCAAGCCTTTTAAGGCTTTTATCCCTTTTCTACTTTTGTCATTTCTTTATGATTGGACCTTGCTATTTTGGGTGTGTGAGGCCACTTGCATGTGGACCTCTAACTCAAAACCCTAGACCAAACCTAGTACTATATAATGTATCTTTCTCTTTGTAAGCAAACTAGTTGAAGATCGATAAAGTGGATTTATCCCTTGGGTTAGAGGAATACTTTTGTCTCTCTCTAACTCTTTCATGTTTTTTAGCTCTCTACTTCACATTGAGACTTTGGAATGTTCTCTTTGTTCCTAATGGTTTCACGTACTTCTACATTATAACTTCCAATCCTTCTTCCAATGTTTTGATATGTGAATTACATCGGCTCTCTTTGTTTATAACTTAACATTTGAAGCTCTTTGTATACGAATCTTCTAAAACTTTTCTGATTTGATTTGATAATTAATGAGCTCCACATGTGGTACATTACTTATTTGAAGATTGATGAAATTATTTTGACCATTTTAGATTGTTTATGTATAACTGTGGTGTTGACTTAGTGCAATTTTTAATAGCAAATAATGAAGGGGTCATGATATGTTAAACTAACATTGATCGAGGGGGTATAATGAAGGGGTCGTGATATGTTAAATTAACAGTGTTCGAGGGGGTGTAAGGGTAAGTTGAAAATTAGCATGTTTCAATGCTAAATGCCATAAATTACGACACAATTGAACAAGTAATACCATATGTCATCCAATCTCGACACAATATTATGTTTTACTTATTGCTACGCTTATCCTAAGCTTATATACAATTGAACCGGAAGGACGGTGAAACCGGGGAGGATACCCTCCAATGAGCAAAGTCATTGTGGGATTCGTGGGACAACTCTCCATCTCGAAACATAGCCTACAAAGGGCTCTGACGCCCTATCGTAGCCGTTCTTATGGTGCTCTCTCCCTATAAAAGTCCTTTTGATCCCAAAAAATCGGCTCCGACGGCATGAAATTCCCCTTAAGCACAACCACAATCGCATAAAGGAAGGGCCAAATCAAATTCGTTGCTTTGAAAATGAAAGGAGGTAAGATATTTCGCATATCAATAAATAAGTTCCACTTAAGACATTACAATATTGTCAATTGTTTGTGTGTCCGATGTTTCTATTTCCAAGATTCCCCACAAAGCTTGCATCAGTCCATCTACCAATTGAGAACCTGAAAATATGAATCAGTATATTTAAACTCAATAAAACAATGTTTTTTGGTGAAGGATGAATACTAAGATGAATATGATTCAAAGCTAGGGGAATTGTTTTTATTAAATTATATATATGCATATAGTTGAACAGTTATACAACATTTGGTATATGATCAATTTCCAATCTCAAGTGTATACTGTGTATTTGAGCTATTTTATTTTGGCTTGTACGTAAGTTATATATAATCAGTATTGATTCATCTCAAGTGTACTTAATGATAATTCCTTTTTTGTGATCATTTTGCATGTTGTAGAATAAAAGAGCCATGACAAAATAAAGTCCAAGGCTTACCGGCAAGCTTTATTCAACATAAGAGAGAATTATTTCAAAAAACTTTTCAATTCTGAACACACCCCTAAAGCAAGAATTCAGGAGGCAACATAGATTTGAGTCACGCTAACATGTCGGTTTAAATCTCGTGCTTTATCAGCATAAATACGAGTACTCGGGTGGACATTTGGCTAAGCTCTGTAAGATAAAAATTTCAACAATTAGTTAACTCTTAAGCCAAAACACAGGCATGCTGCAAGATATGGAAAGAAGTAACACAACTACCATTGAAAAAAACAAATGTATCTTTATTAGTACAAAGTTAGTAGCTAGGTGAAAGAAGTGGAATGGAATAGAATAAAGGGGAGAAATGGACCCCGGTGAGGAAACATGAACAAAAAATAAACAAAAGCAAAAGGAGGAGTGAACCATATATGACCTTAGAGTTCATACTTGTCTACATTTCAAGTCTTCTCCCACAAAGATGTTTATATCTAGAACTAAAAAGTTAATCAGAAAAAAAAAAAAGGAGGAAGCTAAATAAGATCAGAATGCTATGAACTCCGATGATAAGTTCGCCGACAATTGCCCTTCACCCACCAAAGCCTCTAAAATTGAAATGTGGTTGGATTCCAAAATCGAATTTCAGAACAACATAAATCAGCTCGCCGATATTTTGTTGAAGCTGAACCCCCGGGCTTCTTGTCGGGGGAAGAATGACCAATCGTCTCACAACAATTATTTCAAGGGTAATAAGGATTCGGAAAATGAGAATTTCTCGAGTAATCGAAGGTACTGGTAGTTTCAATTCCATCAATGATATTTATAGTAATTCCTCTTTTCTATTCAACCCTTGGCTTTAATCGGTTGTTAAATTTTATTGTTTCGTTTCGATTTCGCTTGATAGGTGGTCTGACAAAAATCCCTCTTTCTGGAGAAAAAAAGGTTTCGTTTTGTGGGTAATCATAGGTTGAATTTGATCTTCAATTGGTAATTGTTGTTGTTAGGTGAAGTCGAAGTTTCTCATCTGTGTATACTTTAATCCAATTTGGGTTCTCAAAATATTGACGTCGTCTGGAATTTCTATAATGTGCTGCCACTGCTCCATTTTTCCGCTGACTTCATTTTCTTCCCCCAAAATATGAATTTTTTTTGAAATGTTTTTAATGGTGTAACTTGTTCTTTAATCATATATGCTCAATCTATTGCTTGTTGGGTTTTGGGTTACAGAATTTAGAACGAAGAGGAGAAGAGGAAGGGAAGGTGGTGGGGATGAAGTAGAGAGTATGGCAGAAAGGTAAATATTATGAATTATCAAGTGTTATTACAAAGGCCAAAATAGAAAAATAGAAAAAAGAAAAGTGATGTGATGTCCATAAGTCAAACAACCAATTGAAAACAACCACCTATGTACAACAAGGTACGTGTCACTAAAACAAGGCATACATAACATCAAAAACTCTGCAAAAACATGCAAAACTATTGAACTTCCACCTCCCTCTTTTATAGTTTTGTGGATATACTATAATTTTTGTTTATAGATTATATAGTTATACTTATATATTATAATTTTTTTTTATTTTTTTTATATTTATGTTTATATATTATAGTTTTTCTTTATTTCTTATATAATTATACTTATATACTATAGTTTTCTTGTAAATCTTATATAGTTAAACTTATATATAATAACTTTTCTTTATATCGTATGTACTTATACTTATATATTATAGTTTTCTCTTATTTCTAATATAGTTACACTTATATACTATAGTTTTCATTTATTTCTTATGTAGGTATACTTATATAATATAGTTTTCATGTATATCTTATATACTTATAGTTATATACTATAGTTTTCCTTTATATCTTATATAGTTACACTTATATACTATAGTTTTCCTTTATTTCTTATATACTTACACTTATCTACTATTGTTTTCCTTTATTTCTTATATAGTTATACTTATATAATATAGTTTTCTTTTTATATCTTATATACTTATACTTATATATTATAGTTTTCTTTTATATCTTATATAGTTATACTTATATACAATAGTTTTCTTTTATTTCTTATATACTTACACTTATGTAATACAGTTTTCCTTTATTTCTTTTATAGATATACTTATATACTATAGTTTTCATTTATATCTTATATAGTTACACTTATATAATATAACTTTCTTGTATATCTTATATACTTATATATTATAGTTTTCCTTTATTTCTTATATACTTACACTTATATACTATAGTTTTCCTTTATTTCTTATATAGTTATACGTATATAATATAGTTTTCATGTATATCTTATATACTTATACTTAGATATTATAGTTTTTCTTTATATCTTATATAGTTACACTTATATATTATAGTTTTCTTTTATATCTTATATACTTGTACTTATATATTGTAGTTTTCCTTTATATCTTATATACTTACACTTATATACTATGGTTTTCCTTTATTTCTTATATAGTTATACTTATATACTATAGTTTTTTCTTTATATCTTATATAGTTATACTTATATAATATAGTTTTCCTTTATATCGTATAAACTTGTACTTATATACTATAGTTTTCCTTTATTTCTTATATAGTTATACTTATATACAATAGTTTTCCATTATATCTTATATAGTTACACTTATACAATATAGTTTTCCTTATATCTTATATACTTATACTTTTATACTATAGTTTCCTTTATTTCTTATATAGTTACACTTCTATACCATAGGTTTCCTTTATTTCTTATATACTTACACTTATATACTATGGTTTTCCTTTATTTCTTATATAGTTATACTTATATACTATAGTTTTCCTTTATATCTTATATAGTTATACTTATATAATATAGTTTTCCTTTATATCGTATAAACTTGTACTTATATACTATAGTTTTTCTTTATTTCTTATATAGTTATACTTATATACAATAGTTTTCCATTATGTCTTATATAGTTACACTTATATATTATAGTTTCCTTTATATCTTATATACTTATACTTTTATACTATAGTTTTCCTTTATTTCTTATATAGTTACACTTCTATACCATAGTTTTCCTTTATATCTTATATAGTTATACTTATATAATATGGTTTTCCTTTATATATTATATACTTATATAATATAGTTTTCCTTTACATCTTATATAGTTACACTTATATACTATAGTTTTCTTTTATTTCTTATATACTTACACTTATATACTATAGTTTTCCTTTATTTCTTATATAGTTATACTTATATACTATAGTTTTGTTATATATCTTATATAGTTACACTTATATAATATAGTTTTCCTTTATATCATATATACTTATACTTATATACTATAGTTTTCATTTATTTCTTATATACTTACAGTTATATACTATAGTTTTCCTTTATTTCTTATATACTTACACTTATATACTAGTGTTTTCCTTTACTTCTTATATAGTTATACTTATATAATATAGTTTTCCTTTATATCTTATATACTTATATTTATATACGATAGTTTTCTTTTATATCTTATATAGTTACACTTGTATATTATAGTTTTCCTTTATTTCTTATATACTTACACTTATCTACTATTGTTTTCCTTTATTTCTTATATAGTTATACTTATATAATATAGGTTTCGTTTATATCTTATATACTTATAATTATATACTTTAGTTTTTCTTTATATCTTAAATAGTTACACTTATATTCGTAACGTAATAGTTTAGGTAATATACATATCAAAAATCAAAAGCATGATCTAGTCCTCGTCTGGCTGCCGCCTGCTGCCAGATCCCTCCTCGTGAACTGAGTCGCGGAATATCAGGGACGCACGTGGAATGGGAGCGGCCGAAGGCGTCACGTTACCCATCAGATACTCGATTCCACGGATCATCCGATCTATAAGACGTGGAAGCATATCATCGTACTAGGCCAGATAAGCAGTCATCTCGCCGGCCACAAGCAGTGAGCGATGTATTAAAAAAACATTATAAGATAAACATAAATAAATTACCGTAAACGTAAGAAAATTACATATCGTGATAGTGGAAGCTGGTGGAGGTGGAGGGATAGGATCAACTGCATGTGGGTCATGTTTGGCGAACCGGAAATTCATATATGGATGAGACACCCGGTCAAGCCAATCGAGGTATGCCTCGTCACAATCCCACTCAAAGGTGGACGTGATAAGATCATGCAGCTCGATCAGCGACCTCAGGTCCGCATCCCACAGACAGTACTCATCCCCGTACTCCACAATGTATGCCCGTAGGGCCGCATGTCGGACACCTCTCTTCGGCTCCGGTGGCGCCTGAGGGATAAACTGCCTATAGCCGAACTGACAGAGGCAACAGTCGGGCAGGTACGGCTCTCACACGTCAAAACACTCGATGACGCCTCGACAAAGTGACGGAGCATACCTCGGATTGCTGAAGTTTAGCTTGTCCCACGGTTGCCACCGCACCTAAAATAAAATAAAAACATAGTCAGAAGACAAAAAAGTAATCGAAAAACCTGAAAGTCAAACGTGAAGCTTTTGGATTAAAACTTAATGGCGTCGAGAACCCGACGTAGGGAGATAAGGCGATCTGAGTCACTACCCTGAGGAGACTCCCTCTCGTCACGGGCTGTCGTCCTTGTATCCACCATGTGCTCCAGGTCGGGTGACGTGTGACCTAGAAAGGCGTGAAAGTAGGACCAGATCCACGTTTGCAAAAATGATATAATTGTTAGCATTTATACTTATAAACCGTAAAACCCAAATAAAAAGGTATTGCCCTTAGAAGCAGCGGACATCCGGCCAATCCTTGTGCTTGGGCCCGCGATGCCTGACCCAAATTCCGGTACAAGTTAGCCAGGACACCAACACCACATGCATAACGGACGGTGCGATCGTGGTCGAGGAAGAGCGACATATACTTCGCCTTCACCTTCTGTCCCGACTTGTTTGTAAAGACAGTACTGCACAACAACATGAGCAAGTACATCAAAGCTATATGACGCTCGTCCCTGAAATTAGTAACATTAATTTAATTATTAAATGTATAAAAAATTAATTAAAAACCCTAATATTAATAAAACTACAAATATATCACGTTTGGGCCACTTGACATAATAAGTTACACCGGATCTTCAAAGTTGTATTGATCGCAAAGCCGCCAGCTGAAAAAATAGATAAAACCAAATAAGTTTATCAGTAATATTTTAATTAAAATATATTAAATAAATAATAAATAGGTATATAGAAATTACTACTTGATGCCATCTGTGAGACGACGGCTACATCGACCCAAAGCATCCGCGATACAATGACAAATAGATCAGCGTTCGGCATATCAGATACAATCTCCGTCCCGTCGATGGGGATCTCCAAAATGTGGAAGACGTCGTGGAGTGTGATCGTGATCTCATCCCACGGAAAATGGAAGGAGTTCGTGTCCAGATGCCACCGCTCCACGAACACCGATATCAGCACGGGGTCCATCCGACGGAACTCGAGGAACCCCAGGGATGTGATGCCGCTCTGTTGCGCTAGCGACCACCACAAATTTGTATCATGCCTCTGAAACTGGTGGATCGTGGAGAAATGCGGGTGGCGGGTGTAGGGCTTCAGTATCTTCCTCAACTGAAACCCAATAAAGTAAAAAATATTATTATATAGAATAATAAATATATTATTATTTAAATATTTGATAAAATACGTATCGGATCGGGATGCACGGGTGGCATGGGAGGGTCGTGCGTAAGCCGCTCCGTATGCGTCCAAATAACGCCAGCGACGTGCGTCGGGTATGACACTAGGAGACTGCGCGACCGAGTACCTCCTAGCATCCACGCCTCCTCCTACTCCTCCCCCTCGTGAGCTGCACCTGCCACGGGAGGAGGGGGGCCCGCTGGCTCGGGTACGGGTCTCGCTGCCTCAATAACGGGGGGGAGGCGTATCATCCCTCCCCAAATCCTCGGCCATCAAAACGGGAGGGGGCTCGATGCCCTCGGCGTAATCACGCTCCAAGGCCGATGTTAATGCCTGCTCGTCGAAGACTTCGTCGGGCTCATCGAAGAGGACGTCCGCGTTGGGCATGGACGTGGCGCTGCTATCGCCCTCGGGATTCGACATAGATGCATCGTCTCCCGTGCCACCCTCATGAGCAGCATCTAGGCGCGGACCCAAATCTGCCGCACCTCCGTCGCCGCGTCGGGCCGATCCTGTGACCCGTCGTTGTCCTAGTCGACGGGACCCTCTGTATGGTTGTCGCACTAAATGCAACGACTGCTATGCCGCCTTTTTTTACCAATTTTGGAAAAAAAAAATATATTAAGATTTATTTATTAAATAAATATTTTTTTAAATATTTTTTAGTTTAGAGTTTTGATATATTTATTTTAATTAGATATTAAATCCTTAAAAAGACCATTGTTTAACTTTTTTGATTATATTAAATATTTTATATTGTTTATTTAAATAATTGCTTAATTTTAATTTTTTAGTAAAAATATTATATATTTGTTTACTTAAATAAGTTTATGATTTTTTGATATTTCTAATTTTTATACATTTAGTTCTAATTTATAACTTATTAAAAGAAATCCTAATTTTTTTATTCTCATTTCATTTTCAATTTCAAAAATTATTTGATTCAATTACAAAAAAGTATACTATCATAGCATAAATTCATAATGTAAACATTTGGTGCATTAATCGATCTAATCGAAATTTATTAGTGCATATCTAAACATTTCTATTTAATTCAATGTAATCTAAACATTTCATGCATTTCTAATCCAAATTCACTGTATAATCTAAACATTTCTATTTATTCGATATTTTAAATTAAATACAGACTAATACATACTAACAACCTATTCTAAGTCCAGCATCATAAACGTCTATTCAAAGTCCAAACGGATATTATAATTTCAACCGAAATAATTATACAAATTTTATTTTACCCGTCGTAAACCTCCTCCTCGTCCTGTCCCGACAGGCGTCTCGTCTGAAGTCGAAGTGGACGCGCCACGGCCACGAGTACGAACGCCACCGGTCCGACGCCAATGAACTCGACCGCGACCGCCGGCGTCCTCCTCCACCACCGCTTCGACCGTCGGCCGAGCCTCAGTCGCCGCACCGCCACCACCAGTCGCTGCCACCTCTAGGATTAGACCGCCATAACCAATCGCCTCCTAGACTTCACCGCCACCACTAGTTGCTCTGCCGCCATGCCACCACCACCAACGTCCTCGGCCACCGCTCCACCACCACAATCCGGGGAGCTCATTTTTTTGGGTAATTCGGATGGGAAGGGAAGGATTGGGAGAGATTTGGGGGGATTTGGGGGATTTCTGGAAATCAGCCGCCGCTGTCTGCAAATTTTTCGAGAGGAAGAAGAAAGAAGAAGAAGTGAGTCGCGCAACTCTCTTAACCTACAGAGCGTACGCCAAAATCTTACGTATGATTTTTTTTTAAATTCATACGTATTTTATACAAATTTGTCTTCTATGCTCGTATTTGGCTTATGACAGATCTTTGCGTAATGAATTATAGTACGAAAAGGCAAAAAATGGAGTGTACATAGAAACTGCCATATAAAGAGGTCTTCCATAAGACTCCATATCTAGATACAAAATAAAATAAATGCATTATAAACATAAACACAATAAAATATGTTATATAAGTAGTCTTCAATAAATTTAGTATTCATTTAGTTTATTTATTGTCAATATATATATTTTCCTTATTTAATTGTCAACAATTTAAAAAAATTATAATTTTTAGTTATTATAAACTGTATGTTTTAAACACCCGTGCATGAGAGGGATACTAAACTAGTTAAAGTATTAAACACTCCCGCGCATGACATAATAAAATTAGTTCCTTCCGAAATCCGGAACTTGAAAATTTCGGAACTTGAAATTGTTCTAGCTAGCTAGTTTCTAGATACATCCCTGCCTGTACTCCATGTGAATTTAATTAGGACCGCACAACCCAACTAAGACTTGGTTTCATTAATGAGCCCTGCTATTTGTATGCGTAATTTTACAGGTCACTAGAGGTCAAAGCTCGAACCCGAGTTAATGGTTAATACTTTTTGTGTTGTGGAATATTTGAAAGTGGAAGAATTTGGAGTTATTGCTTATAGTATTGTAGATTCAATATACTAATTTTTTTTATAGGGATTGAGTGAAGTAGGTTATATTGAAATGTTAAAATGTTTTAATCTATATACAATAATACAAACGTAATATGGTAATTAACGTAGAAGTGCTAATGTAGATTTTTTATAGAATCTTTTGGATTTACAACAAAATATATTATCCTATTGTTATTTGTAATATTCAATAAATATCTTTGGATTTTTTCATAGTAGGGATGTTTGATACATTGTAAAATTTGCATGTTATTTTATTAACTATGTGTGATTGTGTCCCTCATGTTTTAGTTTCTTTAAAATATTTGTTTGTACTAATTGTGATTGATAATTTTTAAATAGATTATTTAGGTTTTGTAAGTTATAGTTTAATTTGTTGTATAATAGAACAGAATAATAGTTGAAATTGCACTTATTTTTTTTTTCTTTGATATATGTATATACAAGTTGAATATATTAGTATACTTATTCAGATCGAATACAAATATTAATTTTATAATTTTGTTTGAATATCCAATCTGATAAATCGAATTGACAATCCTTCTATTAAGTATAATTATTGTAATAATGTTTAATATTATGCCTTGTAATGTAAATACCTCAAATATTGATCATCATTCTCAAAAATACAAATCATGACTTCATCTATCAGAGCCACCGCTAACCCTAATTCCCAAATTTCTTCCATGCCCAAATTTCAGGAAGCATATCTTCACCCTCTTTCACCAAATCGACTACTCTCCCTCAATTTTTTGGCAATTTGACTACCTCTTTCCCAATTTGTCTTCTCCTTCTTCGTTAACTCTCCTTCTAATTTCTCCTTTTCTTTGACCTCCAATGGCATATGACTCTGAAACCAGCGATATCGACTCCTCTACTGCTCCAACGCTTCATACAACACCGACTTCGACCGTCTCCGACACCTCTTCTGGTTCGAGTATTGCTTCGATCACTCTCCAACCGTCCTTCGTCATCCCAACACACATCTTCGAGTCTGTTCCCGAGCCAACTTTATATTGGTCGCCTTCTCTTGCAACTCAGTCTCAAGTCTCATCTAATCCAACCCTGGTTAAAATTAAGGACTAAAGCCCATTTATTCTTTCACCTCCTCCTTTGTTTGAACTTTGAACCCTCAACCGAGTGACCAACCCTATTTTTCCGCCGCCTCCTTCCTCTGTACTTCGTAGTGGTTGTTGATGTAACGTCCCAAATTAACCACCAATGGGGAGTCCCAGCGCCAGGAATTTCCTGCAGAAATTCCCTCAGGCAAGTTAAGGAAGAAACTCGACCTGTAAAATCTAAAACCTGGACAAGGATGGCTCCCTGATTTTTAAACTTATTCTATGGAGGGTTTTCCTGAAAATTTAATATGCATAGGGGTCGGCGTACACAGACGCTTCCACGACCCGCTTAAATCAATCAGGTATAGCATAACAGAAAAAGGGTATGACATACATAAAATCCCCATCCTAGAATTTGCATCATGTCGCATGGCCTTCTCCATTCTCTCGCTGCGCTACCTGAAATACAACCAGTTTTTCCCACATAAAAGGGTTAGTCTACATCCAGACTAAGCAAGTTATAAGCGAATTGATTACGTACTGTAGCATAAATAAAGGAATCACTCATATGCAGATACCACAACAACCTACAACCTAATGTTATAATTGACTATATATGCATGAATAGAGAACCCATATACCACAATGCGCATCCAACTGAGCATAGATTCCATCACAGATCTTGTCATAGTAAATTCACTAAAAACCCAACTGGACCACATATTATATTACATATCAAATTACAGTAAATCCCATAAGTACCTAGCTGGACCACATATCACATTATAGATCACGTCACAGTAGTTCCTATAAGTATCCAACTAGATCACATATTGCATTACAGATCACATTACAGTAGTTCCCCAATGGCTATAGTAGTTACATTTGAAAGTATGCAATCTCTAGTATCACCCAGAATAATCACTAGATGTAAATAATTCTAACTGTATGTATGCCAGATCAAGTACCAGATAGAATATTAACCCAGATGCAACTATCACATCTCAATGGTTCTATTAAGTATTTATCTAAACCACACATTACGTCATAGATCACATCACAGTGGATCCTATAAACATCCAATTCCCATATTAAATTACAGATCTCATTACCGTAATTCCCATAAGTATCCTACTGAATCACATATCATCGGGATTAAAATCCATTATTCAAAATCTATACTCGGGCATACATCTTTTAAAGAAAACTCAATAAAAATAAACATTTACGAAAACGTTTGGAAAACATTTACGAAAACGTTCGAAAACATGCCCAAGCACTTTTGGACATGAAGGTACCTTCTATTCTCATTACATACCTTTACCCGCGGGTCGGAAACGACATCGTTAGCTAGGCGATCCAGCCTCCCCAATACAGGTAAAGCACCTACCTTGACATACCCAACCCGGACTCCGGGGGTAACAAGGGATGTATTCAGTTAAAACCATTTTTAAAATCAAGCGAGGCTCGAAACATCCTTACCCGCAAGAGTATAAAAATCATAAATCATGAACGCATCATCACATGGATCAATCCCAATGATTCACAACAACTCATCATACAAATTGTACACCCGCAATATCACACGACAAATCCATAATACGACCTACCCGCACACATTATCAGCACAATAAGCAGTTCTAAGCATGACCAACCATACCCCAATTCAAGACTAGGAACGACCATAGCATGTGCCCATAGATGATATAAACTCCAACAAGTATATATTTTCAAATATTTAATATGGAATCTATACCTAGCATACGAAGGTGATTACCAACACAACATCGCATTACTACAAGATCAACCACAATAATTCACATCAAATCTATATTATCACTTAACTCACAAACATGAATGATCCTAGCATGTACTCATTAATGAAATAAACTCCACATATATATATCAAGAATACCTACGTATCATGAAATTCTTATCTAACCTACAAAATACAATTACCACCCAATACTCATATATATATATTCATATTTACGGTATTCCTGAACAGTCTGATAACCTAAACTTATACCAAGTACGTAAACATTCACAAATAACTTGCCTTAGTGGATTTTTACGCCAAGAAATTCTCACGTTGTAGCTATCTGGGCGTCTGACGTCCCCCGTCTTGCAAAGTCGCAGTAAATACCTGATTCTACAATACAACACTGATTTGGGCATAACTTTTGATATACATATCCAAATTAAGATCTGTAAAGTTCCTCATACTCGTAAGATAATTCATCACCTTATGAACCCATCCACATATTTTCGGTAATTACAGAATGTGCCCAGAATTTTCCAGAAGTGCGCAGAAATGCCCAATTTCAAACTTCCACTTCCAATCTTTCCAATCCAATCCACCTAAGTACCTCTTTTACACAAAAGCATCCCAATCATGGGATTAGGTCTAAGGAAGCTAAGAAGGTGTTACCTTACAATTCCTTGGCAAGGAAGGATGCAAGGCTTGAAGAGGGAATTGAAGCTCCTATGGAAATGGTTGGACCACACCCACTGTACAACAGTAGCAACAGCCCCCCAGCAGCTCAAAACACCGTTGAACAGCAGCCAAGGGCGGAGGAAAAACAGAGGAGGCGACCTTTTCCGGCGGCGGGCTGCATAGCTCACAAGGAGAAGGGTGTGAAGAGGGAACCTCCATGGCTGCTGCTGCACGTGAAAGAAAGAGAGGAGGGAACCGTGAGGGAGGTGTGTATGGCGGTGGACATGGAGGAGGAGAGGAGCCGTGAGCATGGAGGAAGAAAGGAGGAGAGTGGTGGTGAACACCATGGGAGGCGGCCATGGTTTTGGTGGTGCGTCCCCAAGGGAGGGAGGAGGCAGCCAAGAGGAAATAAAAGGAGGGAGTATGGAGGTGGAGAGGGAGTAGGAATGAGGGAGGAGAATTCTAGAGAGCTTAAGGAGAAATATCTCTTTAAGAGATAAACATGATCCTATATAGGTAATTATAAAAATCTATATTGTTTTCTAGTGGTTAAGGTTATTTTGATTATATAATATATGTATATATTTATATATATATATGTATGTAGTATTAAAATACCCTACTAATTACTCAAAAATAATTCTAGCGTCGGTACTACAAACCATTATCCGCAATACTCGCCAACATTTATAATTACAACTTGTAGTAGGAATTATATTAGAGTTAATAATCGAAATAAAATATTAATACACATCTTATAATGATATTTCAGAAAATATCTAAGTCTATTATGTGTATCCATCTATACCCACGAGACAATCCTAAACAGAACTTATAGCACACGAGACGTTCAAATACCGCTATTCAACGAAGCGGCAACAACTCAAATATTCAAATCATACCATCAATTCATAATCATAGTAAACATAAAATATATTGACTCCACTAGAATAAGTTAGAGCGACAAAATTGTAAGTTATAACCCAAACTCGTCTTCTAAAAAAAATCTCGAGTATTACAGTTGTTGCTTGCTTGCCTGCTTCGCACATCACCCACCGCCACCGGCCTCCACCGCCTTGAGTCCCCACGATTGACGCCCTAACCTCCCACGCCGCGGCGCCAAGAGTCACCACCACCCACCGCCTCTAGTCATCCACGCGGCCACGCCTGCTGCAGCGCTGCTTGCTTGTCTACTTTGCATATCACCTACCGCCTCGAGTCCCAACGGCCGATACCCCAACCTCCTCCGCCACAGCGCCAAGAGTCACTGCCACCCCCCGCTTCACCCGCCTCCAGTCCTCCACCGCCAATGGTCAAATTCGTGTTCTCTACTTCTCTTTGCTAAAAAATTAAAATCTCATGTTCTTTAGATTTTAGCATCATAAACTATATTGGAAGTGTGAGGTGGCTAACGTTTTAATAAAATTTATACCAAACATATGATCTTAAGTGTACACATTGCTAGACAACTTACCTTTTCGGCTTTTCTATCTTTACCAAACAAAAATAATAACATATGGCTAGCATTCTAAAAAGATATGATTGCAACTTTATATTTGTATATATGTACGTATCATGTATGATATTTGATTGTGATCAATGTGTACTTGTGGATTTAAATGTGCACATGGAGGACAAGGTAGCAGCAGCAGCTGCCATTTAATCTGTAGTATTGTTTCCATTTTCTTGAGTTTGGAGTCTTTTGTTACTTGTTAGTTGTTAGACTAACTTGAATGTTGTGGAATTCTCAAGTAGTGAAGTTGAGCTTATGCAAATCAATTTACATCCCTTGGAATGAAAGAAATGTTTTGACATAATTATCCATTGTAGGATCCAAAAAGATGAGTGAAATACGCAATATGCATGGAAATGTTCTAGCCTATGTACATCTTAAATGCATTTACTTATGGTTGAACCAGGACTGATTTCTTTTCCTGTTTTGCAGGGTTGAACTGATTTTCTCTTTCTTCCTTTTCTAGGAGGACTTTCAGCTATAAGATCTTGGACTTGGTATTGCTGTTTGGTAGCATTCCCTTTGCAACTGAATAAGGTAGCTTGAATGTGTCAATGAAGAAGTTGTAATATAGTATTTCAAGTGTCAATTTTGTAGTATTCATTGGTATATAATTCAAGAAAGAAATGTTATCTACACAACACATTATGCACAATGGAGAACACAAACTCAAGAAATTAAATTAATAATACGAAATATGTATCTCTAGCTTTCTATCATGCGTTAAAGATATGGTGATATATAGTTCATTTGCCCAATAAGTACTGAACTAATAGAGTAATGGTTATATTGATATCTAAGTTGCCGTAGGACATGCTTAGTACTACAATAATAGCATAAGAGTTATTCATGTATGCTTACTTTTGAAATAAAGCAACTTTTACTTTAAGCAAGTATAGGATATGCTATGGCTAGAGTAAATATAATAGTTGCAAATGATGGCATCCTATGTTGAAGATTTGGTAAGAATGTCATGTTTGTATTTTTCATATGTTCCCCTTAATACATATGTTGTGTTTGCTGGATTTTTGAACTATGCCTTTATCATCTGGTCTTTGTTGTATTGAATTGCTGCCCTCACAGTGAAAATCTAGATTTAATTTTTCCTAAAATCTTGAAGTCGTAATGTATGAATATAAATTATTAAAACGATGACTAACCAAAAAGCCTGTAACATGCTCTACTGGCCAAAGTTTTGAGAAAGTTTGATTGTTAATATTTTATAGCCTACAAAATGTAGTATCTTACATACAAAAGTTTGATTATTAATTTACTATATATTGACATTTAAGGTGGATTGTTAGTAAAGATTTTCGCATAGAGTTTAATACCTGAACATGCAACTGCAAGAATGATCCTACATGAATGTTTTGCCAATACCTCCTGTGCCATATAAAAAAGAAGCGCCCATCTTGTTGGTCATTTGTAAGATAACAATCAAGGAATTTAGAACAAGTCTTGGTGAGTTTAAATTTTCCGGCAGTGGTAACACTTTATGACATCTACAATAAAGGAACAAATATTAGTTTCCAGAAAACTCTTTTTCATTTGGGTAAATGCTCAACATGTGTATAAGTAAAGAAACTTGCATATAAGCTACTTTCCATATGAGTGCATTGCATCCCACTTTTGGCACACCATAACTTTGATTTCACACTCAACCGTTACACATAGTTGGGAGAGGTCTACACATGTGTTCTTTTTCATGTGTTTTGGCCAGTGTGGACACTTTTTTGAACTTCTGTTTGGAGGAATCCATTGTGGCTTGTTGTGGGGAGACGATAAGAGGAGGAAATAGGATTTATAGGGCATAGATTTCAATGGTGTGGGAAGGTGAAAGGGTTGCGGCAGTTGGAAAAAGAGAGGCTCACAAAATTTGTTTTGGAGTAGTAAATGAGTTTTGTGAAGGCTGAAGCTGGAAAGGTGTGACTGAATAAATTATGTTTTATGCAATTAATGTGGTGTTGTTTTATGCAATTACTGATTTGTTACAATTGTAACCGGAGGTTATCTTTTTTAGGGAGGTGGAAGGGTATGTTGGAGAAGGGACTTCAAAGCAATCAAATTATTGCAGCCGGTTTAGTATTCAACGTGAAGTTAGTTCATCATATTTGTGTATGTGTATATATATTATCCATTGGGCATGTGATATAATAATCTGTGATTTGGATATTTGTTTTATACAATATGTATTTAGAATGTGCCTATGTATTTAAATTGTGTCTATACACAATACGCATCTTGTATATATAACTTACCTTAGACTAATTTTGTCGTTTGTATTTTTCACAATTGCTTACTATCATATGTATATAGGGAGGTGAAAGGAACGTGTTGGTGAGTTCATGAGTAAAGAAGGTGTCATATATATAAATTTGGATTAGACTCGTTCAATGCTCTGTAATATAGGGAAATTAGGGAATTCTGATTTTGTACAATTCATTCAATGATGCCAACAAAATGTTAATTTTATACGTTATTAGATTAGATTAGATAAAAGATAGATATATTTTGATATTTTGATGTATGTTAGCAATGTATATTCTGATGGGCCTTTATTTGAGTTCACTATTGGGTATGGAATTAGGCTTATTTTGTAATTACGGACTGGTGTTTTTGGTTGAAGGAATCTCTTTTGTTGGGTCATGCATTAACACACCGCACATGCATGTGTGACCCAATATTTAATCGGCTAATATTTTATCTTTCATGTGTGGCCCAATATGTAGTTGGGCCAAAAAAATGAAATTGGACCAATACCGTATTACTCAGCTATTGTGAGGCAAACGTTTTGGAGAATTAAAGTAGAACATTAATGAGGGAAAAAATGCTAACTTTTATATATAGTTAGATTTTGTCAAGTACATCATAATCCAATTCACCGCTCTCATATAGTTTGGAATTCGGGTCCGTTTGGATTTCAATTAGAATGCATTATCTTGCATGAAGGAATATGTCATTTAATCAAGATGACAATTACTAATAGTAGAATAAGATTCTAATAGAGATTTGTAATCCGGATGTTTTAGGTAGTCTTAGTTCTTTGCTAGAAGCCAACTATGACTTATGGGATAAACCAGATTTGACCCATTGCTATTATATTTAGGTCCTATAAGTTCACACACAATAGAGTTATTGGGCTAGATCAAAGCAACCCGAGGACCATAGTGGGACAAGAGAATTTCGGCTATATGGTAATTTTGGAAGAGTGGATTATTCATCAAGTAATAATAAAGTGTTATCTATTTACTTGATGACATAAAGAAAGTTATCTTTTGGAAAGATAAGATATTGTAGTAACCATAAATATCCCTTTCTAAGTAAAAGGAGATTTATCTTATGAGATATAAGATAAGATAATATATAATTGTTATATATAATTTCTTATTTTTATAAGATAATAAAATAAGTATAAGAAGATATATACATTCTTCTAATTGGAAAATGTGACTTTACGTGAAAGTTGCAAACACTCCACAAAGTGAAATCACGTACGGCCGAACTCCAAATAGGTGGAAAGAAAAGCTTTGCTTATTTCTTGTTCGTTCGTTCTAGCAAACGAAGACAGAGAAATCTTGTAATGTGCTCGTGTGGACTAAGTAGGGGAGTCACAATTGAGGCTCTATTCTTCCGGGAAATCCCGAACACAAGTTTTGCATCAAAAGGCATGTTACTCTTTCATATATGATTCGTATCAAATTTATGCATGAAATCCTAAGTTAGATGTTAGAAAACTGTTTTCTTAAATTTCCCTTAAAGCATCTAAATCCCTATAGTGGTATCAGAGCCTCTTGCATAAATTGATATGATCATGATTAAAGTTGTTAATTTTGATGCATGTTCTTGATTATTTTGGTTCAATTTAGTGGTAAAATTGATATATGGATTAACATGTATGATTAAAATTATGATTTTAATTGATGGAATGCATAAAGTTATGACTTTCATGTATATAATATACTCAAAAAATCAGCCCTTAGGGCCAAAATTTTAAGTGTAAAAAATTCTGATTTTTTTTATTAATTTTGACCCCTAAATCGATTTGTATGTTTAATTTATGCAAGAGATATGATTTCTTGTATAAATCATAATCACACATTTAAAATACTAGATTTTTCATGTTGGTGAAAATTGATTAAAAGCCTAGAAATTTAGAATTTCATGCCTTGAATGCCCAAAGTTGAATAATTTTGTGTGAAATTGGTTCATACACTAAATTTTTCAAAAAAACATTAATTTTCTGGAAATTACACCATATTTTCTTTAAAACCATCAAAAAAAATTAATTGTTACAAAATTTGAGTGGGAGAAGGGTAAAACCGTGGCTGGGTGGCCAAAATGGCTCACGGCGGTTCGATGGTGGTCGGAGGTGGTCCGACGATGGCTCGGCGGAAGGGATGGGGCGCGCGGATGGTGGATGGCCATGTGGGCTGGTGGTTTTGGTTGGGGGTTGATGAGGGTTAGGTGGCTAGGGTTAAGGTTTGTTAGCCTAAGATCCTAATTGCCTAAATTATATATGGTAACAAGATATCTTATCTCTAGAGTATATTTTATCCAATTATATATGGTAATGATTAATATTGGTATTAATTCCATATATGATTTTATTGAATTAAATAAATAAAAAGATTGGATTAAATATTTGGATAATTTAATATGAAAAGTCTATTAATATGATTAATAGTCTATTATTGTCTATTCATATTTGATATTGTATTATGCATGTATGATTTAATATTATGATATTATTATTGCATGCGGTGACTGGTATGGCCCAAAATAGGATAGAAAATACGATATGCGTATCGTTATTGTTTTCTTGTACACGATATGCGTATCGACATGTATTTTTGTAATTTAGTTTTCAATAAAATAGATTAGATTTACATTATGTAATACAAGAGAAGAAAATCCTATGAAGATTACAGGATGGAGATCCAAAGGAGAATCAAGGTTGGAGATCCAAGAGAGAAGAAAAATCTATGAAGATTAGATCTTATGAGTTTTTAGGGGCCATACTAGGATCACATTTATTTATTGCATTTATTTTGCTTTAAATATCTCCAAGTTTATGTTTCCTTGTTTATTTATGCTATTTAGTTCACTAGTAAATAGACTTGCATGATAAACCTAGTTCCCTTAGAAGAAAATTGAGATTTTGCCTTTCCAAATCATAATCTATGAGGCCCTTGAAATTTGATGGATAGGTTTTTCCAAAGCAAGGTGTCCATCTTTGACCTTGGGATAGTACAGATAAATCTATATAAGGGATTTATAACCTTGATTTGGTTATACTCAACAAAATGCCAAAAGATAAAGTTTTGGATTTTTAGGCATAGGATAGATTAGACATAAGATGTATCTATCAACCAAGAGTTATAAATGTTATAACTAGTAAAAGTTACTTACCTTGATCACATAGGATTTAGGGAAGTGCCAAAGTACGCCTAAAGTCTTATCTGAAACAGGATCTGGGAATCATTTTATTCAAAGGGAAAATATTAATGAATAAAATGGCATTAACTTATTTATGTTTAAAGCATGTTTAATTTTTTTAAACTATTGCATGACAAGCATGATTTATATTTTGCATGTTACTTCTGTTGTAGATATCATGTCTATAAATAATAACCCAACAATCATCCAACTACGTTCGATTCTTGAGAAGAATAAGCTGAACAGAAACAACTTCCTCGATTGGGAAAGAAATCTAAGAATTGTTCTAAGGTCTAAAGGAATATAGAATGATCTTGACACCCCTATCCCAAAATTGACTGTTATGTCTACTCCAGAGGAGATAGAAGAGGAAAAGTATATCAGAGATAAGTCAGTTATTGTCACTTGTCTTATGCTGGCCTCCATGGAATTGAACCAACAAAAGAGGTTTGAGAGGATGGATGCCTACACCATCATTCGTAACCTGAAAGTTATGTTTCAGGAGCAAGCAAGGACGGAGAGATATGAGACTCATAAGGCAATTCTTGATTGCAAGCTTGCATGAGGCAAGCCAGTTAGTGCTCATGTGTTCAATATGATTGGACATTTTGAGAACATGAAAATATTTGGCTTCCCCTATAGTCAAGAGTTGGCTACAAACATCATACTCCATTCTCTGCATGATTTATTTGCTCAATTCAAGTTAAACTTCAATATAAATGGAGTTGGAAAAACACTTGAAGAGCTACATGGGATGCTCAAAATAGCTGAGCAAAATCTCTCTGTTGACACAAAAAAAGACATTCTGATGGTCAACAAGGGAAAAGGGTTCAAGAAAGGGGCACCTGTATATCAGAAGAAGAACGTGCAAGGGAAGGGCAAGCAAGTTGCACAACCCAAGCAAACTTCTGAAAAAGCTAATGTAGCTGCTGACCATGATTGTTTCTACTGCCATGCCAAGGGGCATTGGAAGAGGAACTGCCCGAAATACCTGGAAGATAAGAAGAATGGAACTTTGAGTTTCAATTCAGGTACGGATGTTATAGAAATCTTAACAGCTAAAGTTTCGACTTCGGTATTAGATACTAACTGTGGTTCTCACATTATTTCAAATGTGTAGGGACTAAGAAGAAGTAGAAGCTTAGCTAAGGGAGGGGTAGACCTACGCGTTGGAAATAGAGCAAGGGTTGTTGCACTTGCCATTGGAGATTATAATCGACCTTTACCTTCTCGTTTAGTATTAGAACTAAATAATTGTTATTTGGTCCCTTCTATTACTAGAAACTTTATTTCGACTTGTGTTTTGGATATTGAAGGCTATGATTTTAAAATCAAAGATATTTTTTTTCTAATTTCAAGGATAATGTCTTTTATGCCGATGCACTAGTGAGTAATGGACTCTATGTGGTGGAACAAGGATCCAAAATCTATAACAAAAACACCAAAAAGCAAAAATCAAATGATTTTGACATCACCTATCTATGGCATTGTCGATTAGGTAACATTAGCTTAAATCGCATGAAGAAGCTCCAAAAGATTGGACTTCTAACCTCATTTGATTGTGAGTCATTTGAAACATGTGAATCTTGCCTAATGGGAAAGATGACAAGGTCACCTTTTACTGGGGTAAGTGAAAGGGAAACTTTGCTTTTGTCCTTAATACATACAAATGTATGTGGACCAATGAGCACAAAAGCTAGAGGTGGTTACAGATACTTCATAACCTTTACTAATGATTTAAGTAGATATGGATACATATACTTAATGAATCATAAGTCTGAATCTTTTGAAAAGGTCAAAGAGTTTCATAATGAAGTTGAAAATCAACTTGGCAAGAAAATTAAAGCACTACGATCTGATCGTGGTGGTGAATATTTGAGTCAAGAATTTGATCATCATTTATGAACCTGTGGGATCCTCTCACAACTAACTCCACCAGGAACACCACAATTGAATGGTGTGTCTGAGAGGAGGAATAGGAACTTGTTGGACATGGTTCGGTCTATGATGAGTTTTGCGGATCTTCCAATATCTTTCTGGGGATATGCTCTCACAACCGCAGTGTTCAAACTAAACAGAATTTCGTCCAAAGCTGTAGATAAGACACCATATGAGTTATGAATTGGAAGAGTTCCAAGTCTGTCTTTTCTAAAGATCTGGGGATCTGAAGCTTATGTAAAACGTTTACTAGCAGACAAGCTTGCACCCATATTAGATAAGTGCTTCTTTGTAGGGTATCCTAAGAAAACAAAAGGATGCTACTTCTATAATCCCAGTGAGCACAAAGTTTTTGTTGCTAGGGATATTGTCTTTAAAGTTTTTATTGCTAGGGATATTGTCTTTAGGGAAGAAAAATTATTTCCAAGAAGTCAAGTGGGAGAAATGTTAATCTCGAAGAAGTTCGAGAAGAGAAACAAATTGAGCAACAAGATGACATGGATTACACCATGCCAAAGACGACGGTATTTGGAGACCTAATCACGCAAGGGGAGGCAACTCATACACTAGAGGTAGTGGAGTCGCAAGACCCCATTCCTATCGTTCCTTCAGAATCTGATTCTAATGAGATTCCACAAAATGTTATGGAAAATCCTCTTGTTGTTCAGTCTACACGTTGATCAGATAGGCCCAGAATGCAGCCAAAGAAATACGTTGATTTCATATTGACTGCGGGTTTGGACATCCTACTTTTGAAAAGTGAGGAGCCTACTACATACAAGCAAGATGTGACGAGTCCAGACTCCGAGAAATGGCACATAGCCTTGAAGTCTGAAATAAATTCCATGTCTGAGAATCTAGTATGAGACTTGACAAATTTTCCAAATGGATTCATGGTATTGAGTATGATGAAACCTTCTCACCAGTTGTCATGATCAGATCCATTCGGATAATCCTAGCAATTGCAGTTCATTATGATTAAGAGATCTGACAAATGGATGTCAAGACCGCTTTTCTAAATGGGTACTTAGAATAGGATGTGTACATGAAACAACTTGAGGGTTTTGAGGATCCACAGAATCCTAGGAAAGTATGCAAGTTTAAGAAGTTCATTTATGGACTTAAGTAGGCATCAAGGAGTTGAAACCTTCAATTTGATGAAGTAGTCAAACAGTTTGATTTCATTAGATGTTTAGTGGGAGCAAAGTGATCTTCCTAGTCTTGTATGTGGATGACATACTACTCATTGGAAATGACATTCCTATGCTAGAGCTTGTTAAGGTCTAACTTAATAAGTGTTTTTCAATGAAAGACTTGGGAGATACTGAGTACATATTAGGCATAAAGATCCATAGAGACAGGTCTGATAGACAAATTAGGCTAAGTCAAGGAACTTATATAGATAAGGTTCTTGACAGGTTCAATATAAAGAGCTCTAAGAGAGGAATCTGACCTATGCAGCATGGCTCACAACTTAGCAAGACGTAGTGCCCAGTAGCACCTGCTGAGCTAGAAGAGATAAGTAGGATTCCTTATGCGTCAGCAATAGGATCCACCATGTATGCCATGATTTGTACTCACCCAGATGTTGCATACACTTTGAGTATGTGTGATACACACAATTATATTGTGTGTATAGACGGAGTTTTAGCATATATTTAGTGGTGTTTAGGGAAGCATTGGAGCTTTACTGGAGCATTGGAGTGGAGACACTGAAGACGTCACTTGGAGGCATTTTAGGAGATTTCTGGAGCTGAAGCGAAGAACCCCCAAGAAGTGCTCTGGCGGCGATCGCCGCACCCGTCAGCAGTGGATCCGAACTCTTTTATTTCCTTATTTCATATTTTATTTCTATTAGTGTTTTTATTATTTCGTTTTAATTTATCTTTAGAGACTTATTTCCTTTTAGTATTTAAGGGTAGATGGAAGGCTTGTTTCCGGGGGAACCCTACTTTCATTGTTTTTCCTTTCTACGTACCTTGCTATGAAGAACTAAGCCTCCCTTGCTTAGTCAGACAATTGAAGCTTTCGTCTTGATTTAGTTGTGAGATTTTCGTTCCTTATCTATCGCATGGATTTTATCTATTCTCTTGCTTGAATTGCTTATGATTAATATTGACAGTTTCTAGCCTGCGCAACTAGGTATTGTCTCTATTGATTGATTGCTAGATTTAGATTGTTACTGGTTGAGCATATCTTTATCGGAGTAGCAACTGCATCGTACTAGTAACTGGTTGTGCTAGTCTTATGTAGAAGAGAACTGATTTACATTCTAGTATAAAAGCTGGTTGTTTTATGCTAGATTGTATCCTATCTATATTCCTATCCTTAATGTTGCTGTTAAACTGAATCTTGATGGTTTCATGGTTGTTTAATTAGTTAGTGCTATAAGTATATGGTTGTGCTTGTAGTTACTTTAGAAAAGGAATAGTAATTTCCATTGCATGAGATATTGAATGATTATCTATGATCAACTTATCATACAAATAGTGGATGTTTGTTTGGCTGAGCTATTTCCCCAATTACTGAATTCATCATCTTTCGTTTGTTTGCTTTTGCATGCTTAGTGATTCTAAAACATACAAAACCTCCCTCTGGTTACTTTAAGATTGACATAGAAATTATACATAAAGATAGAATCTGTCTCCATGAGGACTCGACCCTTACTTACTTAGGACTACGGTTTAAGGTTTGTTTGGATTACTTGCATAGCAGTAATTAGCACGACAAATTGATGTTATCAAAATTGGCGCTGTTGCCGGGGAGGTGACAATAATCTATTTTGTGTGTGTGATTTGTGTGCCAATCTTGGTGTGAACCTATCTTATGGTTCACACCCGTGTTACTAATAATTCACCTCTTGTTTTTGATCCAGAAATTGAGAGAACTCTCTCCCAAACTCGCAGGGCTGCGCGTTTATTACTCCAGGAAGCTGAAACTGAAGCAATGGCATTAGAACGTGTTACTCTTGAATCCTTGACATCCCCAAACCTGGAGCAACCGGTTAGGGCTGTACAATTTCCTGCCCTTGCTGATGGGGTAAAATTTGATCTTAAGACAAGAGTAATCCATTTACTTCCGAAATTCAATGGGACGCCACTGGAAGACCCTATCAAGCACCTGAATGAATTTCATGAAGTCTTCACCAGCATGTGCCCATCTGATATCACTGAAGAGCAGATGAAATTGAAAGTTTTTTCCTTCTCTCTGAAGGAGACGGCTAAGGACTGGTACCACTCTCTACCGTCAGGCGGCATTACTACTTGGGTGAACTTGAAGAAGGTGTTTCTTGATAAATACTTTCCAGCAATCAAATCAAACCATCTCAAGAAGAAAATCAGCAACATAGAGCAATGTGCTAATGAATCTCTCTATGACTATTTTGAGCGATTCAAGAGTCTGGTGACTAGTTGTCCTTATCATGGTTATGCTGCTCATGATCTGATTCTCTATATTCACGGAGGGCTCCGCGAAGAGGATCGTAGGATGGTAAATTCTGCTTGTGGTGGGAACATTATGAAAAAGACATCTGAAGAGGCAATGGAGATTTTTGCTACACTAGCTGATGATTCTACGCAATTCAGCGGAAGAGGTTCTCGAGGTCTGCTGGCAGTTGGTTCTAAACCTCCTATTGATCAAGCTGATTTTGATGTGCTGAAAGAAGAAGTGAGGCATCTGAAGCTGAAAGGAACACCTCAGCAGGCTAAAGCCTGTGAGATTTGTCAAGATGACTTGCATCCTACTGATTCATGCCCTACACTCCAAGAGGAAGTGAATGCAGTAGAAGGATATCAGCAGAGGCCTAAGCACGATCCCTACTCCAATACATACAATCCAGGTTGGAGGAATCATCCCAACTTCAGGTGGAAAGACCCAGAATAAAATCAAGGTCAAGTGCAACAACAGGGTAATCCTCAACAATCTAGGCAACCATATGTGCTAAAACCTCAAGGGCGGAGCTCAAACCCATCACCTTCCATGGCAGATATGATGCAGATGCTAGTGCAGAGCAACGTCAATCTCAATGAGACTGTTGCTAAGCTGAGTAAGAGCTCATTGCAATTCCAAGAAAATACACAAGCTAGCATTCAGAACTTGGAAAGGCAGATGGGTCAGATCTCTCAAGCGGTGAATAAACTTGAAGCGAAGGATTCTGGTAAACTTCCATCTCAAACGGAAGCGAACCCGAACATTCGTAATGTCAGTGTTGTAACTCTGAGAAGTGGGAAGAGGCTCGAAGAGGACAATTCTGAGGTTAACAAGGAAGAAGATCCGGACTTGGAGCAGAGCGTCGACGGCGACCGCCGCTAGGCTCACAGCGACCGCTGCCCTCCTTACGGCGACCGCCGCCCAGACAGCAGCGACCGCCGTGATGTTGATCCAATTCCCGAACTTTCTGAGGATGTCAGCGGCGACCGCCGCCAGGCTCATGGCGACCGCCGCCCCCCTATAGCTGACACTGATGTTGAGAAGGAGTCCGAAACTCTGATTTTTCCTGAGTGGAAGCCTGTTCCACCATTCTCATCTGCATTGAAGCGTACCAAGCCACTTGTGCAGGACAAGGACATGTTTGAGATGTTCAGAAACATTGAGGTAAACATTCCTCTCCTTAATTTGATCAAATTTGTTCCTCGTTATGCTAAGTTCTTGAAGCAGATGTGCACAACAAAGAGGAATCAGGATAGGAACAACAAGAAGAAGGTGAAGGTAAGCGAACATGTTTCTGCTGTGTTTCAGAAGCGCTTACCCAAGAAGTATGGAGACCCAAGTATGTTCACCATTCCAATTACTATTGGAGGTACCAAGTTCAATAAAGCCATGTTAGATTTGGGTGCCTCCATTAATGTTCTACCTTCATCCCTTTGTTAATCTTTACGATTAGGACCCATGCATGCGACTAATATTTCCATTCAGTTAGTTGATCGATCTAGTGTGCATCCTATAGGGATAGTGGAGGATGTTTTGGTTATGGTTGGTGATCTTACTTTTCCTACTGACTTCTTTGTGCTTAATATGGAACATGATAAGCATGCAGCCCCTATTCTGTTAGGGAGACCTTTCCTGAAAACCGCCAATACAAAGATTAATGTGAGTACTGGTTCCTTGACTATGGAATTTGATGGCCAAACTATCAATTACAACATCTATGAAGCCATGAAATATCCTTCTGATGATCATTCTCTATGTGCAATTGATGTACTTGAGCCTGTGGTGCAAGATGTTTTTGATGTGGACTGCCTAGATGACACACAATCTATTATTGTTGATTCTAGTTTGGATTTCACTTTATCTATTAACATGCAGGAAGTCGTCAATGAGTTGGATGCTTACTATAAGCTTCCTTTTGAGCTACCAGGTAAATCACCTCTACCACTAACCCTGCCTAGCAAGAAGCTTTTGTCCTCTATTGTGCAGGCACCAGTGGTTAAGTTAAAGCCACTTCCCGAACACCTCAAGTATGTATTTCTTGGAGACAAGGAGACATTACCGGTGATCATCTCAAGCAAGCTCACCAAGGATCAGGAAGAGAGACTGGTGGTGGTTCTCAAAGAACATAAAACAACAATTGGATGGACCATTGCTGACATCAAGGGAATCAGCCCTACCACCTGCATGCACCGTATTTTGCTGGAATGAGAGGAGAAGCCATCTAGGCAGCCCCAGAGGCGTCTGAACCCACCTATGATGGATGTTTTCAAGAAAGAAGTCCTGAAACTCCTACAAGCAGGTATGATATTCCCTATTTCTGACAGTAAATGGGTTAGTCCTACACAGGTTGTCCCGAAAAAAGGAGGGATTACAGTTGTGGAAAACCAACAGGGAGAGCTAGTCCCCACCAGGCTGCAAACAGGATACAGAGTTTGTATTGACTACCGTAAGCTGAATGCGGTAACTAGAAAGGATCACTTCCCTCGTCCATTTACTGATCAGATGCTTGAAAGACTTTCGGGTCGTGCTTTCTATTGCTTTTTGGATGGGTATTCAGGCTACTTTCAGATAGCCATTGCACCTGAGGATCAAGCAAAGACGACATTCACTTGTCTGTTTGGCACTTTTGCCTATCGCAGGATGCCATTTGGGTTGTGCAATGCCCTTGGAACCTTTCAGCGGTGTATGGTAAGCATCTTTTTTTAGTACATTGAGAATTTCATAGAGGTCTTTATGGATGACTTTACTGTACATGGCGATAATTTTGATGCATGCCTAAATCACCCATCACTTGTGCTTGCAAGATGTGTTGACACTAATTTAGTGCTTAATTCTGAGAAGTGTCACTTCATGGTAGAGCAGGGCATTGTACTTAGTCATATTGTGTCGTCTAGAGGTATTGAGGTCGATAAGGCGAAGATTGAAGTAATTCAGTCTTTGCCCTATCCTACTAATGTTTGCGAAGTTCGTTCTTTTCTAGGCCATGCAGGTTTTTATCACAGGTTTATTAAAGACTTCTCCAAGATCTCATCACCTCTGTGCGACCTGCTGAAGAAAGAGATTGGTTTTGAGTTCACAGTTGAGTGTCGGGCAGCCTTTGATGACCTGAAGGCTCGCCTGACAAGTGCCCCAATTATTCAGGCTCCTGATTGGTCTAAGCCCTTTGAGATCATGTGCGATGCCAGTGGCTATGCTGTGGGGGCTGTGCTGGGCCAAAAGGAAGCAAGAGCTTCTTATGTAATCCAGTATGCATCTATGACCCTGAATGGTGCACAGAGGAACTACTCCACTACATAGAAAGAGATGCTTGCTGTAGTGTTTGCTCTTGAAAAATTTAGGCAGTACCTCCTTGGTACAAAGGTCATTGTCTATTCCGACCATGCTGCTCTGCGCTATCTGATGACGAAGAAAGAGGCAAAGCCGAGGCTGATTCGGTGGATCTTATTACTCAGCGAGTTTGATGTCGAGATCAAGGATAAGAAGGGTGCTGAGAATCTTATTGCTGATCATCTCAGCAGAATTGTCCAGGAAGATGGCACCCCCACAGACTCAGATTCAGACAAGTTTTCCTGATGAGTCTCTATTCCGGCTAACTACTGTAGAGCCATGGTATGCTGATTTGGTGAATTTTCTCACCACGGGTGAATTCCCTCCACCTTTCAACAAGGCTCAGAGGGACAGGCTACGCAGTTCATCCAGATTCTTTGTCTGGGACGACCCTTACGTATGGAAGCATTGCTCTGATCAGGTAATTCGTCGGTGCATCCCAAAAAACGAGGTAAATTCTCTCATTGCTTTTTGTCATTCAGAAGCATATGGTGGGCATTTTGGGGTTCAAAGAACCGCAAGGAAGGTACTTGACACAGGATTTTGGTGGCCTTCCATCTTCAAGGATGCGCATAACCACTGTAAATCCTACAATAAGTGTCAAAGAGTTGGAAATATATCTAGTAGGGATGAGATGCCACAAACTGGTTTGATTTTCTGTGAAATCTTCAATGTTTGGGGCATTGACTTCATGAGACCATTTCCAACATCTTGTGGTAACATATTGATCAGTGCTATTTTATAGTGCATATCTGGGGGTTATTACCAGGTTTGAGGCGCCATTTGGATGGATTTAGAGTATAATCGTGGATTATGGAGTTAGAGTGGAGAAGTGAAGAAATCATGGGATTTATAGAGGTTTGAAGTGTATTGAAGAGTAGAAGAACAATGTGCTGAATTCAAATGGTTCGTTCTCTCTACTCAGATGTCCAAATTAAGTGATTCCAATTCGAGGAGTTAGATCTTGAAGTCTACTGCAAGTCCTCAAAATATGAGCGCAGTCCGAGTTGGGAATCAAAAGTTATAGCGTTTTTACAGAAGTGTCGCAGAAACTGAAGAAGACACCGTCACCGCCGCCCCGCGGTGGAACTGGCCGCCCCGCGGTGGAACTGGACGCCCCGCGGTGGACACCCCGCGGTGTAACTTGACGCCCCGCGCCAGAAGCCACCGCGACCCGGCGGTGGATCTCAGAGATGGAACTGACGCCCCGCGGTGGACTTGTTAACGCCTCGCGGCCAGCGAGATATTATTTCCTATTTTGCAATTTTGGATTTTCTAGTTCTATTATCTTGTTTCCTTTATTATTTTTTTAGGTCAAGTTTATTTCGTTAGCCTATTTAAGATCTTTTCCAGGTCTTAGATGGGAGACTCGTTTTTCATTCTACCTCTAGGGTTTTAACCCATGGAGAACTAAACACGTTTGTTTCGCTAGACGATTGAAGCATTGCAATGGATTGGTTGTGAGATTTCTATTCCTTGTACTATATCTTATTAAGTTGGTTTAATTCTCTTGAGCATATTGTCTATTGGTTTGTGTTGTTTTATCTAGAGTAGCTAACTAGGTTTATCGATATTTATCATAGTGCTAGGATTTGCATATAGCGGAATGCGAGTGCATATCTAGTAGCAAACACAATTGTTATATATAGTGGAATACGAGTGTGCAATTGTGAGAGAGAGTTATTTGCATGTTAAGTAGTAAGGTTTTCTTCTATTTGCATGTATCTTATATCCTTGTTTGAATGCTATTGCTTTATTGATAGTAAGGTTTTCTTCTATTGATATTGTGGTAAGTACTATCAACAAATGTCTGAATTGGTAGTTAATTACGATCAGGATGGGAACGACTATAAGATTGTGAAAAGAACTTCGAACAATAGTTATCAGTGATCAACCAATTTTATCTGCAGTGTGGATATTTGTCTAGTGGAATACTTCCACACATCATACTTATTCTTTCTCTAAAGCTTGCATCCTTGTTACTCCGCGATCATACTAAAAAAACCCTGTTACTTGTTGGTTACACGTCTTTTGCATGCTAATCAACACTCAAAAAGATCACTTCCTCCCTGCGGGATTCGACCCTTGCTTGCCTCTACTACTTGGTTAGGTTTGTTAGGTTTTATTTTGACCGGGTTTAGAACGACTAAAAACCCGTCCGTTAAATTGGCGCCGTTGCCGGGGAGGCAAGATTTGATTTTTCTGTGTGTTTGTTTGTGTGCGTGTTACTTTGGTGTGGACCTATCTTACGGTCCACACCCGTGCTACTGACTTTTGTTTTTCTTTTTTTTTTGATTTTGATACATATGGATTTCTGGGGAGAGCCGCGATATGACCCATACTCCTACGCATACAATCCAGGGTGGAGAGATCACCCCAATTCGAGTTATGGGTACCAACAATACCCTCCATATGGTTATGACTACCAGGAGTTCTACCCGGAGCCACAATCGTTCTACCAGCAAGGTACTCCACGGCAGTACAATCCGGTCTATGAGCATAGCCCGCCAGTATCCAATCCAAGTTCCTCCATGTCAACTGAAGATATGATCCAAACTTTGAATAAACATTTCAGCACTAGTGTTCAAACTAGGGAGTCAAGCATCAAGAACTTGGAAAAACAGATAGAGCAAATGGTTCAAGCAGTAAGCAAAACAGAGACCATGATGAAACTGCTATCGCACCCAGTAGTACACCAGGAGGAGAATGTCTTTTCAATGACCATACGGAGTACTAAAGAACTGCTTGTCGCCCCCTTAGCTGAAAGGGAACAACACATTTGTGAGATGGGAGCAGAATATAGTGAGATGTCTGCAGAGGAGAACCCGAGACCGCGGGAGGTGTACCTCGACCGCGATCCACCCACGTTGGAGGTGGGCCTTCCAGACGATATTATGGACCGCGAGGTGCTTTCTGAAGAAGAGTATTTTTTTAGCCTGGAGGATTTCAGCGACAATGAGGAGGAGAGCCGTGACCGCGGAAATACTCCAGAGACGCCCGTTCCCCTCAAAAACACCCATGCAGCCCCCGATCCTCTCGAGGTTGTGTATGATGAATATGTGCATCTAGACTCCTTCTCACTTGTCTCGCTGCACCCCGTTACACCCTTCCCTGAGGCTCTGAAGGACACCCAAAAGGTGGAGAATGACAAATGCTTATTTGACACCTTTAGTAGCTGCAAGGCAACCATCCCTTTGGTCCATTTAGCAAACAGCGCCACGTGCTACACAGAACTTTTAAAGGTGCTGGGTAAAATCAAAAAGAAACCGAAGGGGAAGCACAAGAAGGCGGCATTGGTACAAATGGCGGATTTCTACACGCTGGATACGGGGCAGGACAAACATGCAGCCCATGAGATGCTGGGTAGACCGTTTCTGAAAATGGCAAGTGTGTTCATGGATATGCACAACGGTCCACCCATCATGGAGTGTAGGAGAAGGGGGAAAAAAGCTCAACATGGAGCACCCAAAGAGGCACCCCCCCCCCCCCCCGATCCAGGCCCAGGAGTTTGGTTGTTGTGAGAAACCCGAGTTGAGAAGATTGAGTAGGATGTCAAGCCATGACAATAACTAAGGCGCTATCCGGGAGGCAACCCGAGGTATGTTTTTCTTTTCTTGTTCTTCTTTCTTTGTTTTTGCATTTTCTTTAGTGTGTTTTTGCTTTGTTTTTGTTCTTGTTTTTTGTTTCTGACTAACCTGCAGGGAAGAGACCCATGCCTATTGAAGAAGGTGTTTACCACCAATGTAAGTCTTCTTTTCCCTACACTAATAAACTCCCCGAAAAAACCTTAAACGGGGAGCAAAATTTTTTTAAAAAAAAAAAGTTATGTCGAAGGCCAGCTGTCCAGAGTTCCCCATGGAGATGGTGCGCATCATGTTGTCAAGGAGGATACACTTTCTCCACACATTATTTGACAACGATGATGACCCTACAATTGACAGCTGGGAGGAGGAACACTAGAGCCTATACCATGATTACATCTGGGCTCCACCATGTGTTCCGAGAAGGCCGTGCAATCCTACTATCATTGTTTTACCACTACTCACCAAAGTGGTTCCCTTTGATTGCACGGTAGAAGAAGATGATGACGTGATGAAGAAACCTGCCCAACACCAGAGACCTGGGCATTTATTGAGAAGACCGCCAGCGACACCTTCAGTGTCCAAGCAGCTTGGCGACGTTTGTGAGTTATTTTTTTTTGCTTTTCTCTGTGCTTCTATTCTCTTGTCTTTCATTCCATTGAGGACAATGCAATGTTTAAGCATGGGGGAGGGTTTTATACTTGCTACGTCGTTGAGGAGATGAAAAAAATAAAAAGAGCCAAAATTTTGAAAAAGGCTAAAATTGAAATCCTGGGATAAGTCGAAAACCCGAAAGGGCGGCCTAGGTAATAAGCAGGTGGCTTGGATCAGCATTAGACTGGGGTAATAATTGGTCAAGAGTGATGTGAGCATATGTGAGCCCATCTATTGAAAAATGAAATGAATGGATTGGTGAAAACCCGAAAGGACGCCTTGGCAAAATGAGTGAAAAGAAGAAGAGTGAATTTTAGGAATCCTCATTTTTCCTGGCGTGGCGACATAAGAAGAGGTGATATAAGGAGGATTCGGATAGGTCACTCTAGGAGGTATAAGAAGATAGATGGGAGATAGGATTAGATTATATTCACTCTATGGTGTTTGGGATAAGCTTGGGGGAAGTACTCTGCTTTCCTTTTGGCTTGATTGTGTGGGGTGTTGAGATTTTTGATTTGATGTTGTAGTTTATTGTGCTAGGCTTATATTGTATTGGCTGCCTGAAGTTTATTGTTGGGTATGACTCTTGGAGATTGAGTTTTCTATGCTTCCTGAAACCTTGGGGATTGATTGGAGGAGTAGGTTGACTTTAGCTTACTCGAGGACGAGCAAGGTTTAAGCATGGGGGGTTTGATCAGTGCTATTTTGTAGTGCATATCTGGGGGTTATTATCAGGTTTGAGGCGCCATTTGGATGGATTTAGAGCACAATCGTAGATTATGGAGTTAGAGTGGAGAAGTGAAGAAATCATGGGATTTATAGAGGTTTGAAGTGTATTGAAGAGTAGAAGAACAATGTGCTGAATTCAAATGGTTCGTTCTCTCTACTCAGATGTCCAAATTAAGTGATTCCAATTCGAGGAGTTAGATCTTGAAGTCTACTGCAAGTCCTCAAAATATGAGCGCAATCCGAGTTGGTAATCAAAAGTTATGGCATTTTTACAGAAGTATCGCAGAAGCTAAAGAAGACACCGTCACCGCCGCCCCGCGGTGGAACTGGCCGCCCCGCGGTGGAACTGGATGCCCCGCGCCAGAAGCCACCGTGACCCGGCGGTGGATCTCAGAGATGGAACTGACGCCCCACGATAGACTTGTTAACGCCTCGCGGCCAGCGAGATATTATTTCCTATTTTGCAATTTCGGATTTTCTAGTTCTATTATCTTGTTTCCTTTATTATTTTTTTAGGTCAAGTTTATTTTGTTAGCCTAAACACGTTTGTTTCGCTAGACGATTGAAGCATTGCAATGGATTGGTTGTGAGATTTATATTCCTTGTTCTATATCTTATTAAGTTGGTTTAATTCTCTTGAGCATATTGTCTATTGGTTTGTGATGATTTATCTAGAGTAGCTAACTAGGTTTATCGATATTTATCATAGTGCTAGGATTTGCATATAGCGGAATGCGAGTGCATATCTAGTAGCAAACACAATTGTTACATATAGTGGAATACGAGTGTGCAATTGTGAGAGAAAGTTATTTGCATGTTAAGTAGTAAGGTTTTCTTCTATTTACATGTATCCTATATCCTTGTTTGAATGTTATTGCTTTATTGATAATAAGGTTTTCTTCTATTGATATTGTGGTAAGTACTATCAACAACTGTCTGAATTGGTAGTTAATTACGATCAGGATGGGAACGACTATAAGATTATGAAAAGAACTTGGAACAATAGTTATCAGTGATCAACCAGTTTTATCTGCAGTGTGGATATTTGTCTAGTGGGATACTTCCACACATCATACTTATTCTTTCTCTAAAGCTTGCATCCTTGTTACTCTGCGATCATACTAAAAAAAACTTGTTACTTGTTGGTTACACGTCTTTTGCATGCTAATCAACACTCAAAAAGATCACTTCCTCCCTGTGGGATTCGACCCTTGCTTGCCTCTACTACTTGGTTAGGTTTGTTAGGTTTTATTTTGACCGGGTTTAGGACGACTAAAAACCCGTCCGTCACATATATATTTTGCTTGCGGTGGACTACGTTTCCAAATGGGTGGAAGCGAAGGCCACCAGAACTGATGACTCTAAGGTTGTTGCAGATTTCTTGAAGTCACATATATTTGCCAGGTTTGGGCTCCCAAATGCTCTCATAAGTGATAGAGGAACTCACTTCTGCAATAGGACAATCACTGCGCTATTGAAGAAATACCATGTCACGCAGAGAGTTTCTACTGCCTATCACCCACAAACAAATGGGCAAGCTGAAGTGTCAAATAGGGAGATAAAATCCATCTTGGAAAAGACAGTGTCTCCCAATAGAAAAGACTGGAGTTTAAGGCTTGATGATGCACTATGGGCATATAGGATAGCTTACAAAACACTGATTGGCATGTCACCCTTTAGGTTGGTGTTTGGTAAGGCTTGTCACCTTCCAGTTGAGCTAGAGCACAAGGCATATTGGGATGTCAAGAATTGCAGCTTGAGACTTGATGAGGCTGGAGAGCTTCGTAAGATGCAATTGCAAGAGCTGGAGGAAGCAAGGATCGAGGCTTATGACAATGTCAATCACTATAAAGAAAGGACTAAGGCATGGCATGACAGAAACATATTGAGGAAGGACTTCAAGATTGGTGACAAAGTTCTCTTATTTCAGTCACGCCTTAGACTTTTCCCAGGCAAACTGAGATCGCGTTGGGCAGGTCCTTACATAGTTACCCAAGTATTCCCACATGGTGCCATAGAGCTACATGGAAGCAACACAGACAGTGTTCAAGGTGAATGGGCAAAGAGTGAAGAAGTATCATGAGGGATTCACCAAGGACAACATTGAAGAGGCGTTCCTGAAGGAACCCGAAGCTGATAAATGATGAGCTAGCATGAGGTCGAGTCACGACGTTAACTAAGGCGCTTCTCGGGAGGCAACCCGATGTTAGGTAGTTTATTTCCTTTCCCTTAGTTAATTTCAATTGACTTTATTTTAGTTTTGCTTTCTGTGTCGAACTAACCTGCAGGAAGCGTGAAAAAAAAGTGAAGAAGGAGAGGCGGCAACCACCGCCAACCTTACGGCGACCGCCGCCAAAGCCTCACCAGCTAATTACGGCAAATGGCAGCAATCGCCGTTTAATTACGGCGACCGTCGCCAACCTTACGGCGACCGCCTTCAATCCCCCCTTTTGACACTTTGGCTACGGCAAATGGCAGTGACCGCCATTTAATTACGGCGATCGCCGCCATTCTCAGGTTCGATTTCTTCTCTAAAAAAAAAAGGGCCCCGAAAAAACCTTAAACGAGGAGCAAAAGACGAAAAAGAGATCCCGAAGAAAAAACAACAACCTTAAACGGGGTGCAAAAGTTAACAAAAAAAATAAAAAAATAAAAAATAAAATAAAAAATTCGACTTCAGTAACATCCCCTTTTACCCACTTTCCCCTTACCATACCTATTACCCCTTCCCAAATCTCCCCCTTCCTCACAAACCCTCACAAACCCTAACCCTCCCAAGCTTGGCGACCGCCGCTCCATGGTCCTCACCGCCGCCGCCCGCTGCAAGCCAAGCCGCCACCACTGCCAGTCGCTGCCTTTTTCCCACAATTTTTCGACGTCTTCAACCCGGCGCCCGCGGCTCACCTTACGGCGACTGCCGCCTTCAACTCCGCTGATTTCTGCTCCTTTTCTTTCGTTTGGGTGTTATAGCTTAGTACTATTTCTGCATTAAACATGTTTAAACGCGGCTCTACATCCCGATCTCGCCCGAGGTTGTCTGAAATTGAGGAAATGCGTAGGAAAATTATTAAGAAAAAGCAAATGCTCACTACTATTTTCCTTGACCCTGAGACGATGCGGGCGCTTCGTCTATATGAGTGTACTGAGAGATTATTTGCTCAGTGTGGTTTGGGTGGTTTCTTCCATCGTGGGGCGCCGACCTTCCCCACTTGGACGGAGGAATTTCTGATTAGTTTTGAAAATGTGGAGGTTGAGGGTAGGATTACTTTTCGGTTGGCTGGCAGCAACCATTCCTTGTCCTATGAGGAGCTCGATGCAGCGCTTGGGATAACCAAGCCACCCTCTTATCAGGAGGATTGGGATGCGGCACAGGGATTTGTTCATTTCTGGTGTCTTTCTACGGGAACCACAGTTTTTGATCCACAACATGGCGATTACAACTACAAGTGGTCTCACCCATGTCTAAGGTTGGCACATAAGGTGATTCGGATGGCATTCCTTGGCCAGTCCGAGATGAACAAGGTGTCGTATCTTGATTTGGAGGCCGTCTGGAGCATGACACCCGGGTGCGCAGTGGTGAAGGACTGGCGATCCTTGTTTATTGCGTGTTGTAGGAAGTTCCAGAGTGACAAGAAGCACAAGATCGTTATCGGTGGGCTGGTTTATCTGATAGGTCTACATCTGGGTATTGATCTACCCGACCCGTCTCAGCAACTTACTTCGAGCTATACTTATGATTTCTATCAGCTTAGGACGGTGGGTGTCTTGTTTGGGAGTCCGCCATGTCAGTATTGGCTGTATGGTTCGAGGGGCTGCTACAAGCTCCCTATTCCTCTGCCTGTTGAGGTGCCATATGGGCCTCGTTATGTGGACTTTGATCTGAGCCGATACAGGATTGGTGCTGGAGGCAGCAATGTTGCGGGCACCTCCGTTGTTGGTGTTTCTGCTGCACCTGTGGAGCAGCCTGAGGAATCCGAAGAGGATGAGGATACTACGATGCCTGAGATGCAGGCAGCTGTTGAGGAGCATCTCGATTTACAGATGAGGATATGGGAGGCGCTGCAGCAGATGGATACTCGTCAGAGGTCCATGGAGTCGGAGTTTGTAGACTTCCGACGTGAGGAGAGAGAATACCATGTTGAGCAGTCCACGATGATGCAGCAGCACAACAACAGCATTAGAGCTATGGAGGAACAGATGCGCCAGTGGAACGCGTTCATGGGCCCACACTATCGCCCACCACCTTCGCAATAGTGGTATATTTTCTTACTTCCTCTATTCTTTTTATCCAGTTTCATTGAGGACAATGCTTATCACAAGTGTGGGGGAGTGGATTCTGTATTTACTATTGTTATTCTGAAAAGAAAAAAGAAAGAAAAAGCCAAAAAGAAAGTAAAAAGGCAATAAAAAAAAGCCTGGGATGGACTGAAAACCTGAAAGGGCGGTTCATGCAATAAGCAGGTAATCTGGCTGGCATTAGGCCATGGCAAAAGTAGATTCAGAGTGAAGTGAGGTGGTGAGTCCAATTTGAAAAATGAAAAGAGAGTGTTAGGTGAAAACCTGAAAAGGCGCCTAAGCAAAATGAGTGAAAAAAATTGAGTGTTTTAGGACTATCAATTTACCGGCACATGAGACATAAGAAGTGGAGTATATGAGTGTTTTGGGTAGGTTTTCACTTGGAGGAATAAGTTGTAGTCATTTTGATGTTATTTCATTCTCTTTGATGATATTTGATGATGTTGGACTTGGATGGCGTGTTTGATTGGAGCTGAGGATTAGATTATTGTTGTTGTTGTTTGTTGCATTGTGTTGATTGATGAGTCGATTTTATATGGATGGTTAGGAGGATGTTGAGCTTTCATGTAGGTGCTAGTTCTCTTTGTTGTGAGCTTTTGTGCATGTTGATGATCTAGGGATTTTATTGATGATGAGTGGTAGTTTTCTATCCACTCGAGACGAGTAGAGATTCAAGTGTGGGGGAGTTTGATACACACAATTATGTTGTGTGTATAGACGGAGTTTTAGCATATATTTAGTGGTGTTTAGGGAAGCATTGGAGCTTTACTGGAGCATTGGAGTGGAGACACTGAAGACGTCACTTGGAGGCATTTTAGGAGATTTCTGGAGCTGAAGCGAAGAACCCCCAAGAAGTGCTCTGGCGGCGACCGCCGCCAGGCTTGCGGCGACCGCCGCACTCGTCAGCAGTGGATCCGAACTCTTTTATTTCCTTATTTCATATTTTATTATTATTAGTGTTTTTATTATTTCATTTTAATTTATCTTTAGAGACTTATTTCCTTTTAGTATTTAAGGGTAGAGGGAAGGCTTATTTCCGGGGGAACCCTACTTTCATTGTTTTTCCTTTCTACGTACCTTGCTATGAAGAACTAAGCCTCCCTTGCTTAGTCAGACAATTGAAGCTTTCGTCTTGATTTAGTTGTGAGATTTTCGTTCCTTATCTATCACATGGATTTTATCTATTCTCTTGCTTGAATTGCTTATGATTAATATTGACAGTTTCTAGCCTGTGCAACTAGGTATTGTCTCTATTGATTGATTGCTAGATTTAGATTGTTACTGGTTGAGCATATCTTTATCGGAGTAGCAACTGCATCGTACTAGTAACTGGTTGTGCTAGTCTTATGTAGAAGAGAACTGATTTACATTCTAGTATAAAAGCTGGTTGTTTTATGCTAGATTGTATCATATCTATATTCCTATCCTTAGTGTTGTTGTTAAACTGAATCTTGATGGTTTCATGATTGTTTAATTAGTTAGTGCTATAAGTATCTGGTTGTGCTTGTAGTTACTTTAGAAAAGGAATAGGAATTTCCATTGCATGAGATATTGAATGATTATCTATGATCAACTTATCATACGAATAGTGGATGTTTGTTTGGCTGAGCTATTTCCCCAATTACTGAATTCATCATCTTTCGTTTGTTTGCTTTTGCATGCTTAGTGATTCTAAAACATACAAAACCCCCCTCTGGTTACTTTAAGATTGACATAGAAATTATACATAAAGATAGAATCTGTCTCCCTGAGGACTCGACCCTTACTTACTTAGGACTACGGTTTAAGGTTTGTTTGGATTACTTGCATAGCAGTAATTGCACGACAAATTGCTGTTATCAATGTGCAACACATAGCAATCGAACCCAGGTGAAGCACAATGGATTTCAACCCAGAATATCCTAAAGTACTTAAGAAGGACAAAGATGAACTTCTTTATCCATATATCTTACTATGCTACATCAAAAAGCAAAAATCGCATGAAGAAGCTCCAAAAGATTGGACTTCTAACCTCATTTGATTGTGAGTCATTTGAAACATGTGAATCTTGCCTAATGGGAAAGATGACAAGGTCACATTTTACTAGGGTAAGTGAAAGGACAACTTTGCTTTTGTCCTTAATACATACAAATGTATGTGGACCAATGAGCACAAAAGCTAGAGGTGGTTACAAATACTTCATAACCTTTACTGATGATTTAAGTAGATATGGATACATATACTTAATGAATCATAAGTCTGAATCTTTTGAAAAGGTCAAAGAGTTTCATAATGAAGTTGAAAATCAACTTGGCAAGAAAATTAAAGACTACGATCTGATCGTGGTGGTGAATATTTGAGTCAAGAATTTGATCATCATTTATGAACCTGTGGGATCCTCTCACAACTAACTCCACCAGGAACACCACAATTGAATGGTGTGTCTAAGAGGAGGAATAGGACCTTGTTGGACATGGTTCGGTCTATGATGAGTTTTGCGGATCTTCCAATATCTTTCTGGGGATATGCTCTCACAACCGCAGTGTTCACACTAAACAGAACTTCGTCCAAAGCTGTAGATAAGACACCATATGAGTTATGAACTGGAAGAGTTCCAAGTCTGTCTTTTCTAAAGATCTGGGGATCTGAAGCTTATGTAAAACGTTTACTAGCAGACAAGCTTGCACCCATATTAGATAAGTGCTTCTTTGTAGGGTATCCTAAGAAAACAAAAGGATGTTACTTCTACAATCCCAGTGAGCACAAAGTTTTTGTTGCTAGGGATATTGTCTTTAGGGAAGAAAAATTATTTCCAAAAAGTCAAGTGGGAGAAATGTTAATCTCGAAGAAGTTCGAGAAGAGAAACAAATTGAGCAACAAGATGACATGGATTACACCATGCCAAAGACGACGGTATTTGGAGACCTAATCCCACAAGGGGAGGCAACTCATACACTAGAGGTAGTGGAGTCGCAAGACCCCATTCCTATCGTTCCTTCAGAATCTGATTCTAATGAGATTCCATAAAATGTTATGGAAAATCCTCTTGTTGTTCAGTCTACACGTTGATCAGATAGGCCCAGAATGCAGCCAAAGAAATACGTTGATTTCATATTGACTGCGGGTTTAGACATCCTACTTTTAAAAAGTGAGGAGCCTACTACATACAAGCAAGATGTGACGAGTCCAGACTCCGAGAAATGGCACATAGCCTTGAAGTCTGAAATAAATTCCATGTCTGAGAATCTAGTATGAGACTTGACAAATTTTCCAAATGGATTCATGGTATTGACTATGATGAAACCTTCTCACCAGTTGTCATGATCAGATCCATTCGGATAATCCTAGCAATTACAGCTCATTATGATTAAGAGGTCTGACAAATGGATGTCAAGACCGCTTTTCTAAATGGGTACTTAGAATAGGATGTGTACATGAAACAACTTGAGGGTTTTGAGGATCCACAGAATCCTAGGAAAGTATGCAAGTTTAAGAAGTCCATTTATGGACTTAAGCAGGCATCAAGGAGTTGAAACCTTCAATTTGATGAAGTAGTCAAACAGTTTGATTTCATTAGATGTTTAGTGGGAGCAAAGTGGTCTTCCTAGTCTTGTATGTGGATGACATACTACTCATTGGAAATGACATTCCTATGCTAGAGCTTGTTAAGGACTAACTTAAGAAGTGTTTTTCAATGAAAGACTTGAGAGAGGCTGAGTACATATTAGGCATAAAGATCCATAGAGACAGGTCTGAGAGACAAATTAGGCTAAGTCAAGGAACTTATATAGATAAGGTTCTTGACAGGTTCAATATGAAGAGCTCTAAGAGAGGATTCTTACCTATGCAGCATGGCTCACAACTTAGCAAGACGTAGTGCCCAGTAGCACCTGCTGAGCTAGAAGAGATAAGTAGGATTCCTTATGCGTCAGCAATATGATCCACCATGTATGCCATGATTTGTACTCACCCAGATGTTGCATACACTTTGAGTATGTACAACACATAGCAATCGAACCTAGGTGAAGCACAACGTTGTAAGGAATCAAGGAGTTGAAACCTTCATAGTTATGCAAAAAAAACACGAATGACAACGTTGTATATTTGTTAACTAAACGTATACTAATCCCAAGCGTGACATTCACTAGGGCTAAGGGTCTCAAGCACATTGGAGATTATGGATGTTGATTCAGTGGATCCTCCTTCATCTTCTTCAAATACTTCCTCACGGAGAAGGTCCATCGCTCCACCTTAGCCCTATGGCCAGCCATTTCACTCATTCTTTGCTCATACTTATCATTTTTTTCTTCCTGAATTTCTTCCATCACCCCTTCCAAACATGAATCAACCACCCCCAGTTGGATTTCAATTTCATTCCCTGCAGATTGTGATATGTTTTTCCCCTCTAAAATCCATGAAAAAACTGATCACCATACTTCACCAACCCAGTTTCGAATAAATTCTAAAACCTCTTCCCGATTTTTCTCTATCTCCATGTCTGATTCTCTCAACAAGAGCACCATTTGATAGAGCAGAAATCGGCATTACTCAATAAACACAGCAACCACCAATTCACATACCAAAGCTATAGTATAAATCTGTAGAAAAGTAACAAGATAAATCTCAAAGGAGCACAAGTCTCCAGTGAGCCTAATCTCTAGGGGAGCACTCTCCCAAAGAGCCCAAGGCAAATGCCCGAAAACACTCTACTAATTTTCTGGATAACTAACAATAAGGCCTAATGCCTTTATTTATAGGAATACCCACAACTTAACTTTTTATATCTAACTCTTTCTAGCTTGTTAAACACTCCACACAAATATTTCATTTATGTGCCTAACAGGTGGCAACCGCTGAATTGGTGTTAACCTTTGTAGATGCAGGAAACACGATCTCATAAATCAGTTGTGTTTTTTTTAGGATAGAATCCTTGGTTACCAAAGAAGAATTAACCGCCAAATTCCCTTTATTTCTCCTTGTATGGGATAAGATATTATCCCTAGTATCTTTTTTTTTGGAAAATCTATTGCCCAAATCCCGAGATTCATGATCTTTAGCTTGAGATATGGCAACATTAGGTGGGACCCCCGTGATATTCTCCTTAGTCAACGGAACCGAATCATCAGTGGCCGTAACTGATTCCAGGAAACGGCGCACAACCGCCGGTGATGGAACCATATGCTCGACGGTCGTCTGAAACATTTAATAGCTAACCGGATCACCTTGACTGCCCAGAGTTGTATTCGATGGCCTTTCACCAGGAGCATCGGCCATTAGAATAGCAAATCGGGAACCTTGTGAAATGGAATTCTCCTAAGGTTGGGGTTCATTCTCCGGACAATCAATAACCGGCAGGGTAGAACCAAGTTGATTCTGTGCTGGGGCTTTGCCTTTCTACGGGCGCCGTCGATTCTTAACAACCTTGTTCCAATAGCCCACGCCATCTGGTGAATCAGCAGGATGAGACCCACCAGTCGCCACCGGGTCAGCATTTGTGTTCTCAGAAAGTTGAGAGCAACCTTCAATCAAGTGACCAACCTTCCAAGAATGGTAACACAGGCTATTGATAACCTTATATTGTATCACCCATGTCCGTCCTCGGAATCTGAACTTCGAAAGAAGTGGTTTCGCAAGATCCATTTCGACCGCTATTTGAACAAACTAACCTCTATCCGCCTTCAAAGTCGTCTTATCAACTCGAATTACAGTACCAACCAAATCCCCACTCTAGACAAGAAGCCTTCATGGAAGTATTCCATACTTAGACCCGGGATACGAATCCAAGCCGTAAGTATCGTTTTTATGTCATTGAATGGATCAATGTTCGGAATCCAACGACGGATCATTTAGTTGTCCCCTATCATCCAAGGTCCCTGGGTGAGCACATGGGAATAATCTTCATCGTTTGTGAATTTTGCCACATAGTGGGGGTTACCAATATCCACCAAGGTGAATGTTCCTTGCAAAGACCATTTCTGTTCCAACCTTTTCTTAAGAACCGGATATCCCGGCCCCCTATCGAACAGGTTGATGATTAGAGACCGAGCCCACAATCTGCGTAATTCTCTCTTCTCAGGCGCAGTCAGAGAAACAGAGGGACAAAGAGGATCCTGGTCTTCCTCATCTGCGTCATCATCAGTGGCGTAAAGCTTCGGGCGATCATCCCATTGAGTGGGTTGAATCTAAGCAGAGGGAGCAGAGGTGGCAACCACGTCCTTAAATGAGGTCAGAGATTTGGGTGGTGGTGGCTGAGTAGCCTGAGTTGAAGATTGGAACAGGGGGTAAAGAACAGTAGAGCACCTCCATTCATATGTCTAACAAATTCTGCGAGAGTGGGGTTATCGATCTCCATTCGACCAGTCTCTCCCGGAGAGGTGGCCATGGCACGACAGCAGCGGCGGCCAAGAGGCCGGAGGTAGAAACAGATATCAGCAGAAGGAAATCAGAGGTGCGTGCAAGGCGCGTTCTCCCCTGGGTAAATCCCATTTTATAGTTTTCTTATATCTACTTGCTAGATTTGGGTTACACTGCGAAATGCCCTTTTTGTGCGAAATCCGAAACTATTTCGGCTGTACCATTTTTATTTTATTTTTTTAACATTTTTTTTTCATTTTCGCCTCCTGATTATTCTGAAATAGTCTATATAAAAGGTTCACAAATAAGCATTAAATGTTCATTTATTTGTACATTCACGTTCACAAATAAGAATGTTCAAAGATATGTGTTGGAACATGATCATGTTATATGTGAACTTTTACGACACATAAAATGAACATGTAGTACTTATATGTGAACGTCAATAATTGTCAATTACAGAACGATCAGAGACAATAAATAAAAAAATTTGTTGACCGAAAAAAAAAAAAAAAAGTTCGCCGTATTTACGGTTATGCCACCGCGTCACTATCCACTCTTCCCCCCCCCCCCCCCCCCCCCCCCCTTTTTTTTAACATTACCGTCCCTTGAATATTACCCCCAGATAATGAACATTACCGTCCAGATAATGAACATGTGGTGTCAATTTATGAACGCGAATGAACGCGACCGTTTCGCACTTAGCACGGTAAGCATATTTCGCATCCGAAACGGACTCCTACTTGCTATTATAAACTATTGACTTTGATCTTAATTACACTATTAACTCACATTATACTCTTTACTTTTTAAGGAATCGTTGAGGCCACATCTAATTTTTTAAATTTATATCATTCTCTTTTCTTAGAGGAATTTTTTTATTATCTTAATACATATAGAACACATTTAGAATGAATTTGGACATGTTTCATTTAAAATGAATTTGGACACATTTCATTTAAACATATGCAACACATTTAAAATGTATTATTGTTCAAATGTTTTGTTATTTGTGAAGGTCTAATATAGTAATTAAGATTTTAATTTATTAAGGATGAGATATCATGTTAACTGAAAAGACCCAAAAAATTAAATTAAAATTTGAATGTTCTCAATCCATGTACGTGTTTTCTATATCCGAAAAGTCCCAAGAATTGGGTTTCATAATTTAGTCAACTTATATGATTAAAAAATGGTCAATTCAATTTGTTATTAATTAAATTATCTTTTAATTTTATTTGATAAATCTTTGAACCAAAAGTTCGATCATCTCCAATGTTGGAATTTCAATAATAATGTACTTTTAATATATACATATATCTTCATAAGTTTGGAAAGTATTTTATTTTTTGGTATGTTATGTATCTCAACTTATGAGTTACATATTATATAAATTTACTAAAATCAACAACTAAAATCTGCATCTTAAAAATGGAAATTTAAATAATGTTTTTTTATTTGTACTTCTCATTTTTATATCTAATGTTATGTTGAGCCACTTAAGTTTATATTTATTAATATACCATATTAAAATCCAAAACAAATTGTTTTTCATTTATATTACAACTTATACTAAGCTATGTCTTTTTTATTTGTTGTAATTGATCAAATTAGGGGTGAGCACGGGCCGAGAAAACCGAAGCCCGAACCGAACCCGACCCGAAAAACCCGAACCGAACCCGACCCGAAAAACCCGAACCGAACCCGAACCGACATGCCTTCGGTTTGGGTTTCGGTCCGACCAAATCAGAGTTTCGGGTTTCGGTTCGGGTCGGGTTCAGGTCGGGTTCGGGTCGGGTTCGGATTTTTAGTGTAATTTAGCCTGTTTTTTAACGAAAAGTGTTGTTTAGCCCGAACCCGAACCGATGTCTTCGGTTCGGTCCAGGATTTTTGGCCGTTCGGGTTTCGGGCTTTTCGGGTTCGGTTCGGTTCGGGTTTCGGCCCGTGCTCAGCCCTAGATCAAATTAACAATCAAACTATTTGAAACTCTATTTTTCCAAATATCTCTATTTTTCATATCTTTCAAACCAACTATTTTGTTAGTTATCTCTTTTCAACCACTCAAATACTTTATTAGTTAAAATAAATGTCATATATAATATTCACCTAGATACATTATTGTGAGTAAAAAATGGCACCGATTAAGCTAGTATTCACAATAATATTGCCTTCCATACGTAAATTTATCATGTTTCAATAATTAACTAGCTATCTAGTTATGTATAGCTGTTTGACTATCATTTCGGAGATTTGTAATTAGTCTCGACTAGTGTAGTACCCGTGTCTTGTACGAAATTTGTTTATTTTTTCTTACATTTAAAACAATAGTATATCAAAATTATATATTTAATCGATATAGAACTGTTATATAAGTAGATGAATGATAATATAAAAAAGAACTAATTAAATAAAAAATATTAAAGAAATTGACAAAACATTAGCGAAAGAGAGGCGAAACTATCCATAAATTTTATATATAGTAAAAATTGGCTAATTATTTTTGAAGTGGGGATAGCCACATCCCTAACATTAATACTACTAAAACGATAAAGCATAATCAAAATGTTCATCTAATACATGAAAATGAAACCCTAAACATAAAATCTCGTAAGATGGTCAAAATTGCTACAAATTATGAAAAACTTCCTTATATACTACATTGGTTGTAGTATTAGAACTTTTTTTTATCGCATATTAAAATCTTCAAACCTTTCTTTATGGTAACTCTTGATGATGCAACATAAAACTGACCATGAGTGAAAACAGGGCATGGAAGACACAAACAGACATTTGCAAGTGATTGGCCTCGGCTCTTGTTTATCTTCATAGCAAAACAAACACTCAAGGAAAATTGACTTCATTGAAACATGAACGGATATAAAGTGTCTAATGGTGACATGAGCACGCGAGGAATCAAAACTTATCTGATATTGTTGCCTGAAATATTCTTCCTTGTTTGACATGATTGTCGAGCTGCATGATTAGCAATCTTGTCATATTACATAAACCTAAGGACTGATCAATATTTCGAAGCAACATAATAAGGACTCCAACCTTAAGATTAAGTACATGATTTGGGATACCAGAACATCTAATATTGTTCAAGTAGTCAGATGTATAAAAACTTGCATCGTTGTCTGCAATAAAACCTGTCTTGCACATGATATCCAAATTGAGATAAACTTTCTCATCACCAAGTAACAAAGACAATATATAGTTATTAACTATATCTACATCTTCATTTGTTGGTGCAAGAATTGCCCGATCTTCAAAGTATTTCGAAAACAACTTATTGTCCAAAAGAGAGGCATAAACACACTTAACAATTGTTGGAATCAGATCTAAGTCATAATCCTTCACCAATAGTTCATCGGGAATTTGTATTTGTGCTTCTCCGTCATTGTCATCACCTACAATATCATCACCCATGCTTAATACCTATTAAAAAAATTCATTTGCTTCTTGGATATCATAATCACATGTACCTTATTGAATCAACGTGTTTCTTATCAAATTAAGAACTTTACAATATTTCCACAAATAAGCGGAATTAATGATGGCGAAATATTAATTTTTTTAGTAACATGGCATTAGAGTTTATAGAGTCAAATATGGTGGTACTTATAGATGATTAATTTTTATACATCAATACTCATAAAAAAACATCATACTATAGGAAAAAAAATAACAATCAAAACCAGTATTGAACCACTATAGTTCTCCAAACCAAAGTTGAATGTTAAATAGAAGTCATATTATGTTATCCGAGCAGAAAAAAATGAACTGTTTCTATGATAAATTTTACAAAAAACTAATTTTATATAAAAATCTATATGATATTACATAATAGTTATGATCAAAGTAAATGTTTCTTGTCTTTAACTAATTTCTTAGCTTAGCATAGTACAAGTTGGTTCTTTAAATTTATGGCTAAGAATATTGTTTGCTACGTTGGAAAATACAAAATATTCATATTGTATGCATATTTGGCTAATATGGACATAAATTTTATTTTCTTTGATTTTATTTGATTTTCGAAAAACCAACCAAAAAAATGAGAGCAGGACAAGTGGCAACCTAAATACCGTGATGCCACACGATAGCAGAAAATTTTGGTTCATTTTGGGGGCGCCACGTGGCATAGTAGGTATTCTACTTTAGTAGATATATAGTAGATTATGTACAAAAAATATATGGCCGAGAATATTGTTTGCTACGTTTTTGGAAAGAATAGGTTATACAAAATCTTCATATTATATGCATATCCGGCTAATATGGGCAGAGATTTTATTTTCTTTGATTATTTGATTTTTGAAAAACCATCGAAAAAAATGAGAGCTTGACACGTGACAAATTCAATACCGTGATGTCACGTGGCAGCAAAAAAATTTGGTTCGTTTTGGGGGCGTCACGTGGCGTAGTAGGTATTCTACTTTAGTAGATATATAGTAGACTACGTACAAAAAATATATGGCCGAGAATATTTTTTGCTACGTTTTTGGAAAGAATAGATTATACAAATAATCATATTGTATTAGGGTTGAGCAAAATCCGGTCCGACCCGGAAATTTGGACCGGACCGGTCCGGTCTAGGGATTTTCATATTTTCGGGTCCGGTCCGGTCCCACCCGGTATTTTTAAAAACTCTTAATATTTTAGGGTTTAAGGTTTTTTTACATTTGAGGTTTAGGGTAAATTATATTTAAGAGTAAATAATATTTAAATTTGAGGGTTTTTTTCATGTTTAAATGTAAATAAAATATATTTAAATTTAACAAAACCCTAAACCGGTCCAAATAGGACCGGACCGGATATTTCCGGTCCGGGTTCCGGTCCATCATTTTTGGTGTTTCGGGTTCCGGTCCGGTCCGGGTCGGTCCGGTCCGGGTCAGTCTGGGTCGGTCCGGTCCGGACCGGTGCTCAACCCTATATTGTATGCATATCCGGCTAATATGGGCATAGATTTTATTTTCTTTGATTTTATTTGATTTTAAAAAAAACAACGAAAAAAAATGAGAGTTTGACACGTGGCACATTCACTACCGTGATGCCATGTGGCAATAGAAAGTTTTGGTTCATTTTAGGGGCGTCACGTGGCGTAGTAGGTATTCAAATTTAGTAGATATATAGTAGATTACGTACAAAAAATATATGGTCGAGAATATTGTTTGCTACGTTTTTGGAAAGAATAGATTATACAAAATATTCATATTGTATGCATATCCGGCAAATATGGGCAGGGATTTTATTTTCTTTGATTTTATTTGATTTTCGAAAAACCAACGATAGAATGAGAGCTTGACACGTGGTAAATTCAATACTGTGATACCACGTGGCAGCAGAAAATTTTGGTTCATTTTGGGGGCGTCACGTGGCGTAGTAGGTATTCTACTCTAGTAGATATATAGTAGATTACGTACAAAAAATATATGGCCGAGAATATTGTTTGCTACGTTTTTGGAATGAATAGATTATATAAAATATTCATATTGTATGCATATCCGGCTAATATGGGCAAAGATTTTATTTTCTTTGATTTTTGAAAAACCAACGAAAAAATGAGAGCTTGACACGTGGCAAATTCAATACCGTGATGCCACGTGGCAACATAAAATTTTGGTTCATTTTGGGGGCGTCACGTGGTGTAGTAAGTATTCTACTTTAGTAGATTACGTACAAAAAGTATTTGGTCGAGAATATTGTTTGCTAGGTTTTTGGAAAGAATAGATTATACAAAATATTCATATTGTATGCATATCCGGCTAATATGGACATAGATTTTATTTCCTTTGATTTTATTTGATTTTCGAAAAACCAACGAAAAGAATGAGAGCTTGACACGTGGCAAATTCAATACCGTGATGCCACGTGGCAGCAAAAATTTTGGTTCATTTTGGAGGCGTCACGTGGCATAGTAGGTATTCTAATTTAGTAGATATTTAGTAGATTACGTACAAAAAATATATGGCCGAGAATATTTTTTGCTACGTTTTTGGAATGAATAGATTATACAATATATTCATATTGTATGCATATCCGACTAATATGGGCATATATTTTATTTTCTTTGATTTTATTTTCTTTGATTTTATTTGATTTTCGAAAAACCTATGAAAAAATGAGAACATGATACGTGGCAAATTCAATACCGTGATGTCACGTGGCAAATTTTGGTTCATTTTGGAGGCGCCACGTGACGTAGTAGGTCTTCTACTTTAGTAGATATATATAATAGATTAACTCCTAGTCTTCGACTGAAAAAAATAATTTTTCTCCTAGTCTCTTATTTATAGCCACTCTAGTATCCCTTTTACTTATCTTTCATTTACGGTGCCTATAAACTTACTTGTGTTATGTCCTATGGATATATCATGTATAATCTATTCAAGGTGATTAATGCATACAAGAATTTTTACAACTCTTTTTTTTTGGTCGGATGAATTTTTACAACTCTTGCAATGCGTAGCATACATACAAGAATACCATTTTTAATATGTCAGAAATCTTGCCCAATCATACACCCCATCTATACAACCCTCTCCTTCATGAATATGAAAATTAAAAATTTCATCAAAAATACAGATTTTTTTAAGGAAAATTGTCAGAGATTGCTTACCAACTACTGAACGACTAAATCGACACTACTCAAGAATCTCATCTCATTGCAGCATATGTCACAACATCATTGAAGATTCGGAACACCTTTCCATAACATGTCCTTATACTAAACAAGTGACTCATAACATTGAAATACTTACTGATATAAATTTCAATTACATTTGCACATCTTACTTTTCAACAAACCTAAATTATTTTTCGCTTATCTAATTATACATCACATGAACTCATTTATTTTCTTTGATGGATGATTTGGTAACACATAAACTCGATTATTTTTCATAAATCACATAATCAACATAACACAAAACCCTATGACAAGGCCTTTCTTCTGTATCAGGAATGGATGGCCACAAATTTGATTATTGCCAAAACCTATTTTCACAGATACCACATGGTACGTCATAATAACATGGCATGGAAAAAACCACCTCCATATTGGTTTTTAATAAATTTCGTTGATCAATGGTCGAAAATCAACCTTCATATATTGGGTATATTATACGTGATCATCACTCACATGTGTTACATATTGACAAAAAAACATATTTAAGAAATGTCCAATGTTAAAACGAAAGCTACTATTGTGTTATGTGGTATTAGCAAGTCCGTTTCTTTAAATATTAGGAATCTGATTACAGAAGGAGAACAATTTATGTCTCTTTATTGCAATTAAAGAAATTTGGAAAGTACCTTGGGAAATTAGAAATATCATACTAGATATTCGATCTATATTAAGTCATTTTGACGTTGTTCAAGTTTTTCATTGTTACAAGGAAGCAAATCATGTTGTTGATTATCTAGCCATCCATCACATCAGTCCAACAACTTTCGTCTTTAGCAATATATTCAGCTAGGCATGAACTCTTCCACAATAACAAGAGTTGTCATCTACTGTGGGATAAATTTGTAAAAATCATATGTTGTGATGATCTAGGCTTGCCTATCCCTTGTTAGGAATCCTAATGTTTACATTGTGTTACAAAAAACGAATACAATTTTATATATCCATTGTTTTTTTGGTAGAATTTATACATATATATAATTATAGGGACTGATGGAGTACAACCAGGGCTAAAAATACGAATTAGCGAATAGATTTTAGCAAATCAAATAAAACAGAAAAAAATGGCATGACCGAATTCTATGATTCGCGTATAAAATTCATTGAGCGCACTTAAACTTGTGTGTAACAAGTTGTAGCAATTTGTGCATCAAAGTCTGATAAAATATGCACCAGAATTATACTAAATTGTACACTAGTACTTTATTTATATTATGTGTGTAAGTGTGTAAGATTATGCATTTTTTTGTGAAAAGATATGGGTTGGAAATAGTGTTTCATTGAAATAGTTATGTAATTAGAACTTTTGTTTTTCAATATGGTATTTTCTTATACAAATGGATGTGAAAAATACAAGAGTCATTGTAATTGAAAATGTGCAGCAAATATGTAAGAATATGTGGTGCACAAACACATGGCATGTAGTGCACATAATAACATTAGACCTGATCAAACACGGGTCCGAGCCGAGCCGGACCCATTTTTTCAACCCGTTTAAGCGGGCCGGGTTCGGGCCATGCCCGTTATTTAGGCCACAACCCTTAACCGGACTCGCCCGGAAGTCCGGGCCGGGCCGGCCCGCGGGCTGCCCGGTTAGTCATTTCCATGAATATTTCTTACTTTTTTATATTCTTTATTATCCAAAGTAATTATTTAACATCAATAATAGGAAAAGGGTAAGTAATCTTATGTTAGGTTTTTTTATTATATATTTTTATTATATTTTTTTATATATTTAAAATAATATGCGGGTCGGGCCAAACGGCCCGTTAGGGCTTTAATCCTTATTTGAGCCTGAATTATTAGGCGGGCGGACAGGTTGGGCCGGGCGGGTCAACCCGTGTTTGCTCAGGTCTAAAGAACATACATGTGGAGCACTTAATAACATAAATGTTGTGCACAAACACATGAAATTGTGATGCAAAGAACACATGAAATGTGATGTAAAAAACATGAAATGTAGTGCACAAAAACATAAAATGTGGTGCACAAAATAACATAACTGCTTGCACAAACACATTGAAATATGGTGCACAAATATAGAAATATGTGATGCACAAAAACATGAAATATGATGCACATAATAACATAATCGTGGTGGACAAACACATAAACAATTTGATGCACAAACACATTAAATGTGGTGTATATACACATGAAATATGGTGCATATAATAACATGATGTGGTGCACAAACAAATAAAAAATGCGATGTACAAATATAGAAAAAAATGTGATGCATAAACACATGAAATATGGTGCACATAATAACATAAACTGTGATGCACAAACACATTACTTATGGTGCACATTTATTTATGGCATGTTACACATCCATCTCAGTGCACAAACAAATGAAAAATGTGATGCACAAATAGAGAAAAATGTGATGCACAAACATAAGAAATGTGTTGCACATAATAACATAACTTTGACGCACAACACATGAAATGTGGTGCACATTTATATATGACATAGTGCACATTCATCTCAATGCACAAAAAAAAAAAAATCAATGCACAAATATAGAAAAAAATGTGATGCGCAAACACATCCATCTTATTATACAATTTATTTATAACATGGTGCACAATTATCTCTATGCACATTTATTTGTAACATGTTGCACATTCTTATGCCGGTCCACATTTATTTGTGACATACTGCATATTTATTTGTAACACGGTGCACATTTATTAATAACATAGTGCACGTCTATCTCAATGCATATCTATTTGTTATATATTGCACATTTATCTCTATGCACATTTATTACTAAACATTGTGCACATTCTTACGTAGGTGCACATTTATTTATAACATGGTTCACATTTATTTATAACATTGTGCACATTAAAAACGATGCACAATTATATGTAAATGGGGTGCACTGACTAGTCAACAACGCCGATCAACGGTTGGTCAATGATCGATCAACGCCAGTTAACGGTGGTCAATGCCGATACACTGGTGGGTCAATATGGGAGATGAATTGTGCACCAATAAAGTGCAATGATATGCACCAATATAGTTATGCACTACATTACACGTAAAAAATGCACCACATTACACTTTAAATGTGTACCACATTACACGCTAAATGTTCACCGCTTTTCTTATGCACCATATTGCACAAAAATGTGCACCTCTTTGCGCACATTCACATGGGAACAGCCGTGCCATGGGACATAGTTCATATAATTACATATATAGATTTGTAAAATTATATATATAATTTAAGATTTGGGTTCCCGTGCGAAATGCGAAGCAATCTCGGCCGTACGTTTTTTTTTTTTTGTCAACATTTTTTTTCTTCTCATTTTCATCCCGTGATCATTCTGAAAAAGCCTATATAGAAGGTTCACGAATAAGCACTAGATGTTCATTTATTTGTACATTCACGTTCACAAATAAGCACTGAATGTTCAAAGACATGTGTTGGAACATGATCATGTTATATGTGAACTTATACGGCACATACAATGAACATATAGTACTTATATGTGAACGTTAGTAATTGTCTATTCCAGAACGATCAGAGACAATAAATAAATAAATAAATAAATTGTTGACCGAAAAAAAAATCGCCATATTTACGGTTATGCCACCGCGTCACTATTTACTATCCCCCCTTTTTTTTAACAGTACAGTGCCCTTGAATATTACCCCCCAGATAATGAACATTACCGCTCAGAAAATGAACATGTGGTGTCTATTTATGAACTCGAATGAACGCGACCGCTTCGCATTTCGCACGGTAAGCATATTTCGCACGTGAAACGGACTCTATAATTTAATATATCCCTTAATTTTTACTTGTATATCCATTGATAGTATTATGCATAAGTACTCCTACAATGCGTACCATGCATGCAAGAATATGTACAACTCTCTCAACGAACAAATTAATCAAAGAAACACAATCTAATCTAAATTTAATTCATGTACTGTACGTTTCATTACAATATCTTGATTTATACACTAGTCCGACCTAATTAAAAGACCATATATAAAAATTTACATTTTCCCCCTTTAGTGTATAGGCTTTTTAAAGTCATTCTACGTTACAAACTTTCAATTGGTTTAATGGTTTGACGTTGGACTCCCTTAAGCATTCTATCTAGAAGTTTCGCGTTTCATTTCTGCTGGAGGCGAGTGTGAAGACGCTTACGTTAAAGAGGGTCTATATTTTCGTAGGCCAATAATATCTCAGTATGAACGTAGAGAGACTATGACTGATTGAACTAAGAAAAAGTGAGTGTACGCTTTTATGATAATTTAGATATGTTCTATATTCCATATAAATTAACGTGATGCATGCCTAGCTAGCTAGTAAAATATACGTATAGATTTGACTAGAAAATTTTTGATTCTTACGTTTTCTATTTTCCTTCCCAATAAGAGTATTATGGCCATCAAGTTGGGCGCCATGCCCAGTGTCAAAGCCCTATAAAAGGAAGCTCAACACTAGATCCATTCCACACCCCAAACAAACACACCAATAGCATACACATACACTCCAAATAGTAATACCCACGCCGAACATATAGCCTCTTCCATGAGCACTTCTCTCCTCCTCGCCCTCATTGCATTCTCCTATATCGACCATACCGTCGCCAACTCCAATAGAAATGTCGCCTCAATCAGTCTCAACGGCGGTAGAGTCTTCTGCACCGCTGATGGCAACCCTGACTGATCTTGTGGCAACCGAAGCTGTCCTCCGACAGTGAATGCCATAGTGGTACTCGCATTGGAGAGGACAAACATTGTCCTTGGCACAACCACCACTTCTTCCACGGGAGGCTTCTAGTTCAATCTCACCTACAAGTCTACAACGCAACAAATCCCGCCCCCATCACCAAAAGTCAAGTTAACAACCTTGTCCTCTTTGTCAATCTTTCGGTGGCTAACTGTACCACCCTCTCTGGTGCGGATGTTCTAGTTGGTAACTTGGCGGATAGAGATACATCAACAACAACAGGTGAGGTTGTGACGTTGAGTGTCATACGCTTCCGTAGGGCCTAGTATACGTAGGGCATCTACATATGTACGTATGTGCCCCTGCATGGTGGTGTGTGCATATATATATATATATGTCTTGTGATTCAATAAGTGCATGTTGATCGACCTCAATCCATCCTTGAATATACAAGGATATATATTTATAAATGACACACTTTAACTAATTTTAAATAAAGTTTAAGATGCAATATGAGTTGTAAGTGTCGAACTTATGCGACCGTCTTTACATCAAAATTATGTTGTATTCTATTGAAGAAATAAGTAATATCATCCAAGCTTACATATGATCAATTTTACCTTCATAATGTGATCATGCATATTGACCAGTTCTTAGGCCCATTATTATGTGAACGTATTATTGATGATCATGATAGTAAGGAACGATTGAAGACACTAGTCAGAACAAGTACTGTTGAGACTTGAGTTATTATTTGTGGGTGGCCGGGCTAAGCTTGAGGCTCCATAATAGTATATATAATATATAGAGGTGGTTTCTAGTAAAGCAGATGTTATGGTAAAATGAGTGGAGAATCGTGGAGCGTCGGATTGGGGGTGATGGATTGCTGGATTAGGAGGGGAAAATTAGGGTGTATGGGGGCATGAAACATGGGATTGAATATCCCAACGGATTCTCTAAACCTTGGAAAATAATCGCCTCCAAATTAGAAGTTAGAAGGAAATTTGGAGAGAGAGTGCATAGATACTGCGCTCCATTCACAGCTTTAATCCTCACCCAAATCTGGTTCGTCTCCCACCAATCCACCATTGCAAGAGCTCAGATTTACAATGAAAAACCAATCGAATTCAACAAGCATCGTCACTCCATCGTCTTTCTCCATGCAATTATGTTGAAAGACCTCTAAACATAAAAAATGATCCAGAATCAAATGAGATCAATCAACACGAACCAGAATCATCCCTCCATCGTCTTCTCCATCGAATTTAGTTGCGATATCTTCTTCGAAACCTTCTTTTTTGGTTGAGATGAACAATGGTGAGTACATCCAATTTTTGTTAATTCCCTATTTTGTTTTATTTGTATGATATGTTGATGTGATTAGGTTTTGTCGATGTGATTCATTTGGTTGGTTAATGAATAGTGATTTATCGAGTTTGTCCCGAACAAGAAGTGTTAGACGAGTATGGTTGAAATCGATATGAACATTACTTCATGTGTGAATCGTCGTATCTCGAGTATTATTGTAATATTCATAATTGATTGTTCGATATTCGTGTTTTTTCTATAGATATTCATTTGTGACTTACTTCATTCAATGTTGATACCGTTGAGTTATGTAGTGTGCTTGTGTGATGATATTCATATCCTTCTATTAGATATTCACATATATTGCATAGATATTCATTGCTACATGTGCATTGTGTCATGAATATCGATAATCTAAATTTGAATGTGAAGTCGTATGCAACAACTGAATATTAATATTAACGTTTGTGAATATCGATCAAAAGAATTTGAATTTTGTGATATTAATGGGTGTGATATATAATGACATTCATCCTTGTTTAATGATATTCAATATTTTATGAACGATATTCATGAAATGTGAAGCGATATTCATTCCTTTTATATATATAAATTAATATAATTCGTGCAAATTCGAAGCGATATTCAAGATTTATACATGCATATTAATGAAGATGTGATCAATATTCATGTATTCTGAATCGATATTCAAATTTTCTTGGACATGTCAGGGTCACGCAAAAGGACAAGTTCAAGCGAAGATATGATGTTAAAAAACTCAGAGGATGACATTAATGTATCCGACAATGATATATCATAAGAAGATGAACCTGATTTTGTGTTTGACACGTAGTGCATTGTTGATGCAGATGATATACACTCAAAGTTTCAGATTCCACATTGTCCCGATCAAATGAAACCATAAGTCGGTAGAACATTTCAGTCCCTCGTCGAAGGGGAGTTGTTCTACCGTGACTATGCTTCAACAATTGGTTTTCATGTAAGATTAAGCACCTCACACAAGTTCATCCGCTCAAATGTTATTAAATTGAAGATTCATACTTCCGACTTTTGATATTCATACTTCAATCGCCTGATATTCATACTTCCATGTAATGATATTCATAATTCCATATACTAATATTTATACTGTATGTGGTGATATTCATACTTCCATGTTATGATATCTATATTACCATGTACTTATATTCATATTTCCATGTTAAGATATTCATACTTCCGACTTTTAATATTCATACATCAATTGACGTTTGATATTCATAATTCCATGTAATGATATTCATAATTCCATATATCGATATTCATATTGTTTGTGGTGATATTCATACCTCCCTGTTATGATAGTCTTACTTACATCTTATGATATTCATAAAGGTATTGTATGGTATCCGCACCTATTACTGTTGAATCTTATGAATGGCTTTTCGAACACTTCACGAGAGCTATGGGCCATGCCCCTAAGAATTTGGTGGCGGATCAAGATTATGCGATGAAGATTGTGATTGCAAATGTATTGCCCCAAACCAGACATTGGTTGTGTATGTGGCGCATAATAGAGAATGTGTCAAAAAAGGTTGGTGCAAAGAAAATAAATTCAAAGGATTTCATAAAGAAGTTAGGTCGCTTGGTTTGCATTGATACACTTTCTATTCGTGAATTTGAGGAGGGTTGGAAATTGTTGAATTCCTTAGGTTTTGATGGTAACAAACATTCAACTAATCTGGGTACTAAGTGTTTCAGGAACAAAGACAGTTATCTCAGGGAACCATTGCAGCAAAGGATCGCAGAGGGAACAAAGCTCTGTTCATGTGCTTTGTTACCTCTCAAGGAACAACAGTGACGAACAAGATCAAAGCTATGAATGGAAGGAAGAAATCCAGCGTGCTGAATTATGGAAACAAATCAAGAAGCACACGCGGTAAAGGATGAAAGACTTCGGCTGTAAGGATTAAAGCCGATCGAGAAGATATGGAGAGAGAGAAGCCCGATTGTTTTATCTTAGGAAATATTTCCTAAGATAAGATAATTGGAGAGAGGGGATTATATCTTATCCGGTTATATTAATTTAAGGAATCTTTTCTTTAATTAATATAGACGGTTGGGATATTATTTCTTCAATCAAATCATATCTTCTTGTTACCTTATTTGGAGAAATCTTATCTTGTTACGATTAGGGTTTAGACGAGTTGTATTTATAGGAGTGTGGGATTCATTTCTATGTACGAACTCGGGGCATCAAACAAAAAGAAAAGAAAAAGAGAGTGAAGTGTTTGTGAGTCTTTGAGGGTTGAGTTCGATTCATCGTTGTAGAAGAGGTTTCAAATCTAGGTGGGAAGTCTAGAGGTTGAAGTCCAGGATACAAGTGTAATCGAACAAGAAATCAATAAGACAAGTAGACGCTTCAAAATCCTCTCAAGCGGAAGCTTAAAGGTATTGGTTTTTCCTTGAGAAGCTAGTTTTGCCAATCAGGGTTTCCACTACATATCGTGAGTTCGTTCGTTATCTTTCCTGCTATATTGTTTCGCTGTGCCTTCTGTGGGAACAAAGCCTTTGTTCCCTCAGACGTAACTCTAACGATCCTACATAAATCATTTGTGGAGGAAGAAGAGCTTGAAAAGAAGCCTTGGTTCAGGGATATGTACAATCTATGACATAATTGGATCCCAACGTATTTTACGGATATCGTGCTTGGTGGACTTGTCCGCACAACATCAATTTTGAAATCAAAGAATAGTTTTTTTGGGGCTTATTCTAATTAGAACTTTAGCTTGGTCGAGTTGTTAATGCATTTTGATAGTGCAATGGAAACCCAATGGCATCATCAAATGAGGAATGATATTGATTCACATACAATGGCGCGCGTATTGAAAACTCCTTTGTAGATTGAGAAACATGTATCTGAAGTATACACTTAAAATGTTTTCTCTGCTACAAGAAGAGATCACCAAATCTTGTTTTGACTATAGTGTTACAGTTGAGACCCATGGTATGTTCTTTGTCATGAATATCAAGGTACTTTACTTTGAATATTGGTATACTATTATTTGAATATCCCGTTTACCATATACATGTGAAGGTCGAGTGGCAAGCACAATAAAGGAGGGCCGTGATGATTACTTCCAAGTAGAAAACATAGCAGAAGACAACTTCGCCACATGTTGTTGCTTGATGTTCAACCGAATTGGGCTATCTTGTCTACGTGTTTTCACGGATTTAAAATGCATTAGTTTTGAAGAGATTCATGAATGCCTAATACTCAACAGGTGGAGAGAGGGTGCTGCTAAAAATCCAAAGGATGGAGTTGCTAGTGATGTGTGGGAGCACAATGTCCGTATAGAATTGAAGTAGTCTATGTTGAATGAACTATGGTCGATTATATGCTTTTGTGTTGGAGTTGTGAAGGATGACAAATAAAAGATAAGTGATTTGCTGGTGACATTTAAACGTAAGAAGGTAAACTACACAACTAATGAAGACAATGTCAATAGAGATGAACAAATCCGATCAGCAATGGTTGAGAGTCTTGCCAGAATTAGTACACCGAATGATGTTGCCATAAAACCTCGCGGTCATGTGAAGAATAAAGGTTTCAGTAAAAGGTTTAAGGATGGAAAGGAGAAGGCTATAAATAAAAAGCAGAAAGGGTTAAAGAAATACAAAAGATGCAACAAGTATGTCAACCATGACAACACGAATTGCAACGAAGACTTGTAATTTAGTTATTCGTAATATTTTCCTATATATTCATATTTTGCACCTCGATATTCATGCGTTATGCATTCTGGTACTACTCCCGCCCTAGCACGCTTAACTTCATAGTTCTTTGTCCTCACTTGAACCCTGAAAAGGAAGAGCTCTTGTTGACATGTGTAGCACACTAATCTTTATAAAGGATTACAAATCCGGGGTATTACAGTCACCCCCACTTAAACCCTTGATGACCTCGTCAAGCCCAAAGACCACCCTCTGGGTCGAGTGACCGTCCACCAAACCAAGCCCACTCGTAACCCAGAGTCGGCTTTGATACCATTTGTAAGGCCCACGGCCTTAGAAGCACTAGTCCATGCCAACTAGGGGACTTCCCAGGAGGTCACTCATCCTATTACTACTCCTACCCTAACACGCTTAACTTTAAGTTCTTTGTCATCACTTGAACCCTGAAAAGGAAGAGCTCTTGTTGACATGGGTAGCACTCTAATCCTTATAAATGATTACAAATCCGGGATATTACAATCACCCCCACTTAAACTCTTGAAGACCTCGTCAGTCCCAAAGACCACCCATCCTGGTACTAATACCATTTGTAAGGCTCGAGGCCTTAGAAGCACCATCTCATGCCAACCCGGGGACTTCCCAGGAGGTCACTCATCCTGGTACTACTCCCGCCCTTGCACGCTTAACTTTAGAGTTCTTTGTCCTCACTTAAACAATGAAAAGGAAGAGCTCTTGTTGACATGGGTAGCACTCTAATCCTTATAAAGGATTATAAATCCGGGGTATTATAATATACGACTACAAGAACCATTTTGTTTTTCACCCTTGCACAATCTTTCATTAGACTGACCAACCCTTCTCTTTCTTTGCATGGTTGGCTGGTGTCATCCGTCCTATACGGCACATCAGTGGTTGGTCTTAGACAACCTTGAAGTAACAAATTGAAGACGAAGGCTTGCAGTTAAAGTTTGTGATTTAAAGTAATATTATTTTTAGAAGTTGTCTAGTGTTGATTTAATCTTCTTAAATAAATGTAATACTTAGATAAGTTAGTCATGTATTTAGGGTTTATCTAACGAGTCTTCCGTTATATTGTAATTTCGAGTTGTACAACTTATCTCCTCAATTTACGAGGAAAGATTTAATAAAGTTTAAGTATTTGTTTCAAAAGTCTTCCTCTATTTACTCTATTATTACATAACATTTATTTATTTAATTAAGCATAATTGTTCCGATTAAATCCTAGGGTGGCTTTGCAGATGAAAGTCTGAGGTCACTGGCCTGTGGCACTACCGACGTAAGTCGGGGGGTGTTATAGTCATGGCGTCGTAAAAACGAGAGAGAGAGAGATCGCAAGTTTGTGTCGCGATAGTAATTGGTGACCGTTAGGGGTCATAGAGAGAGATCGCAGGATCCGCATCCTGATAGTGACCGTCAGGGGTCATGGCATCGTAAAGACGAGAGAGAGAGAGAGAGAGAGAGAGAGAGAGAGAGAGAGAGAGAGAGAGAGAGAGAGAGAGAGAGAGAGAGAGAGAGAGAGAGAGAGAGAGAGAGAGAGAGAGAGAGAGAGAGAGAGAGATCGCGTCACGGCGTAACCCATGAGGTGTAAGTGTGTAACCAATACAGCAGGGGGCGTCACGATGGAGCATTGAAATAACAAGAGGCGATTAGGGGCTTCACGGTAGCAAACCTGTATAGCCAGGGGTACGGTGTCGCTCGACCTGGCGAGTGGTGCGATGTAGCTCGACCAAGCATAGCTGCAAGGGATATTGTTTAAAGTATATCGTCGGGTCGGGGACCCATGCGCATATGTCGTTGAGGCGGTACCGACGAGATCAAGGACCTTGTGAAGAAGTGCGATACGGCTGATCCAGATGGACATATTTTCTTTTTTTGTGGGCATCCACTTTTTTTTTCTTCATTTCTTTCCCAATCCGGGGCCGCGTAGACACCTAGACAATGTCGCTCATCCGAGCGCGTTTTGGGTTTAGGGGGCGTCACGACGTAACCCGAGGGGTGTGACTAGCATAGCCAAAGGGGGCATCACGTTGAAGCACCGATATAGCCTAGGGGGCGTCATAACAAAGCTTCAAAGGTACAACGTTGATATGGCCTGGCGTCACGACAGAGCTCCGATGGAACAACGTCGATATAGCCTGGGGGCATTACGGTAAGACCCAAAGGGTGTGACCTATATAGCCGGGGGCATCACGGCACGACCCAAGGGGTGTGACCGGTATAGCTAGAGTTGTCAGCGGGGACGGGGGTATCATGTCGAAGCTCCAAGGGAACAACGTCAGTATAGCCGAGGGGTTGCGATGTAGCTCGACTAGGCTTTGCCCAATGGGTGTGAATAAGATACTATAATGATGGGAGGACAGTTTTGATTTTATTGAATGAATTGAGTTTCAATAAGGAACATGCATAGAATGTACACTGGATTAGAAATAGTACCTTTTAAAGTGTCTCGCGTTCCAGCTCCGGGTGACGGGCAGGCCTTCAGGATTTGCCAATTCGTAAGTGCATTGTCCGACTACCTTTGTGATTTGATAGGGACCTTCCCAAGTGGGTCCTAGCTTTCCAGCGTTCTCATCTCTTGTGTTTTGGAATACTTTGCGCATGACCCAATCTCCAACATGGAATGCTTTTAGCCGTACGTTGCGATTATTGCTCCTGGCGACCCCTTGTTGGTAAGTCTACATCCTAGTAGCGGCGTTGTCGCATAGCTCATCGATGGTGTCTAGCATGAACGTCATCAGTGACACATTTCTCTCTTACGTAAGGAGGCGATAGCGAGCTGTGAGGATTTGCACTTCGACGGTAGGAAAGCTTTATTGTCGTATACTAACGAGAAGGTTGTTTTACCTGTCGTAGTTTTTGGAGTTGTGCGTTCTGACCATAAGATAGAAGGCAACTCGTTTGCCTATAAGCCTTTCACCTTCTTGAGCTGTTTCTTCAAGTTGTTGATAATAACTTTGTTATTGGACTCGGGTTAACCGTTGGCTTGAGGATAGCGTGGCGTCAAGGTGACGAATTTGGTTGTACATGACCTGTAGCTTTCCGACAATGTCCATTCCCCACTTAATGAAAGGCCAAGGGGTTGAGATTGGATGTAAATCTTCATACGGTTGGTGAGACACTAGGCCGTGTCATTGGCACACGTCACACTTCTTTGCATAGTCGATGGCGTCTCTCTTCATAGTAGGCCAATAGTATCATGTGTGTGCACGCAAAGCGAGGTTTCTTCCTCCAGAATTATTGCCACATTGCCCGTCGTGGAGTTCCTGCAACGCGTTCTGGATTTCTTCCTCGCAAAGACAATGTAGGTAATATCCGATGGTAGACCACTTGAGCAACATGTCATCTTTGAGGACAAAGGTGGACACCTTAGCACGAAGTAGTCGTGCCTCATTCTTGTCGAGTGGCAGTTTGCCATGTTTGAGCCAATTATAAAGTGGAGTGGTCCAAGAGTCAAATTCGTTAGAGTAACTGACCTGCATGTGGACCGACACGTCTGATGGTTTGCTGATGGCGGGCACTTCTATATGTAGAAATAGGATCTTCTGGTATTCTATGGGATCGATGACATAGCCGAGTTTGGGTAACGCGTCATCTTCTGCATTGGTGTCCCTGGGAACTTGCTTGATGTTGAATGTGTCAAAAGACTTGATGATATCACGGACGACTTCCAGATAAGCTGTCATCTTGGAGTCGCATGTCGCGTATTCTCTGTTTATTTGGTTCACTATGAGCATGGAGTCATAGATTACTTCTAGATTCTTCACGCCCGTCTCCTTGGCCAAGGTGATGCCGGTCACGAGTGCTTCGTATTCTACCTCGTTGTTTGTTGATTTAAATGTGCATCGCACAGCTTGGGCTATCCTATCCCCCTATGGCGATTTTAGGAGAACCCCTAGTCTGATTCCATGATGATTGGAGGCACCGTCGGTGAACATGGTCCACTTTAGGGGAGTAGGGTTTTCGACTAGAAACAACTCTCCTGTTACTTGCTCTTCATAGGTTGGACTGAAATCGGCCACCAAATTTGCCAAAGCTTGCGACTTGATTGTTGTGTGCGTCTCGTATTGGATGTCGTAGCCGCTAAGATGCACTGCCCACTTCGTCATCCTCCTAGATAGCTCTGGCTTTCTCATCACGTTTCTGATTGAATTGTTAATTTTGACTTTGATGGTATGAGCCTCGAAATAGGGCTGTAGCTTGATGGATATAGTGATGAGGGCCAATGTAAGTTTCTCCATGGGTGAATATCTTGTCTCCGCGTTTTGTGATGTTTTACTCACATAGTAGACGGGCAACTGCTCGTCATCTTGCTCTCTTACTAGGACGGTGCATATTGCTGTTTCCGTGACCGCCATGTGTATATATATAGATATTCTCCATCATTTGGCTTTGAAAGTAGGAGGGGATAGGTTAGGTACCTATTTAACTCTTGGAAAGCTTCTTCGTGTTTGTTTGTCTACTCGAATGACTTGTTCTTCTTCAAGATGTTGTAGAACAAACGATTCTTGTCTGACGCCTTTGAGATTAACTTGTTGAGTGCGGCGACCCTACCTGTTAGCTTCTGGATGTCTTTCACGCATCCCGGGGATCGAAGATCTAGGAATGCTTTGATATGATCAAGATTAGCTCCGATCCCCCGTTGCGTCACTATGTAGCCCAAGAATTTTCCTGATGAGACTCCAAAGGAGAATTTGGCGGGATTTAGCTTCATGTCATATTTCTTTAGGATTTTGAAGGTTGTCTTTAGATGCTGGATGTGTTCGACCTCCTTCTTTGACTTGACCAGCATATCGTCGATGTAAACTTCCATCTTGTCGCCGATTTGGTCTTTCAACATACTGTTGACCAGTCTTTGATAAGTAGCTCAAACATTCTTAAGGCCAAACGACATGACCTTATAGCAATAGATCCCTTGATTGGTGATGAAGGCGGATTTTTCTTAATCCTCTAGACTCATCTGGATTTGATGGTAACCACTGAATGTGTCCATAAAGGGTAGCATTTCATGACCGGTGGTGGCGTCGACCATGGCATCGATGTGAGGTAGGGGAAATGAGTCTTTAGGGAAGACCTTGTTAATTAAGGTTGGTGAAGTCAACGCAGACCCTCCACTTCCCGTTCTTCTTTTAGACCACCACCACGTTGGCTAACCAGTCTAGGTATCGGGCTTCTCTTATCTTGCTCGTATGCAATAATGCTAGCAATTTTTCGTCTATCACTTTGTTCCTCTTGGGTGCAAACTTTCTCCGTTTATGCTTGACGGATGGATGTCGAGGATCCACGTTGAGTTTGTGGATGATCACGTCGGGATTAATGTCGGTCGTGTCCTTGTGTGTCCATGCAAAACATTCTGAGTGGCACTATAGAATATCTGGCCTACTGTAACAAGAAAATTGTAATGGTTTTTTTGTGTGTTACTATAGGTAGCCTAGTGCAATGGCTCATGTCAAAATGTAATAGTTTTATCTACTGTAATTGATTGATGTAACAGATGTCTTCAAAGGCAACAATTGTTATAACAAAGGTAACAGTTGTGAAAAATAAAACATAAAATACCTAAGGTAATAACTGATATAAGCAATTGTAACGCTGACCAAAAAATTAACACAAAAATAAATATTAGGTAGATAATATTGTGGTTTTTTTAATTAATAATTGTAAATACGGAATTTCGCCCGGTACCCTCGAGGTTTTGCGTAATTCGCGAAATACCCAAAGGTTTGAACATTTTCGCATGGTACCCCTGAAATATTGTCAAAATTTTGCCAAATACCCTTCCGTCTTACAACCGTTACCAAAACGTTAAATTAATAAAAAAATTAAACAGACTTACCCTCACCCTTTGGAGAGGAGCTCGCAAACCTCAGAGAAGCCAAATACCCTTCCTTCTCCTCGAGCGGTGGTTGGGTTGTCTTGGCGGTGGTCGGTTGTCGCGGTGGGTGGGGCATTCGACCGCGCGGTGGGTGGGTCATTCGACCGCAAAAAATGCCATTGGAGAGGAGCTCGACCCCCGCCGGTGAAGCTAGGGCATTCAGCGGCCGGCTGTCGCAAACCTCAGCAGCTCGCAAACCTCAACAGCTCAGAACGACGGAGGCGGCCGGTTGTCGCGTTGGCTGGGACGACAAGTCGGACGACACAACTTCTCAAGAACGACGGAGGCAACACCGGCGGTTGTGGACGACAAGTCGGACGACGTAGGAGGTGGACGACGCAGCTTCATGTAAGATGGTAGAAAAGTCTGAAATTGGGTTTAAGTTTCAAATTGAGGATGAAATTAGGTTTTAAGTTTGAAATTGGGGATAAAATTAGGGTTTAAGTTTGAAATTGAGGATAAAATTAGGGTTGAAATTGAATTGAAACAATAACAGCAACTCAAATTGGGGATGAAATTGGATTGAAATCTTCTTGCTTCTGAGGCTATTGTGCAATTTGGCGTCCTAGACAAGGGAAAAATATTTGTAGAATTTTCATTCACTTTAGTTTAAAGCTAGTTTAGTAGTTGCTCTAGAGAGGAGAATACCCAGGTTGAAGAACTGTTGAGATATGTAATGATAAAAGAGTAAAACTAGTAAGTACTTTCATTGTCTATTTTTGTGTTATATTGTTAGTATTTACTGAGCTGTCTTACTAGCATTCGTGGTGCTCTATTTGGCAAAATTGGCTCCTATCAAAGCTTGATTTGACAATATTTTCTCCTAAATAAATTAAGAAGATCTTCGGTCAATTGTTTATGGGTTATGCTGAATTTTGTAACCCAGAACATCATATGTTTTTGTAACTAAGAATTTGTAATATTAATGTTGACTGAATTTGGTTCTGAGGCTATTGTGCAACATTTTCTCCAGCCTTCAAAAGTATCGGGGAAAGGGTGAGGGTGAGTCTGTTTAATTTTTATTTATTTATTAATTTAACGTTTTGATAACGATTGTAAGACGGAAGGGTATTTGGCAAAATTTTGACAATATTTCAGGGGTACCACGCAAAAATTTTCAAACTTTTGAATATTTCGCGAATTACGCAAAATCTCGAGGATACCGGACGAAATTTACGTTATAAATATTTTGCAAAAAAGAAGAGATGAAAATCTCACTTTCACGTACTCTTCAATCCACACGCTCACTCTTCAATTTCTCGCCGTAGCCCTAATCTTCTCACTCTTCTCAATTGGCTAGGGTATGGAACAAGAGGGATGCTTTTCCAGGACAAAGTGCTTCTTGTGCCTCTTAGCAAGCGCCCTTGAGATCTCCTCTGCGGAGACACTCTATGTTCTCGACAAGAACTCCATGGGTTCATCCCAGTGGCGTAGCCAGAAATCTATCTCAGGGGAGCTAAAATCTAGTGCGATTTTTTTTTTACTTAAATCTAACGTGGCTTAAATTCTATTTCGCAAAAATCAATTTTATTTTTTTTATGAAACTTAAGGTAATTTTCACGTGAGATGAAGGGAAAAAACTTAAGTAATTTTATTTTTTTGACTTAAATCTGTTAGAATTGACTGAAATTGCATTTTCAGATGAGATAAGGGGGAAGATTTAAGATAATTTTATTTTTATAGCTTAAATTTATTAGGGCTAACTGAAATTATATTTTCAGATTCAATAAGGATAAAAAAATTTTAATTTTAATTTTTTTTTTTAAAAAAAAAAAGTTTTTTTTTTTTTTTTTTGTTTTCCGGGGGGCGTTATAGCCCCCTGGGCCTGGACTGGATCCGCCCCTGGTTCATCCAGCGTCTCCGGCTCAGGAATCAACGGCAGCGATGCGGTGGATCTCAGCCCCATCTCCCCTTCTTTTGCGCTCCCTACACCACTCAATTTGGACTTGTTCCACCAACTCCGAGTCTCCCGCACTCCATCTATACTTGTTCCACACTTCTGCACTCAAGCACAATCTTGCATAATTAGTCCCAATACAACATATAAAACCATAGAATGAAAGAGAAAGAGGGCTTCGTACTTATCCTCTTCAATCTCGTTCTCGATATCACTCCTAAACTGCGCACTTAACCGGAGGCATTGGTGGCTCAGCACAATCGATGGCAGTGGCTCGGTAGCAGTCGTTCGGTGGTGGCTCAGCAGTAGCAGCGATTGAGGGTGGCGCAACATTAGTAACCCGAAGTCGGTGGTGGCTCAAGCTCATCCGGGAGGAGACAACAGCTCATGAAGGCACCTTACTACTTGGTTAGTCAACTTACTTTATTCTTCTTCGAAAATTAGGGTTTGTGGATATGATTGATGGATTTTGCTAAACCTAAGAAGTAAGATTGAATGTAGCTACTGCAAATAGATAACTTAGGTTAGTCTTTACTGATACTCAATTTTATGAGTAATTTTCCCTTTTGTAGCTAGCATCTGAACTTGCACTCTTAGCAAACAAATAGTAAAATAAAACCTAACCAAAGAGCAGTGGAAATCCACGTGCAGTTAGAAGCCCCAAAACAAAGCAAACATGAAAATACATAAGAAAGGAGGGCATGGAAACATATATGTAACAGATTAAACACTTTGGAGCTTCAAATATACATATATAATTATAAGAGAAATTGACATCTATATATATAAGAGGGATTTTTACCAGGAATCAGTGGAATACTCAAAAGAGTTTACCCCTATTGGAGAAGACAATAAGGGCAACCTCAGCATCACAAAGAACAGAGATTTCATGTGCTTTCTTAACAAGGCCTCCTCTCCTCTTTGAGAAGGTGACTTGCTTGTTTAGTTTGTTCTCTATCCTCTTCAGCTGCACTCTTCCTCTTCCCATTTTGATCCTCTCTCTCTTTTCTTCCTTTTCTCTTTCTCTTGTGTGTGTTTGTAGTTGTGTGCCTAAAACAAGAAACCCAACTTGGCATTTATAACAACATCCATAAAGTTACAAAAACTAGGAAAAATAAAATAATCCCCCCCACTGTGATGATAACTTTAGTGAAGAAAAATTATAACAAGAAAGAAAATGATGAATTTTGTTACATGGTACTGTTCTCCTTTTGATGTAGCCACGAATAAAAATATCTTGTCACACTCTTTATTTGTCTGCTTGGTGATTATACAACAAAAAATTAACTTACTGTTGGCCTCTTATAGCTTAAAAAGATTCTCTAAAGTATAAATCCAGAGAGGAAGGATTTTTATCCTAGCTTAAAAATTCAATGGTGATTTGATATGAGTTTGAGGCGGACGGACTTTTACTGCATTAGGGTGTGTATAATGAGAGAAGTAGCTCTCGGTCTCCCATGGCTTCTGCTAGTCAGCCTAGCTTACTGTTATTTTCCCTCCCTCTTTCTTATACTATTAATCAATTTTAATATATAATTTAGATTTATACCTTCATAATTATTTCATATACCTTTTCTATGTGTCATTTTTCATTCTTTAAAAACTCTTAATAAAAAATTGAAGTCACAATCAAGTCACACTCTTTATTTGTCTGCTTGGTGATTATACAACAAAAAATTAACTTACTGTTGGCCTCTTATAGCTTACAAAGATTCTCTAAAGCATAAATCCAGAGAGGAAGGTTTTTTTTTTCTCTTCAAATAAGGGTTTATTGAGATGGGGATTGAGAAAGAAAACTGCTAAGATTTATTTGAACTCTCGTTCTCGAGATGTTGGAGATTTTTTATTTGGGTCCATTCTTTAGTTTTTGGTATTTGGAGTGCCCAGTGTTTTGATGCTTGCACAGAAATGAGAAAACTTCACACTGTAGAGAGCCATTTTATAAGCATGGGTCTTCAGTGTTTGATCAGAAGGCTAATTCATTGTAACGTCCCAACATTTATAGGGAGGGATTATTCTATACTTGGTAGTTTTTTCTATACTTACCATGTCCTATATACTTGGTATACTATAAACATGTATGAAAAAATATTAGCACTAGATAGAAATATTAGTGAAAACTTTAAGATTGTAGACTATATGTAAGTTAAATAAAAACTGAAATCACTGAGTTCAGAGTATCAAACTCTGGAATTTGTAACCCCTTTACTACTGCTCCCAGTTTACTCTGCGTGTCTGCACTGGTGCTTCACACGCTTCCTAAAATGACCAAGTTCCACTGATCAACTCTTCCAGTAGAAAGCCATACACAATTCCACTAGTGCTTCATAATTTCCTATCTTTACCTATTGAGAGAAATATATAAGAGAGCATCTTTAGGCTTTTGTCCTGATAGTACATATTCAATTCATGCTGTATAATATTGGATTTCTGCAGCAAATAAATAAATTTGATGCCCAACAAATTATTTGTTATTGCAAACAGCTATAATGCACTAGACTAGTAGACTCAACTAGAAACACTTGTACTTGTGTTGTACTATAAACTATTAACCCATTAACAAAGCTTTGTTTAATCCAATTATACACTTATTTGTCTCCCACTTATATTTTCTAAAACCTAGTATTCTTTACTAAATGACCTGAAGACTGCAGTACAAAGAGGTAAATTTCACCCAACAAAAGATAATGAAGAGGTAAAATTAATAATTCTATCTAGATATTTAGAATTATTTGCTTAAAAATAGCTACATTTAAAATTAGAGTTCATTTTGAAAGCATCACTACAGATTGCAATCTCTCAGTTTTCCTTTGTGTGTTATCAATTGACTATGCATATTGAGTTCTAGGCTTGATTACAATCTTATTGACTTAGTTCAAGTGATAAATCGTTGAATTTCATTATATAAGTAGTAACACAGAGCTTGTCTGAGGGTTGTCATTAGCATATATTATAGTACACTTTGGTATTGACCTTGAGATTGTTATAGTTACTAATTTGTCCTGTTTTTAATTCAAATTTATCCAAGAGTTGTCATTAAGATATATTATAGGTACTAACCTGTCCTATTTTTAATTCATAGAGTTTGTCCTTTCTTTGCTTTAAAATTTCATACTATCGTACGATTTTATGGCCTTTAAAAAAACTCAGGGAAAAATATGTCCTATTTTTAAGGATGACTAGGCAACTCACCCACATATTCCTTGTTATACAAATGACACGTTAGGGGAACACATAGATTGTCACATTAGGGGAGAAATATGCTTGTTGTCAAAATTTGTTTGCTATCAAAAATATGTTTGCTGTGAAATGTAAAGATTGTTTGTTTGTTGGGGTTAGGGTAGATTTGCCAGCCTACTGCACTTTTTTTCTGTCAAAAATATGCTTGCCGTCAAAATAGCTTCTGAGATTGTCTTGCTTGCTCTAGAGGCCTGCTTCAATATGCTCCTTTATCTGTGTGCTATCTACCCATTCGTCTTCCGTCTTTGTCATGGAAATGGTTATTTGATATTCTTTCTTGTCTTGCTTATTTTTGTCATTATTAATAACATTTTGCACGATGTTTTTTTTCTTCTTCCAAAATATAGCCAATTGGGCAAGATAAACTTAGCACATACTATGATATTTAGAGAAGATACATCAGCAATATGGGTATTTATTAAGTGGCAAATTGGCAAGAGTAGTAATTGCAACTTTCTGCTTTCATTTTGATGTTTAAGTAATTGCAGCTTTCATTTTGCTGTTAAATTTAGCACGTACTAGTACTGATGTTTTTGCAAGAGAACAAGTAACTGTAGCTTTCTACTTTCAGTTTGCTGTTTAATTTCACCAGGAAACTCTGGGGCTTAGCTTTCTATTTCTCTTTTCTTTTCTTTTTTAAAGTGAAAAATAGATGCTTGGCTCGCTGGCCCTCCAAAAATGTGAGTATTCTATGGTGTTGGTATTCGAGTGATCGGCCTACCTTCTTCTGAGGCTGAGGTTTCTGGTCGATTTTGAGGCTTGGCTTTGGGTGCAGCTGGAGCCTCTTTCTTGACTTGCCCAGGAGCAGGCTTCTCAACTTTCAGACTTGCCATCTTTCTTTGTGTATGGTACAACCAAGTATTCTACCTTTTGCTTGCCTCTTAAGTGCTCTTTTAACTTAGTAGAGCTATTATAGTGGTGAGATTGTACTTGAGCTAGGGGAAATTACATCTAAATGCAAGGGCATCATTTTTTGTGATTTTGCACATCATTTGTAATCAGGATTTAAGGGTGTGGTATAGTTTGCAGAACAAAGGTCTATGATTCTTTGCATATGACAGTGAAGTTCAGTACTTTGATGCAAATTCCAGAATGCGTATACCATGTTTGATGATTTGATCGGACTGCATTGGTATTGGATGCTTGATGTATAAGTTTAGTATGTAGACGTAACTGGATTTACCCTTAAAGATTTATGGCTGAAGTTTGACATTTATTAGATGTCACAAAACATGAATAGTATGTATAGTACCACCAACAGTCCAATACCATGCATGTTGTACTTATATATATAGGAAACTAATGAGTTATTGTGAGTTTTCTTAGAGAAGAAAAACAGTAGTAAAAGTCTATTACAATCTGGAAGTGAATAAATACATAAGAGTAGTAGTAGAGAAGTAATTACTCCTAGTTCCTAGAATAATAATGAATACTAGAGACACCTAGAGTGTGCTGGACAGATGCACACCTTACAAGAAAAGTCTGCCAAAAGTAACTTTAATAAATTACAGCAAAATATTTAATTTATCCAACACTCCCCCTCAAGTTGGGTTGTAAATAAGTTCTTGAAATTTGCTGCTATGGACTCTTAGTAAACACATCAGCAAGTTGTTGTTGGGTTGGTATAAAGGCTATCTTGATGATTCCAGCCTTAATCTTCTCTTTGATGAAGTGTCGGTCCACTTCAATATGTTTGGTTTGATCATGCTGAATAGGGTCATGAGCTATACTAATGGCAGATTTATTATCACAATGCAACCTCATAGGATCTTCCTACTTGATCTTTAAATCATTGAGAATGATTCTCAGCCATAAAAGTTCACAAATGCTATAAGCAACAACTCTAAATTCAAATTCAACACTAGACCTTGCTATCACTCCTTGTTTCTTGCTTCTCCAGACAATTAAGTTTCCAGCAAGGAAAATGCAATAACCTGTCGTAGACCTCCTATTAACCTTACTTCCTGCATAGTCAGCATCAGTATATTCCTACAGTCAGTTTTCCACCTCTTCTAAACAAGATACCTTTTTCCGGGACAACCCTTGAGGTAGTGTAATATACGAAGAGCAGCTTGCAAATGTGGCTCTCTAGGGTCATGCATAAATTGGTTGATTACACTAACTGAGAAAGCAATGTCAGGTCTAGTGTGAGCGAGGTAAATAAGCTTTCCACATAGGTGTTGATACATAGTCTTATCAACTGGTTCAGCATCTTTTGCCTCATCAATCTTGCAATTATGATCCATAGGAGTTGTTGCAGGTTTACAACCACTCTTGCCAGCCTCTCTGAGCAGATCTGTAATATACTTCTGTTGGGATAAAAAGATGCCTTCTTTGGAATGAGCAACTTCAATCCCCAAGAAGTATTTCAGCCTTCCAAGCTCCCTAATTTCAAATTCAGTTGCAAGTTTCCCTTTCAGCCTTCTTTGTTCCTCAATGTCGTTTCCAGAAACAATAATGTCATCCACATAAACAAGTAACATGGTCACTCCCCCTGAGTCAGAGTGACGAATAAACAGAGTGTGGTCACCCTGACTCTGATGATACCCTGCAGTCTTCATGACACTAGTCAATTTGCCAAACCAAGTCCTAGGAGACTGTTTTAAGCCATAAAGAGCCTTTTTCAGTTTACAAACTTTGTTTGGAAATGGGGCTAAAAAACCAGGAGGCAAGGACATGTAGATGTCCTCATTAAGATAGCCGTTAAGGAAAGCATTCTTGACATCAAATTGTAACAAATTCCAACCAAAGTGAGCAGCCAAGGAGATCAAAATTCTGACTGTATTCATCTTTGCTACTGGGGCAAATGTCTCTTGGTAGTCAATGCCATAGGTTTGAGTAAACCCTCTTGCTACCAACCGAGCCTTATACCTTTTAAGAGATCCATCAGCTTTGTACTTTAGAGTGAAGATCCATTTACAATCAACAATGTTTGTCTCTCAAGGGCGATCAACAAGGACCCAAGTCTGATTTTTCTCAAGAGCACACATTTCCTCTTCCATTGCCTTGCGCCATTGTGGTTGAGTAAGAGCTTCCTTGACATTTTTAGGAATAGATACCTGCTGCAAATTGGCCACAAAATTCCGGTGTATAGGCGAGAACCGATGTAATGACACAAAATTAGAAAGAGGATAGAGAGGCCTATTCCTGCATTCTCTACTACCTTTCCGTTGTGCAATTGGCAGGTCAAGGTCAGAGATGAGAGCTGGTGTGTTCTCAGTAATAGTCGTTAGATTAGAGTCTTGAACATGCTCAATGGCAGAGATGGCATTTCTTCTAACATACACACTTGAGAGAAATCTCGAGAGGGCTGATTAGAGATAGGTGCGGAAGTAGTGGGTTGGGTTGGAGAGTCAGGCAAGTCAAGAGAAGGAATAGGTGTGGAATCACGTAAAGGGGCACTCTCATGTTCAATAAAATCAGGGTCAGACCGTTCTGGAAAGAAAGGAATATTCTCTAGGAAATTCACATCAGCTGTGATGTAAGTCTTTCTAGTGGCTGGATAATAACATTTGTAACCCTTTTGTGTTGTGGAATACCCAATGAAGATGCATTTAACAGCCCTAGGATCAAGTTTTCCTCTCAAATGGTCATGAACATGAACAAAGGCAGTGCAACCAAAGACCTTAGGGGCATGTCCACGGTTGAGGTTAAGATGAGGATAGAAAGAATTAAGACAAGCAATGGGGCTGAGAAAGTTCAGAACCTTTGAAGGTAGACGATTGGCAAGATATGTAGCCACAAGAACAGCTTCCCCCCAGAATTGTTTAGGGACATTAGATGAAGAAGTAAGGCACGAGTGATGTTGAGGAGATGCCCATTTTTCCTTTCAGCAAGGCCATTTTGTTGTGGGGTATAAACACATAAGGACTCATGGATGATGCCCTTTTCGAAAAAGAATGACCCTAAGGATTGATTAAAGAAATCCTTAGCATTATCAGTCCTAAATTCCATTATGGAGGTCTCAAATTGTGTTTGTATCATTGAAACAAATAAGGGAATTATAGTGCTGACTTCAGATTTGTTTTTCAAGAGAAAGAGCGAAGTTACATGAGTACAATCATCAATGATGGTCAAAAACCAACATGCCCCACTAATATTGCCAATAGAAGATGATCCCCAAATATCACAATGTAATAATTGGAAAGGTAAATGACATCTTGTATTACTAACTGGAAAAGAGACACGGGAATGTTTTGTTTGTTCACAAATCTCACAATGAAGATCAGTGACAGACAGCCCTTCAAAGAGAGAGGGATACAAGTGTTTAAGAACAGAAAATGATGGATGTCCTAATCGATGATGGTGCAACCATAAGGAGGTTTTATTTGTGGTGCTCAAGAAGGCAGAAGGTTGTGAGATTCTTGATGTATCTAGGAAGTAAAGACCATCTCTTTCTTCAGCATGTACAATCATCCTCCCTGATTCCTATTCCAGAAAAACACATCCAGTAGGAGTGAACAAAACAAGGCAATTTAGGTCATGAATCATCCTTTTTACAAAAATCAGATGAGCAGATAATGTAGGCACATGAAGCACATTTGTAAGCCTCATTTTTGAAGTAAGAGAGATATTTCCATGCCCTACAATATCTGCTAATGATCCATTTGCAGTTAACAATTTTTTAGAAGATGTGGAGGGAGCAAAGGTGTCAAAGGAATCAGAAGATGAGGTCATGTGATTTGTGGCACCTGAATCAATGATTCAACAAGTATTGGCTGATTGTTTGATTGAATGAAGGCATGTAGAAATACATGTAAGGTTCAAGGCTTGGGAAGGAGTGTTACCATCATCAGTAGAAGACTCAAGGTTCTGCAGAAGTTGTTGAAGTTTTGCAATATCAACGCTGCTGAGATTTCCAGAAATAGAGTTGCTATTCTCAGCCAAGTGTGCTTGGGGCTTAGGCTGATCCTGGTTTCCCCACTCTCGGCTGGGTGGTTTATCATGTAGCTTCCAACATTTCTCTCTTGTGTGCCTTGGTTTCTTACAGAAAGAACACCATACTTCAGATTTATTCTCCTTTTTTCCAAGAGGTGGCAGCAAGTGCAATGCTATCAGTTGGCTTGGAATCCTCCTTTGAATCTAGCATAACACCCCTGCGACTTTCTTCGGACATCATAAGAGAGATAAGTTCTTCAAGAGAAGGAAGTTCACTCTTGCTCAACACTTGAACCCGAATGGGATCAAATTTAGAGTGTAGACCAGCCAAGAAAACATAAGATCTATGTTTATCAATAGATTTCTTCAAGATAGCAGCATCAGTCGGGCACTTCATTTCCAAGGTCTGGTATTGATCCAATTCCTGCCATATGCTTTGCAAAGTAGTAGCATATTCAACTATGGGCTTATCACCTTGCTTGGTGGAATATGCTTTGATGGTGAGGTCAAAGACAAGGGCTTCGTCTTTGGCTTTAGAGTAAGATCTATGCATGAACTCCCAAATCTCTTTTGCTGAGCTAAGAAACATGCATGTAAGGCTAATGGAGGGATCCATTGACTCCCATAGCCATGACATAATCATGGAGTCTGCAGCCTCCCAAGCAGAAAAACTGGCGTCTCCCTTTTATGGAGAGAGCTCGGTGAGATGCTTGAACTTCTCCTTACCCTTGAGATATGTCTTCACAACCTGAGACCAAGCAAGGTAGTTCTTTCCATTGAACTTGTAGGCTGGTTGAAGGTTGACAAGCTCTGTCTTTTGAGAAGGAGTAGAACCAGAGGAAGTAATTTCAGATTCAGGCATGGTGAATAAGGAATGAAGTTTATGCAGCAATGAAGGCTACAAGAAAGAAGAGAAGTGCAACAATGAAGGCTACAGCTTGAAAGGCAACAATGAAGGTTGCTGGAAGAGAAAAGAAAAGCAATCCGGATCAGAAAAAACCAGAGAGCTCTGATACCATGTGAGTTTTCTTAGAGAAGAAAAACAGTAGTAAAAGTCTATTACAATCTGGAAGTGAATAAATACAGAAGCGTAGTAGTAGAGAAGTAATTACTCATAGTTCCTAGAATAATAATGAATACTAGAGACACCTAGAGTGTGCTGGACATATGCACAACTTACAAGAAAAGTCTGCTAAAAGTAACTTTAATAAATTACAGCAGAATATTTAATTTATTCAACAGTTATATATAGTACGTAATAGCCTAATAGCTAGGCAATACATCTTTTAAAGAAGAATCAACCACTCATATTTTCTACAACTTAGTATTCCTTGCCTAATGACATGCAGACTGCATCCTAGCTTGTATTTGAGATGAAAAGATGTATCATTTAGCAAGAGAGCATCATTTAGCGATATGGAGTTTTCTTTGATAAATATGTTTTATGTGCCAATGAATTGATTTTTTTGTATAAATAGAATGCATCATTTAGCACTATGTAGTTCCTAACAACTCTTATCTCAATCACTTTTGATATTAGCATATGACATTAAACAATTATTTCTATAAATTTATTTTAACATTAGCAAAAACTTAGATCTAATCTTCAGTTTTTTTAATTGCAGAATGAAGATGTTGAAGATGTGGAAAATGATAATTGATTAATGACAACCTTGATTACAAGGGACTACTTTTTGGGTATAATCTAATGGGTTATGGAAGCTTTTTGGTATATATATATATATATGGTTATATTTAGCTAGTATCATGTAGTTAGTTAAACATATATGGGTTATGGATGCTTTTTATGTTTAGCATAAAAGACATGTTCATCACCTGGATGCATTTGGCACTATGATCATTTTGTAATTAACTTTTAAGTATTAATATGAAACTTTATTTTAAGTTTGTTAATATGTGTTTCTAGATATTGATCTCTTGAATATATTTACAACAGGTGCATGTATATATACATATATATCAATATTTGTATATAATTCAAATATGTATATATATATATATATTCTAATGTAATAGATATATTGTCTAATGTAACAACTCTTTCTTTTGTAAGATCTGTTACAGTAGATAAATAAGGTAATGGGTATAGGAAACGATAATGGTTATAACTAAGGTAATACCTTTAATAACTAATGTAATAATGCTTGAACCAAACATAATACTTGTATATCTAATGTAATGGATGTATGCTGTAATGCTTTTATATCTACTGTAATGGATGTATAGTGTAACGGATGGTATATCTATTGTAACGGTTATAGCCGAATTTATACATCCGTTACAATAGGTTAAACAACCGTTACCCTAGATCTAGGGCAATGGCCTCTATAGTAACCATGTGTAAACCACTACAGTAGGTCTATTGTAATGGATTTTGGCCCTATAGTAATTTTTTTTGCCATTACAATAGGCTCAATATTTGGTAGTGTGGTTCTGATGTAAGCACGCATGTGCTTCATCAAGGATCTAGCTTAGATCCGCCAATGCAGCCTCCGACACCGCCCATGACGCGTGCCCGTCTCCGAGCTCAAGGCCAAGATCAAGGAGAGGAGACGCCAACAAGGGCGTCGGGAGTCATTACAAGGAGTCGGGCTAGGGAGCTGCTCAAGAGCATACAAGAAGGGCTAAGGGGCGCGGAGTTGCCGAGCCACGGTGCAAGCGCGCCGGTCATGATGATACAAGGGTACCCGTCGCCAACGTCGGCGCGAGAAGAGGCGCAGGATTTGAAGACATAGGCGCGGCTGCGCATGGGGGATTCAAGAGGAAGGCCATGGCCCATTGGGCCTGAATTCTAAGTAAATTTCCCATTTTGGAAGTGATATTTTTAGACTATTTATATGTTGGTTTTAGGGTTTCTCTTATTTTAGCTTTGATTAAACACAAGTTTTTTACTAGCGAAGAACGCTATTCCAGGATTGGTTTTTGGATTGAATCAAATTGTGAGGATTCAAGTTTGCTTCAATCTCGAGTGTGTGTGTGTGTTTTAGGAGGATTTCGACATCATCCATACTCAAAACAATATCTATATTGCAAGTGGATTCCTGCGAGCGTGATATCAAACCTTGTTCGAACTCACGGAGGATTCCTTGAGTTTTACAAGTCGTTCAAGGCAGCCGGGAGGATTCCTAGTTGTTGTTGATCGCCTATCCGGTTCTCGCCCGCCTCACGCCATCCAGATCTCCTCACCTTCCCCTCGGTGCCGCCGGCTTCGTCCATTTTCGGCGCCTCAGTCACGGTCGAGCATCTCTTGGTGTTTCGGCTAGAAGTCGAACCATCTTACCTAACCCGCGACGATCCTACGAAGGCGGAAGCCATCATTTGGTATAAGAGCCAACAAGGTAACCGTTCGAACTTCTCGTATTCAGATCTGGTTTTTCATTGCATTTTTCAGTTTAAACTCTCAACCATGTGTAGAGCTAGCCAATGAGAGAGGTAAGTTAAGCTTGAGCGAACCAAAACCTTGGGGCTGCGGTGAGAGGAACGCAGAGGGTGAGAGGCGAGGACCTCCAGGCGGTACCCACCTGGTTCGGCCATACTTGACCCTATGTACGCCGCCGATGTCCCTCTCCCTATCTTGTTCAGCCAAACCCTAATTTGGCAAATTTGGTTTGAGAATATCTTCCATTTTGGTTAGGATAATGTAATTAGTTTAAAAGGGAGAGAATCTTGGTGGAAGGTTTGTTGCCACTTGCATTGTGTTAAAAAAAACAAGAGAGAAAAAGAGAGTTGGAAGCTGCTTGCGCCCCAAGTTTGCTACAAGAGGGCCGGCCTAGTAAAAAAAATAAAAAATGGACAACAAGGAAAACAATGTTTAAGGTGAGGCGGGCCTGGGCAAAGCCTTGAGAAGCCTCGGGCGTATGTCAAGTGGTCCCAGCCCAAAGGGCTTGAGAAGACCACGCCCACAAATCTTGCATTTTGATTTTAGCATCTTTTTAAATTTTAATTAGAATCTTCTAATTATCTTTGGAAAGATCTTCTTAGAATCAAATCTTGCCATATCTTTTAAGTCTTATCCCTTGATATCTTCCTGATTCCCCATATCTTAGCATATCTTTTTATTTCTTTCCTAAACCGATTTTTGCAATTAAAAATCTAATTTGCATATCGGGAAGGGATCTCAGTTATCTTGTATGATTCTGTCGCTTTCCTCGTCTTGTGTAGGGTTGGAAGGATTCAGCCCTATGGCGTCGGACGACCATCCTTGGCTGCGGCGTTCGTGTGTGGTCAAACGCACACTTGTGTCTGACGAGCAACCCGCGGCGCCTTCTCAACGGGAGACCATCTTTCACTCTCGGTGTTCCATCCAAGGCAAGGTGTGTAGTGTTATCATCGATGGCGGTTCGTGCTGCAATATCATCGACCAGACTGTGGTCGAGCGTTTTGGGCTTGCTACTACTCCTCATCATCAGCCATACACCTTAAATTGGCTCAACTCTACCGCACCTTTGAAGGTAACCGAGCAGGCAAAGGTGAGCTTCTCGATTGGCGGCTACAAGGACGAAGTGTTGTGCGACGTGCTGCCCATCTCGGCTTGTCACTTGTTGCTCGGACGCCCTTGGCAGTATGACCGCGGGGTGATGCACAATCGAGTCACCAATGAGTATTCCTTCTTCTTGGAAGGTAAGCGGTACACTCTCTTACCCATGGCGCGTCACGAAATCATGGCTGATTATTTGGCCAATGAACAACGGCGTCGAGCCAAGGAGGCGGACCAGAATGGTAAGACCAAGAAGAAAATGGCCATAGGGCAGGTTGCGGGGGCGAGCAACCATCTACTCCTTGCGACCGCCAAGGAAGTGGAGACGGCAATCCAAGGGAGTACTCCTTGTTTCCTTTTAGTTCCTACGTGTGCACTATTCTCTTCTAGTGAATTGCAAGAGCTACCTTCTCCTATTGCTTCTCTTTTGCAGGGGTATGATGATCTTTTTCAAGAAGAAGTGCCGACGGGACTGCCGCCTCTCCGGGGAATAGAGCACCAGATTGATTTCATTCTGGGGGCCACTCTTCCTAATCGGGCTGCATATAGGATGATGCGCCCCTGCCCACCATGACTGCCACTGAGGAAGAGGAGGCTATGAGCATTCGCTCAGAAGGGCCACTAACAAGTTCATGCGCCAAAGCCATCGTCAACGCGACACAATCCATGGTTGTCCGCGTTGTCGCCAGCCAAGGAACACAAGAGACCGCGTTCTCCCTAAAGCGCCTTCATCCAAGCCCAGAGAACGTGTTCTCTGTCATTCTTCTCTCAACCATTCAGTGAACGCGTTCTTTTGAAATTGAATGCAATATCCTGAGACATTAAGTATTTTGGTTTTTATTTTGGGCGTGTGTTCCACGCGTGTCGCGTGGGCTGGCCCATTAAGCGAGACTCGGCCCATCCGAGTCACGCTATGTACTATAAAAGGTCATCTCGACCTTCTTTACTAGGTTACGTCATAATTTAATCTAAGCTTTTGTCGAGAGCCATTTGCCTCCATCCTTAGATCTGACGTCAAACACCTCTCTTACTTCTCATCCCCATTCCTTCGCTGCCGACGCTACGGCCTCCACTCGATCTTCATCGAGTTAATCCAACCCCGCTGCCGACGCTACGGCCAAATCACTCGATCCCTTTCGAGCCTATCTCATCCGCTGTCGACGCTACGGCTTGTTCTCCATCTCGAGTCCCCAGTCCAACAACGCGTTCCACCGTCCTAAACCCCACTCTCGACGCATGCGACTTCCCACCAAGATCAGAGATCCGGCATCACAAGCAGGAACGCATCAACTGGTATCAGAGCCTTTGATCTTGTAAGTCGCTTGTCAAGTTTCATTTGTTCACGAATTTTTTTCTCCCCCATCATCCTTGCTTCCGCCATAATCACTAATTTTTTTTCTCTCTCATACACATGCTTGTCCCATCGGTTTCTACAAGAGAATCTCTTGGTCGATAATTGCTTGATCACCTTGCAAAAATTGTGTGATTTGTTTGCATGAAATCTGCGTAATTAATTCAAAGATTTCCTTAATTAATCGCGTGAATCTCACTTGCATATCTTGCCATATTTGCTTGTGTTGACCATCATAAATCTGCATTAAAGTTTCTCTCTCCTATCGCGTAAATCTCATGATTTCTTTCCTTAAGTTACTTAGCCATTTATTTTTATTTTGTTTCATTTAATTCTTATCCGATCTTCAATTAAAACTAAGATCTCGGATTTGAATTTCAAAAAAGAAAAGAAAAAGCAAGTCGCATTAAACAAAAAGAATGCGATAATTAAAAAAAAACAGAAGGAAAGCCAAAATAAGGCAACCTTCTTCCCTCAACGGCTAGGCTCATCTTCTTCACCTCTCCACCGTCTAGTGTCACGTTTGCAAGTGTGTCTTGTGTGTGCGTGTTGTTTACGCAAGAGGTTAAGACTTCTTTCTTTTGGTTTCGTTTGCTTTTGTGCTTGCATATCACACTTGCTTTGCTTGCCTTTAGCCGCCCCCACGGCCGAAAGAACGCGCCCTCCTACGTGAACACTTGCTACTTGTTGAGTGCTTACTTGTTCTTTGGTTTTATATTGTCTTTTGTGCGTTTTTACTCGCAATGGATGGACATATTGTTATAGGTAGCCTCATGGCACCCACAGGTGGGAATATCCAAGGAGATAGCAACAATCATCTCCCACAGCAACAGATCGCGCAACATGAAGTGGTCCCACTCACCGTTCCTCCACACGATCCCATTCTGGAGCTCTCGGAGGAACAACGCGAGATCCATGAACTTAGGCGCCAAGTTTCCGAATTCCAGACCAAGGAACGCGCTGCGCTGGCACAACCCAAACCAACCTTGATGGTCCCAATGGACACTCTGGACGCGACGCGCCAAACTGAAGTCGGGCCAAGTAAACAACACATTGACAAGGGCAAAGGAGTGATGCCCTCGTCCTCCAACTTGCAACCGCGTCTTCAACGGATCCAATCCGTGATCGAAAGCCGCCAAGGCTATGTGTCGCATCACGACCGCTATGCACCGCGACCTACTCCAGCCGGCTACGACACCGACTCAGACCGCGACGAGGTGTCCCATGGTGAGTACTCTGAACCTTATGACTTCAATGACAGGTACGAAGCCAGAGGCAACAGACGACAACGCGAGATCGCCTCTACTCCGCTTGCCGGCAGAGCCAGACGAGAAGAGCGTGACACGGGTCTACCGAGACGATCCAATCGCGTCCCAGATGCTGTGCCGCGTCAGCGTCGCCATGCCCCCACACTAGTCCCATTCAACGTGGAGGACCACCTGGGCCACCAAAGTGCGAGGACGCCTCGCTATGGCTCGGATGGCTATTTCTCCCACACTCCTCTCCACCAAGACGAGTTCGAGGAGTTTGATGACGAAGAAATGGAGGACTCGGGGATGATCAATCCAGGAAATTTCCATCCCCCACGCGGCGACCCTATGGAGTTGCAAGACCGCCCCTCCGATTGGATCCCTCCACCTAGGCTCACCCAAGGCGCAAACATGGCCAACGCGTCCTTCGACATGTGCGATGAAATGGAGAGGAGGCATGACATGCCTTACGATGTTCGCCGCGACGCGCCCCACCAAGGACACCAGCGCCGCAGACGCGCCTAGGGGATGGAGCAACAGGCCCCGTTTGGCAATGATCGCGGCAACGTTGGCGCGCGAAGGCAACAACTAGGGCATGCCCAGTTTCCACAGGCCCAAGGCCAAGCATATGCCCCGTTGGACATTCAAGCGCCGCGCTTGCAACGAAGGCCAGAAGCCAATGCTCTCAGGCTCAATCGCCATGAAATTAAGGTAAAAATTGAATTCTTTTTTGGTGAATACAACCCTGTAGTTTTTCTTGAATGGTTGCAGGCTACGGAGTATACCTTGAGCTATTGCCAAGTTCCTGAAGAGGACCACGTGGCCGCCGCCACAGTACACTTCCGTGGCGCCGCGAGGGTTTGGTGGCACCGATTCGTGGATGATCGAATAAGGAGAAACTTGGTGCCTCTCACTGAATGGAACCAGCTCAAGTATGTGATGACACTCAAGTACGTTCCCCAAGATTACAAGAACCAAATGCGCTTGGAAATTGCCATGGCGAAACAAGGATCGAAAACACCACTTGAGTTCTTCTCCCAACTTGAGGATATGTACTACAAGGCGTCCATTAGCGTGGCCCCTTCCACGATGAGGACGAAATTTTTGAGTGGTCTCAACACCAACATCTGAGACCAATTGGAGATCCTTCCAATCCAAGACCTGAACACGCTCACGCACGCCGCGATGCAACTCCACCATCAAATCATGCGAAAGCGTCAAGGACCCTACCAACCCTATGACCAACGAAGGTATGACTCGAACTCTAGTCAAATTCCTTCCACTAATGTGCGCGGTCCTCCCCCAAGAACCACCGCGTCAAATCAAACAAGACAAGGGAAGATTGCGACGACGCCCAGCTATGCTCCTCGCGCGCCGCCATCAAAGGGTACATCACCAACCCCAGAACGCGCGCGTGACGTGGAATGTTTTAAGTGTGGAGGAAGAGGGCACTACCAGAACAATTGCCCAAACAACAAGAAGGTCCTCTTCTCCAGCATCTCCTCCGGATATGAGTCTTATGAGGACGAGGACACAACCCTTGAGACCATCGAAGAAGGCTTCGAAGATAACAAGGAGGCTTACACATGTGAAGCCACCGCGCTACATGAAGGCACACCTCTGAGCCTTGTAACGCGACATCTCCTCACTGTCAAGGAAGCAACTCTTGGCGACCAATGCGAGAACCTATTTCACACGCGTTGCTTGGTCAAAACCGCGTCCTTGAGTGTCATCATTGATGGAGGAAGCTGTTGCAACATAATCAATGAAAGGGTGGTCACTCATTTCAACCTCCAGACCACTCCTCACCCACAACCTTATGGGCTCCAATAGCTTTAGCTGAAGTAACATTTGAATTTGAACACTGAGATCTGCATTGGTTGGTATCTCTTGAACTATAAGTGAATAACTTTGGTCCTGACTTTTCCCTGTGATTCATCATATATACTTGTCTTTTTTTTTTATTAGGCGAGGCTGTCGCGGGAGCTGGGCCTGCAGCCACGCCAGGTGGCCGAGTGGTTCTAGAACCGCCGCGCCCGCTGGAAGGCCAAGCAGCTCGAGCGCCTCTACGACTCCCTCAAGCTCCAGTTCGATGCCATCTCCCGCGAGAGGCGCACGCTCCAGGACGAGGTCGTCAAGCTCAGGGCCATGCTCACCACCCTTGGTTCAGCATCCACTTCAAACCAACTACAGTTGTACATTCATTTTTTGAAGCACTACTAAACCAGTCTAGGTTATACTTCTGGTGCTCTGTATGCGGGAAAGTGAACTGTTGTTCCCGCGCGTGTCAGGCACTCGACTGGAAGCTCCGACACAAGGCAGACTAAAATGAAGAGCTAATCAAGAATGATACCGAAAGAGATTGATAGGATGTTAATATGTTATGTGAAGTTACATTGTTGTTCAAAACAAACTCTACAGTGGAAGATAAGCGACTGCACATACAAATTGAAGTTTCCAATCAAATTAATTGATGAAGCAAATGAAGATGCCTTAAGTCTCATAAGTTCTCACTAATGATACAGTAGAAATAAAACCTGAAAAATCATAATGAATTGTATAAGTTGTCTACATTATTCCCATCACCTGCAAAAATAAGGACCTAAAACCTTTAAATTCTAGCAACTGCTCAGTTTTAATAAAGTTAGCAGTATCCCCCTCTAGATTAGCTCCCCTTCTCCACATTTTGGTTCCTGTTATCATATAAAGCATTATGAAGCAGAAAATAATTAGTCAAAGATGGAAACTGCTCATGTATAGACCCCCACGGCCCTACCTAATCGCCTTGTGCATCTTCTTGACATCAATGTTGTGTAACAGGTGAATCTTTCAGCCTCAATTGCACGGTTTGAAAGCTTATGCATTGTTAAGAAAAATAAGATGAATTATGTACGTCATGTAATCATGTCCACCTCAAAATAGGTTCCTCACGCATGACTATGAAAAAAGAACATATATTCATAAATAGACAAAGGAGCAACACAATAGAGGATATTTCCTTGCAGTAATGGAATTATAAACCCATCTAGCTGTAAAAAACAAAGTGAAGTACATGAGGAGGTTTGCCATTTAGTCATACACATAAGAGAAATCGCCTAATTAAAAAGCAACACATACCTTGCATTCAATGTAGTAGCAGATGCTTTGAGTAGGAAGTCGACTCCAGAGCATATGATTGCTTGTTTGACAGCCGAGCTACAATGAGAGCTTGTAAGGAGCGAGATTGAAGTATGGATTGGGAAGGATCGAATGCATTTGAGTGTGTTAGAGATTCAGTCGACATTACTGGAGACGTTCAGAGAGAAGCAACCGCATGATCCATTTTTTGAGAAGGTTATGCGACGATATTACTCAGGGGAAGGCACCAGGATTTCTTATTCATGATGAGCGGATATTAAAATTTCAAAATTTAATATGTGTGCCGACTGATAAAGATATTAGAGAGTTGATTCTCAAGGAAGGTCATTCTTCGGCATATTCTGTACATTCTGGAGCCTGTAAATTGTACAAGGACTTGAGACGGAGTTATGGGTGGAGTGACATGAAGCGGGAAATTGTTGGATACGTGTCGAGGTGTTTGGCATGTCAACAAGTTAAGATTGAGCACCAGAGGCCAGCTGGAGAACTACAACCGCTTCCTATCCCTGACTGGAAGTGGAAGGACATCACAATGGACTTTGTTGTTGGTCTTCCTAGATCATGAAAAGGAAACGATGCTACATGGGTCATTGTGGATCGGTTAACAAAGTCTTCACAATTTGTACCTATCAAGATTACTTAGGACCAGAAAGGTTAGCTGAATTGTTCTCGAGGATTAGTTAGAATGCATGGCGTTCCCTAGACTATGGTGTCTGACAAAGATGGACAATTTGTGTCTCATTTTTAGAAGTCCTTGCATACGGCAATGGGGACACTACTGAGATATGCTTCGAGCAATCCAAACCGAGGATATGCTTCTAGCTTGCGCTTTGGAGTGGCCAGGAAATCGGGAAGACAATCTGCATCTGGTGGAGTACGTACAACAATAGTTGGCATGCGTTGATAAAGATGGCACCTTGTGAGGCTCTGTATGGTCGTCGGTATAGATCTCCATTGTGTTGGGACGATATGACCGATGTCGTTTTAGTTGCTCCCGAACTTTTGCAGAAGACTAAGGATGACATTGAGGTGATTCGTCAGAGATTGTTGTCAGCTCAGAGCATACAGAATTCGTATGCAGATATTCGTAGACGACCCTTAGAATTCAATGTTGGGGACCACGTGTTTGTTAAAGTCTCGCCGACTAAAGGAGTGTTCAGATTTGGGAAATGAGGTAAGTTGAGTCCCCGTTATGTTGTCCCTTCGAGGTTCTGAAGAGAGTTGGCATTGTAGCTTACCAAGTGGCGTTGCCGCCAAAAATGAGTGGAATGCATGATGTGTTTCATGTGTCACAGTTGAGGAAATACGTGTACCACCCGACTCATGTTCTGAAATTTGAGGAGATAGAATTTCAACCTGATGGCACCCTTGAAGAATCACTTGTGAAAATTCTAGCTGTTGAACAAAAAAAAATTGAGGAATAAGGTCATTTACTTGGTGAAAGTCTTATGGTCTAAGCACGGAACGGCGGAAGAGACTTGGGAGTTGGAGTCGGTCATGAGAGACCGATACCCGTATCTGTTTTGATCTTACTTTCGAGGACGGAACTTCTATAAGGGAGGGAGAATGAAATACCCCATGATATATTAAATGGTACCATTTTTATATCAACTTATATATATGACAATAAGTAAAGTGGAATGGTCAAAAAGTGAGCATTTACCTCCTTCAGCTGGTGTGCACCACGTGAGAGAGAGAGAGAGAGAACTCCACTTCCGCCGCTCGTCTGTTAGCTGCTCGTCTTCCGCCGGTGGACGCGACCTTCAATTTCTGCCGGTGACCACTCCCTTTCCCAGGTGCGAGACACCATGAGTTGCTGGTGCGAGGCGCGACAATTTGCTGGTGCGATCTGCAGCGAGCTGTAGCGTGAGACCACGGTCGCGGATGTGCAAGGCTCGGCTTCTGCGCGGCCTGCTGGTGGTTGCACCTTCCGGCGACGAGAAGCCTAGCTCCGGCGATGCGGGCTCGGCCTCCAGCAAGGTATGGTGGCTATTGTGTTGAATTTGTGCAGCCCTCGGTCTGTTTTTGGGGTGTTAGGTTAGTAAATTAATTGATCTCAATTTGGGCAGATTTGGTTTAGGAATTGAAAGAATTGTGGGCAGATTTAGATTGAATTGCAGGGGGCGGTGGACAGCCATAAATTCTGTTTTGGGCTGAGGTATGGGTACGTGAATTTTGGGTGTTTGATTTCAACTTTTTTGGAAGTTTTGGACTGATTTTAGACTGATTTGGGGACTGATTTGGGGGCTGATTTGGGGGTTGCAAGTAAGGGCATGGTATGTGTTAAATTAATACAGGGAATTGTTCGGTTTGTCGTTGCAAGTTCGTTCGGGATTGGTTGGTGAAATTCTAGGGTTGTGTCGATAAGTTTAAGGCAAGATGATTCTTGCTCTTTCTTCTTACCTATCTCCTAATATAATTATTTTCGTATATTATCATTTTCAGTAATGATTTATGCACTTGTCTGTTAACTTGATCTAGAATTATAGGCGTAGAATTAAATGGTTGAATGTGTGGATACTGGTTATGTTGGCTATTGGTTTTGTTGTTAGATATTGGTTGTTTGCTTGGCTATTGGGTTTGTTGTCGAATATTGGTTGTTTGCTTGGCTATTGGTTTTGTTGTTGGATATTGGTTGTTTGCTTAGTTATTGGTTTGGGAACCACCCGCTATATGTCACTTTCGGCACTAAATCACCCGGATTTAACCTATTGATTTTAAACCACCCAAAAGTGACACTTTTGTTACATTCGACCACCCATGGACGGATTCCGTTAAAATTTCCGTCCAAATGTGTGAAAAGACTATTTTGCCCCTTGGTTTTTTGTGAAATTACAGGAATAGTTTTGGGGAAATTGCAATCTGACCCTCTAGTTTTTGGTTTGTGGCAGAATAGTCCTCAAACAAATTTTCATAATTACAAAAATTGCCCAAACTTATTATTTTTAATATTCTGAGTTGATAGTATATTTTAACCCCAAATTAAAGTGTAGAAAAATTAACATAGGTTAAAATAGGCTTAAGTTATTATTCTTATGAATTTGACCATATTTAAATATGTAACAAAAATGTAAAATTTGATTTAAATATTTCAAGTCAAAATTTATAAGTTTTATATAAATTATAATTAATATAAGGTTAATCATAAAATTTGAATTAAAGATTAACCTTATATTAATTATAATTAATATAACGTTATAATTAATTTAATTAATTTATAAGTTATAAGTTTTATATAAATTATAATTAATATAAGGTTAAATTCATAAGAATAATTAATATAAGGTTAATCTTATATTAATTATAATTAATATAAGGTTAATCTTTAATTATAATTAATTATAATGTTAAATATTATTCTTAAATTATAATTAATTTGTAAGTTTTATATAAATTATAATTAATATAAGGTTAAATTCATAAGAATAATTAATATAAGGTTAATCTTATATTAATTATAATTAATATAAGGTTAATCTTTAATTATAATTAATTATAATGTTAAATATTATTCTTAAATTATAATTAATTTATAAGTTATAAGTTTTATATAAATTATAATTAATATAAGGTTAAATTCATAAGAATAATATTATAACGTTATATTAATAATAATTAATATAAGGTTAATCTTTAATTCAAATTTTATGATTAACCTTATATTAATTATAATTTATATAAAACTTATAAATTTTGACTTGAAATATTTAAATCAAATTTTACATTTTTGTTACATATTTAAATATAGTCAAATTCATAAGAATAATAATTTAAGCCTATTTTAACCTAAGTTAATTTTTCTACACTTTAATTTGGGGTTAAAAAATACTATCAACTCAGAATATTAAAAATAATAAGTTTGGGCAATTTTTGTAATTATGAAAATTTGTTTGAGGACTATTCTGCCACAAACCAAAAACTAGAGGGTCAGATTGCAATTTCCCCAAAACTATTCCTGTAATTTCACAGAAAACCAAGGGGCAAAATAGTCTTTTCACACATTTGGACGGAAATTTTAACGGAATCCGTCCATGGGTGGTCAAATGTAACAAAAGTGTCACTTTTGGGTGGTTTAAAATCAATAGGTTAAATCGGGGTGGTTTAGTGCCGAAAGTGACATATAGCGGGTGGTTCCCTGCAAAAACCCCTATTGGTTTTGTTGTTGGATATTGGTTGTTTGTTGGTTATTGGTTTTGTTGTTGGATATTGGTTGTTTGTTGGTTATTGGTTTTGTTGTGGATTTATGTTGGACCATTATGCGGTTGTTGTTGGTTGTAGTTAGTTGTTGTTGTTGGTTGTAGTTAGTTGTCATTGTTGGTTGTTGTTAGTCGTGACTGTGGGTTATTGTAGGCCAATGGTTGTAGCTGTCGGTTGCCGTTGATTATCGGTTAGTTGTTGGTTGTGATTGGAGTATTGTTTGTTTCGGTTATAAGGAGGGCATGACTCCTTATAGCTGGGCCGGGGTGATGATCGCCTCACCCGACCACGTGAGGGTGTGACCTTGCATTGGTTCAAGGCCACAATTGGATGGTGAGTGTCTTATCTTTAGTCTATCTATGGATAGTATGGTTACTTAGGGTGATGATCGTCTCACCCGTGTATATGTTAGTATGGTTACTTAGGGTGATGATCGTCTCACCCGTGTATATGTTAGTATGGTTACTTAGGGTGATGATCGTCTCACCCGTATATATGTTCGTGTGATTATCTAGGGTGATGATAGTCTCACCCGTTTATACTCGATGTGTGGTTGAGTTTGGATTGAATGTGTTTAGCATATGGAAGAGTTGGATAGGAATGGTTAAGTAATGGTTATGTGATAGTAATAGTATATATTTTGATGTGTTGTTAATTGGCGTTGGTTGGATGGTATGATAATTCTTTCATGTGTTCTACTGTTTCTGCTTGATGATTCTTGCTAGTCTTTCATTAGACTAACCAACCTCGGGTTATGTTTCCGCGGTTGGCTGGTGTATCGGGTCCACCAGTCAACTAGTCTTTGCAGGTTCGGCGGTAGCAAGGGGGTTCTTGATCACATATTCGTCTTCACAGTTAAAGACTGAGTTTTTGGGCATCGGATTTGAAAATGTTGTATTAACTACCTGTCGTTTTGGATATAAATTGATATTTTGAACTTGATGCAAGGTTTAAATGTTGTTTCAAACTTGAAACAGGGATTTCGATATTGCTAACTTTGTATATTTGGAAGCGTTTTGGGTTTCTCCTTCTTAAAATCGCCTTGTAGACCTTCGGGCCTACGACATTGTGACACCTCTGACTCGGGGTGTTACAATAACAAAGACATGTTTCTAACAAATTGTACAACATATTTTACTGGTGTATAAACGCATACATCTGCATCATAGCTCTACTAAACATAACAACTCGACAACGCATTTTGCACATGTGCTAATATACTTAACTTGGTAGCAATTTCTACAGCATATAAATACAAACACCAATAATATAACTTATGTTAAACACTTATTTCGTTAAATTTTACACCATGCTTTGATATACATAAACACCTATATCAACGTGTTATAATTTGTATAAAATTACAATTTGCCCAAATATTTATACTTCATAAGTATATGTAGATTTATCATTATTGAAAAATAAAATTCAAGTCAAACCCGTGCCTTAGGCAAGGGCATGCACACTAGTTTGGGTTATTTGATGGCATACTTTTGGGTTATTTCAATTTTAATGTTAGATTTAGGCAAGGAAATGTCAATTATAATATGATCATATTATTAACAAGGAAAAAAAAGGATTGCAATCATATTTATAGTATTAGTTGGAGAAAATGCTAAAATTTATATGTGTGTGTTATATATGTGTGTGTTATTTTGGATGAAACAATAAGCATTGTAATCAAATGCTAACTTCTAAGGTTTTATAGATTTACTAGTTCAATTCTCGTGCCTTGCACGAATATGTTTATCACAGAATTTGTTTATCGGATTATTATTTAGATAAAAAATATATTGTTAAATAATATCGAAATATAAATGTAATGACTAATAATATAAACTGGAAATTAATAAAGAAAGAGAAGAAGAAGAAGAAGAAAGATTGAGTCTAAAAGAAGAATATATTTTTTTGATGAATTTGGAAAGAAACTACTCGAAAACGAAGTAGGAAAAACATAGAATATTTTTTTTTAATTTAACTCGGTTTTAAAAATAGCATTTGAAAATGAGGTGATGACATGTGGCAAATAACGACATGGATTATTCTCGGAGAGACACGCGCCATTAAAGAAGTTCTAGTTTATTATACATATAGTAAGTTTCTATAAGAAAGTGATTCATTTTTATTTGAAATATGAATTGTGTGAATGATTTCTAAATTAGGAATTGTGTGATTGATTTGGATAGTAAATTAGGAAGGATCAAATATTTGGTATATGATTTGAGGTCTAAAATGTGAAATTATATCTTCTCAGTATTTATGGAAGAAATTAGATTATATACATGTGATTGATTTGTTCCCTTCATGTTCAATGTTAAGAAAACAATTTAAAAAAAATCAATTTGCTCCTTTTTAGGAAGTCGTAATTTTGATCTTCATAAGATCATTAACCAATGTGTATAATATATTAGGAAACGATCAAATAATTAGAAAATGTGTAATTTGTTTCTATCTTAATTAAAAATTGTGTGATTTGTGATTGATTTATATGGTAGAAAAAGAAGTGATCAAATATTTACTATATATTTTGAGGTTTAAGAAATGTGAAATTGTAAAAAAAATGACATGTGGCGAAAATGTTGTTGAGATGTCATGTGACATTATGATTGTGGAAGACTGGAAACGCTATGGAAAAAAATATTATTGTTTTAATATATATATATATGAGTTTGGATCATATGCGGAACACTCTTCCCGTGCGGAGCATGCACTTTTGGGTCTTATTTGTGCACTTTAACGTCTTATTTGTGCACTTAAAAAAAAAAAAAAAATCTTTTTCAAATTTTTTTCCAAACATTTTTCAAAATTTTTGCAAAAGTGCACAAATAAGGCCCTATAGTGCATGTCCGCACGGGAAGAGTACTCCGCACCGGAACCGCACTCATATATATATATATATATGTACTAGCTTAGTTCCCATGCCATGCACGGAGATTGGGTAAATTTTTATTAATATTCTTTTTTTAATTACTAAAAATATATGTATTTTACATTTAAAAAAATATCTACTATAAATCAATTGATAAAGATCAATGTAATTTCTGTAATACCCCTGATTTCAGTTGAAATTTTATTTATTTTAATGGATTTGAAAAGTGGATCACACTTTTTTCCTATTATTGGTTGTTTCAGTGGATGTAGTACGTTGCATCTTGGGTTACAGTCGATACTATGTAGAATCGGGCTAAACATCCTTTATGGGGATTATAAGTCTTGTTTTTGGATAAGAGATATCATATCTATTTCGAGGATTAAGTTAACTAGTTTTAATTGCATGTCGTATTGCAAATTATGGAAATTATTAGTTAGTTTTTAAGTTTGGTATAATACTTTAGGTTATAATTTATATAAATATCATGTCAGGATACTATATTTGGAAGCTTGAGTATTTGTCAATTATAGAAAATTAAAGAATAAAACTATATGGATAATAATATTTATTTTTATTAATATTTTATATGTCTAATTAATGTGTTGGGCTAGACCTAATCTATTATCTTAACTTAATATATCCTTATAAATAATAATGTACGTTCAAACCCTACCCTCCACAATATATTCCCTCTTCTCAGCCTCCATCTTTCATAATCTATGTTAAGAAAATAATTTAAAAAAGTTGATTTACTCCATTTTAAGAAGTCGATCGCGATCTTGATCTTCATAAGATCGTCAACCAATGTGTATAATATATTAGGAAAGGATCAAATATTAGGAAATGTGTGATTTGTTTCTATCTTAATTAAAAATTGTGTGATTTGTGATTGATTTATATGGTAGAATAAGAAGTGATCAGATATTTACTATATATTTTGAGGTTTAAAAAAGTTGAAATTGTAAAAAATTGACATGTGGCAAAAATGTTGTAGAGATGCCATGTGGCAAAATGACTGTGAAAGACTGGAAATGTTGTGTGGAAAAAATTATTATTGTTTTAATATATATACTAGCTTAGTTCTCATGCCATGCACAGAGCTTGGTTAACCTTTTATTAATATTATTTTTTTAATAATGAAAAATATATCTATTTTACATTGTAAAAAATATTATATAAATGAAAAATATATATAATAGTAACAATATATATATGAAATTAAGATAAGTATGATAATATAAAGAAATACCTACTAATAATTAATTAAAAAATATCAATGTAATTTCTGTAATACCCCTGTTTTCATTTGAAATTTTAATTATTTGAATGGTTTTGAAAATTGGATTTGAAAAGTGGATCACATTCTTTTCCAATTATTGGTTGTTTCAGTGGGGGTAGTACGTTGGATCTTGGGTTACAGTCGATACTGTGTAGAATCGGGCTAAACATCCTTTACGGGGATTGTTAGTCTTGTTTTTGGATAAGAGATATCATATGTATTTCAAGGATTAAGAAAACTAGTTTTAATTGCATGTCATATTGCAAATTATGAAAATGTGGGCACACTCTAACAAGCACATTTTTAGTAATAATTTTTTTAGCCACTAGTTTAATTAATTTTCTTAAGGGTTTATCCATTCTCTATTAGAAAATATTTTATAGATAGTTCCTACTTTAGCTTGTTAGGGTGTGCCCATGGGCACACACTAGAAAAACCGTTATATAAATATCATGTTAGGATACTATATTTGGAAGCTTGAGTATTTGGCAATTATAGGAAATTAAAGAATAAAACTTTATGGATAATAGTATGTATTTTTATTAATATTTTATATGTCTAATTAGTGTTTTCGGCTAGACCTAATCTATTATCTTAACCTAATCTATCCTTATAAATACTAATGTATGTTCAAACCCTACCCTCCACAATCTATCCCCTCTTCTCACCTACATCTTTCATATTTGTGTAGCAGAGTATAAAGTCGATCTGGGTACATTCCTAAACTCTAAAATTTATGAAACTTGTATGGATGATAGTTGACATAGTAGAGAGTATGACTGTAAAATTTCATGATATTTGGATCTATATCGAAGGAGATAAAAATATAAGTGATTTTTGGTATTCATCGAAACTTGGTTGAGCGATGTACTTTGAAAATTCATTATAAATTGAGTATAGATCGGAATTAGAGGTTTGATACGTTGATGGACTCGTTTTGAAACTTAGTTTCTGTATTTCTAATTTCATGATTTTTTAGGAACGTGTTATTATTGTATATGGAAAACCGAGTTAGGGTTTGAATTTGGAAAGATATGGATAGCAGTGGAGTATATTAGTGATACCTCTTTCGTTTGAAGTCCGATTAAGATAATTCTTGAGGCATTAGGTTCGTAACATTGAAGGATATCTTTTTGTAATTTTTGAGGATGTCAGGACGTCGTTTGGTCTAGTTTTGTATATTTTTCAAGTTGACTCACAAATGCTAAAATTTGGGGTCTTTCATTTATAATTGAAATTTCAAGGGTTTTCGTGTTGATTTATAGTTTGTATTTCTATGGCTTGTTTAGGCCGAGTTTTGAATGAATATCGATCTTCATTGAGTATTATTGCTTGGTTACGAGGTAAGTATCGCAAGACTTATTTAGTTGATTGTTTTAGCTATGACCTGCATGACAATTGCATTTCTTGATTCTATTTGCAATTCCTGTTTTTCCTTGTTTTGTGACTTTGTTGTAGTGAGTGAATGTTTTTCGTGGTTATCTTTTTATGTGTGTTAGTTATGACACATAGTGTGTTTGGGTTATGGTTTAGCCTCTCATGGCGGAACAAAGTTTACTTTTATATTTGGCGTTGTTGTGGTTGACCAATTGGTGTTGGGTGTTGCGTGCGTGTGTATGTGTGTGTGTATGGGTGTGTTGTGTTGTGTGTGTGTGTTTATTTGGGTTTTACCAAGTTGTGATTTCGTGGTGTTTGTTTGACTATGTTAGTAAACTTTCTACTTTGATTGAGTTTGAGCTTTGGTTAAACTTTGTTTGTAGTTTGTCAGTTTAGTATCTTGATTTGTGATTTGATTGCGGGTTCTTTGTAGAGACCCGAGTTACTAACCCATGTTACTTTGGGGTTTTCTGTTTGGTTTCTATTTGTTTTCAATTACAAGGTTTAGCTATAAATAGATTGAAAAGTTACATGAAGGAGTTGGAGGTGCTCGATTGTGGTGCTAGTTTAACCTTTGGGCTTCCTTTTGTATTCCGTTGTGTACTTTGACATTATTGTTAAGTCTAGTTGACCTTGTGTTAGATATTCATTTCATTTTCACAATTAATTCTATTGAGTTTCGGTCTTCAGCCGCTTTCACCGTCATTATTATTTTGTCGATTTCCTTCTTCTGGTGGGGGTGTTATAATTTCGTACATATGAAAATCATGATCAAATGTGAATAATCTATATATTGAAAAGGAAATGAGGGTCATATCTAAAATTATTTTATATAATAATAATATCTGATTAAATAAATAAAAATGAGAATATTCAAAAAATACCTAATGCATTCTATCTAATATGAAAATCATGATCAAATGTGAATAATCTATATATTGAAAAGGAAATGAGGGTCATATCTAAAATTATTTTATATAATAATAATAATAATAGAAAAAAGGATAATTTAGTGATGTCACACGATGTGGAGTAGACATGTTAAAAAATGACGTAGCGTAATGTCAAAACGATAAGTGGTCTTAGCTAAGTTTTACTTTAGTATTATATAGTAGATTAAAAATCAAAGCTTCAAACCAAACATATAAATGGGCAACCTTGTAAATTTAAAAATATAAAGGTGTGAAAATTTAGTTAAAAGATATGATAACACGTAGTCGCTTAATATTATTTAAATAAATTTTGAAATAATGTTGTTCCACGAACAATAAATATCTACTTAAACTTTTTGAGAAATTTGAATACTATTAGTATAAGCAACATTTATATTATCCTAGTATATATAATATATCATTTAGATGAGATATTGATGATTAGATTGAATTTTAATTCTAGGAAAAAAAAATCAAAATAACAAAAAAGAATTTGATTTAGATATTGTGCCGACAAAATATATTAGTTTAAAAAAACGTTTAATTTTTATATGGTTTACATGTGACAATTTTAATGAGGGGAATGTCATGTGGTGTAGTTAGGTTCTAGTTTAGTATATATATAGTAGATTTATAATAGAAGAAATGAATTCAATCTTAAGAGCATAGTAGGGACAAGAGGCAAAAATCCAGAGCACCAAAATTAATCATCATATCTAAATGTATAAAAAGCCAAAACTAAACGGTACGGGAGAGAAAAATACTTGCTCGTGATTGAAATGATGTTGTTGTAAACTCTCTTCAGTCCATGATTTTGGGGAGTTTGGCACTTTAAAGAAAGCATTTATAATCAAAATATAATAAAGAAAAACCTAACAGTATAATGAAAGATGATGTCAAATAAAAAAACTATATAAAAATATAAAAAATAATCTTGTTGATGTATATAATATTTTTCCAATCTTTTCATTCCTAGACTTAAGTGGTTATGTGCATGAAGCTTTTAATATCACCATTGAATGAGAGTTCATCCAAGAGTGGAGATGCATTCTCATTTTACACATGGTCACCCGTATATATATACATATATATGGGGTTTGTTCAAGTGAGAATGATTATTATCGAGTAAAATGAGAATGACGTATATATAAGCAAAAACTTACGCACATACATGTAACAACTTGTGCACTTTAGAAACTCATGTACATACATGTAAAAATTAATACACTTTACAATGGACACAAGTTTTTACTTGTATGTGCACAAGTTTTTAACTGTGTGAGTGTGAATTTATACACATTCGAAAAATATATAAATTTTTATTTATATGTATATGAATTTTAATATTGCAAATTTTTTTGAGTGTAATTTTTTTGCTTATATACATAGTAGACTAGATAGATTCCTTAATAGTCTACCTTGAGTAAAAACATACTAAAAAAAAAAAAAAAAACGTTATGTCAAATCGTCACCCTATCCCCCACTTGAACCCACAGCTGCGCTCCTCTCCACCACAAACCTCCTGCCGGGCGCCACTCAGCTGCTCTTCTGCGTTCCTCTTCTCTCGTTTGCTCTGTGCTGATCCCGCTACAATTTCCGCCGGATTAATCTGTGTTCTGTTCTTTTTCTCGGTTGATTTTCCGTTGAAATCATTGGAAGGGTTTGATTTGCCGAAGTGGAAGCCAATATGAACCCAAATTCCGTTGGATAATTCTGTTGGATAATCCACATTATAAATCTAGGGTTTCGGGTTTCGTGTGGGAGTATCAGAGTCAATTGCTAAGATGATTGCGGGGAGACGAAGATCGTCGCATATATATTAGGGAGAACTAGGAAGGCACGGGTGAAGAACATTCCTGATTGTGAAAAATGGTAACTGGATCGGATTCTGAGTCGAATGGATGGATCAGTCCAAGAGGTGTGGTGATCAAGACGATACTGCTAATTGGAGGAGGTCTTCTTCTCAAGAGACTTACCAAGTCCACCACCCGCTGGGATCACGCTCGTCTTGTAGCTCAATCCATTACCGGCGAGAAGGTGATGGTTGTTTAATGATGTTTCTTGTGAAAGCTTTGGTGTTTTCTTGTCGATAATCGTTTCGTAGTATCATATTTTGCCTTTTTTTAGTGCAGAATTCTAGGGAGCAGGCAGCTAAAGACCCTAGCAATTACTTTAACCTTAGGTATTGATGCATTCCACTTCGTTTCATTTGCTTGGCACATTTTATTAAGGGTTATATGATGAATGTGTGGGAAATTGAGAATGGAAATAGATGTAGTTTATGCTGTCTTTTTTTTCTGAATTAAATGTGCCTAATCTGTAATCTAAAGTCTTGTCTCTCTTGCTTCAATCATATACTTATATCCATACTCTTATCTATCTATTTTAAAAATGTGATACCTTAATGAAATATATGAGTAAGGGACTAAGGGCTCACTTGTTTTTCAATTTTTGAAGTGACATATGCATTTCATTTCCCTTCACACCCCACTAATGAATATTGACTAGTCGTTTCTTCATGTATGTCAAATTTATGTCATCCGTCAATCTTTGTAGGTTCTTCCACCCTATTAACAGATATGTGCTACTTATTTCTTCATATATGTCTATTCATTTCATTCATCTAGGTTTGTAGGGAAGCCGTGTTTTTTTTTCTCTTAATTTGGTAATATTGGTTGAATGTAAACAGATAGAATCTCTTCAGTTATATGTGGTAACCTATAACCATATGCTGCCTCTGCACATTCACACCTGAAATTGATGACCTCGCTATTCTTTATGGTGTGAAAGGTCGATACAATCATGCAAAAAACTATCTTTGTTTCCCCGTAGTCATTACAAATTTTCTTAGCGGCAGGCATCTTTAGAAGTAACACTTTTTAAGATGCCCACAAGCTTGTTATATGTATGCTGAAGTGCAAAAGCACGAGCAGAAGTGAACTTATTCTTGACAATCTTTGACACTGTCTTGATAACATTTTCTGTGAGGATTTCTCTAGTTAAAAATCCATGCTAATTTACAAAAAACTCTTTTTCATGATCCCGTTAAGATCAAGTTTTACCCTAATATTGAGAACTGAAGCCTTCAAAATATGATTGAGGCCAATTTCTTGATCATTTCCACATGATCTAGAGTGTCTGAAACTCCTTTGGTTTGCTAGCTTATATAACCTTTTTTTGCAGAATGATTTCGTGCCCCGCAGCAGAGATGGTTGACGGCTCTAAAGTGCTTTATTATGAACAAGTATGTGCAACTACCCAATACGCTTGTTTTTTGTTTTTCAATTCAATCTCATATAGGTTAAAAGAAATCCTTGTTTTCTGTCAGGCATTCTGGAGAACACCTCAGAAACCATTTAGGCAGGTATGCACAGAACAAGGTCTTACTTATATGTTGTGCCTTTTTCTTTTGCGTTGAAAGATTCACTTGCATATCAAGTCTTACATGATCATGGGTAAGTTCGTCAGCTCGTTGTTTTGCTTTTGTCCACGCCTCCAATCTTATCCTGCATAGTTCTATGTGATAACTTTTAGTACAACTGCTTTATTATGCAGAGATTCTATATGGTGAAACCTTGCCCAAAGGAGATGAACTGTGATGTAGAGGTGGGTCGATAAGATTCTGTTGTGCTTCTTGATCGTTCTATTCTATTTTTTATTCAGGCTTCCCCATTATTCTCGAGTAGCTTTATCTGAATTTATTTTCTCCTTGTTCTTCTTAGTCATCCCTTATACCATTCGTTTCTTTGGTATATACTGAAACATTTTCTAGTACTGCTGGGGTTCCCATAACTGAAGCTATTGTCTTAGATTGTCATTAACATCTTCATCAAATGATATTTTCAGTGGGGTACAAATTATGGAATACTTACTTTCCAAAATAAAACTTCACTCCCTCTTCAGAAAACATGAATATGTTGGAACAAACATACGAGGGACTGCTGTCCTCAAATCATTATGGCATTTTAATGTATTTGTAGTCTAAAATGCCGATATTTTCTTAGTACACCAGAAAGTTGAACTTTGATGAAGTATTATTGAAGGGTAATAATTAGTCCAAAATGAAAGTGTGGTGCAATTTCTGGCGCTACTCAAGTTGAGGAGCATGACAAGTAGACTTGGTGGGGAACTTTGTTATTTTTTGGTGAACTTATGTCTCACCTGTTTTGGAGATTGGGGATTTTTCACCAACTTCTGTTTTCTGTTTGTAGCTTAGTACATATGCCATCAGAGACATGGAGGAGTATAGGAACTTCTGTGATCGCCCAAAAGATCAGCGCCCTCCTCCTGACGAAGTAATTGGGGTGAGTTTGTTTACCTGTCTCCGTGTATCATATTTTTGTAACAGTTTGAAGGGTCGAACAGTTCATAGGCCTCCTAAATTGTATTTACAAAGAAGATATTTGTCATTTCTTGTGCTATTCATCTTCTTTGAGGTGAAAATTGAATGGGCTAACTTAGTTCAAGGTTGGATCGTTTTCTGGCTTTGGTCCTTGTTGAGTTACATGCTCAAAGTCAAGCTGAGGTCTAGACATGTTTCTGATGAGGATGATGTAGTTTAAGAGGCCATCATGTTTCTGTATGTATCTATATATCTATGTATAATACAAATGCTAGTACACTTATGCCACATGGCTACCCTTTAAACTACATCATCCTCATTCAAAACAGATTTTCTACCTAAAATCTTATAGGAAAAAATCTGTATATATCTAAAATTGTTTTTTAACAATCAAAACGATAGTATGTCTACATTATACATTGATTTTTGTATAGATAGATTAACTCCTAAATTGTATCTTAAACTATATTTATATATATCTTTTGTGAAATATTTTTTTATTCCTTAGATTTTGTAATGTACCTAAAATCAATACAATAAAATCAAGTCTTATAGAAAAATTGTAAATTTTTGATACACCTGTTTAAACTAGTGTCATTGTATAAGCACAACCTTTATTGATATTGATATATATTGCTATTCTTGTTTGAAAAAGCATGTGAATTATACTGTAAATATCTAACCATGTTGTGTCCTGCCCATTTTGGGATTTGCTGCCTCCATATGTCCATATCATTTCCATTCAAAGCTTTGCTTTAGCTGATCAATGTGGTCTTTTTCATTCGAATGAGATGAGATTTTGTCATAGATGTTGCATTTATAATTTTCAGTATTGTAAAAGTTCATTCCCTTTCTTTCTCCTTCGATTTGTATTTTTGTGGACGGGGGAAGGTCTTCCATCAGATCCATTCAAGACCATTATTTCAGCTACTATAAACTTTATCAATGGATCTTTCCTTTTTTAATGAATTGAGAAGAGGGCATCAAGGGCAAGTTTCAAAATGATATGTTTGCCTCTAATTTATTTCACCATTATCAGTGTAAACTAGTGCTAAAAATAGAATATAAATGGATCCTAGAATAACCGCTTAGTGACTTCAAATCCTTTGCAGCATGCTCTAATTTTGCATCCTATAGAAGTTTTCCAATTGTGCTGCATGGGATTGGTATCCTTATTTCATTCTACAATGTACAGGACATTGCAGAGCATCTGGCTACTGTTCACCTTAGACGTTGCGATCGTGGAAAAAGATGCCTGTACGAGGGCTCAACTCCCCCTGGAGGGTTCCCTAATTCATGGGTATATCTCTCCTGCTGGGCAGCATTTGCTAATGATAGTCCACCTTTGTCAACTGGGAATGGAATGTCTTGAAACTGAACTTATTTTCCTAACCTAATGATTTTTCATTTCACCTGTGTGACAGAATGTTGCGGCATACTATACATCTGACATGGCCGTCTTGAAGAATAATGTGATACATGCCTGGGATAGGGGATATGACGACGATGGAAATCAAGTAAGTTACTCGATACCAAGTGCTGGAATGTTTTTTCCCAAATTTATATGCTTTTTAATTTGCATAAGGAACTTTTGTTCTCCCAATAAGGCTTAGGGGAACTTTTTGAGAGGAAAATGAAAGTAAACGACGAAAAAGAGGATGCAATTTTGACGGAGAAACTTGTTTGGTTGCAACAGGTTTGGGGAGTGAAAGAAGGTCCATATGAGTTCAAGCCTGCACCTGCATCCAGTTTCAATGAGATGAATTCGCCGTTAAATTTGTCTCCCCTGCTTGCCTTTCAGAAAAAGATAGATGGTCACTTTGTGTTGCAGGATAACTTGCTGGAGTTTGGTCAGAAGTAATGTAAAAATGAAGTGCACATAGTTATTAATTTCTTGGTCCCTTTTTGGCATTTGGCGATGTACAGAAACTGGCTTACCCTTGCCTAGATGGAATAAGTAGTTTGTATGCAGCAGCTGAATGTGCATCAGTCACTGTTTCCCAGACACCACAAAGTTTTTGTGATATGATATACTATCAGATGATGGAAACACACAGGTGAAGTCAGCAGTTCGAGCCTGGTTTGATTGAGGGCAGCAGCATAGATAGGCTAACAAGGGCTTCTGTCGGTTCAATCGCATGGCTAGTGTTCGTTGAAGGGCTTCATTAGAAGTGCTGATCGGAGTGTACTGTTTGCCTTCTGCTTTGGTCTCCTCCTGCTGACCTTCGAAGCTCTTTGGTAGCTCCCTCATCGATCATGCTCCCAAGTCCCTAGTGCTTCTCATGCTCCCGGCACAACTGCACAAGTCAATCGTCTCCCTCTTAGTTGGAATCCTCTATTCACAACTTGCAAGGTCTCTGTGAACCACCCTTAGGGGAACTCGACGTTGATGCCCCTGGGTTCACATCAACTACGTACTACTGATAAAAAGTATACTTTGAGAGAGAGGGAGGATATACACGGATCTAACTCAGGCAGCCAAGTGTTCAATATCAATGCTTCTACAACAGTTGGTTTTGGAATTACTCACTGTTATAGGGAAAAACACATGGCTGCAGATTTCCTGGCCATCACAGAAGCTTCAACTATTCTGCTTCGGAGCAACATAATGGCTTATCATGCATTGCGATCACGTTTAGAGATCATAAATCGCAACTCTAGTCTTGAAGTAGCATGTAAGACGTTTGTAAAAATCATCTGCTATAATGATTTAGTTATTTTTTCTATTATGTAAGGATATCTTTTGTTTGTCAAATATATATAAAAAAAAAAAAAAACAGCAAAGTGTTCAGCCAAACAAAAGGAGAAAGCAACCACCGATAACAACAAAGATTGATAAACGAGGATGGCGGAACATGCTGAAAGATAACCACATTATGGGTTTCGGGGCTTGTCGAATGAAATGTGCAAATGTGATGAACAAGCACTAGGAATGTGAAGCACAGTCCATGTAATAAACGAGCATTTTGGACTATGGAACCCACCCCCAATGATTAGGTTGCCATTGACACGGGATTTAGGTAGGGATGAGCTTCGGTCCAAAACTCGACCGAAAACCGAATTCGGAAAAAGTGTGGACCGAAGAACGGACCGGAAAATACCGGTCCGGTCCGGTCCACCTCGGACCGGTTTTGGATCGAATTTTATATTTTTTTTAAAATGAATTGATAAAAAAAAACTTTTATAAAATTATATTTTAAAATTTATTTATTATATATAGTACTATATTAATATAGAAACATATAATTACATTAAAATATATTTATAATATACATATAATTTAAATTATTTAAGTATTTTATAAAAAAAATTGATTTTTTTTTTAAAAATCAGTCCGAACCGGAACTGAAATTTCAGAATTCTCGAACCGAAGACCGGACCGTTTATCATTCGGTCTGGTCCGGTTCAAAAATCCAGTATGGGCCGAATTATGCTCATCCCTAGATTTAGGGCCCGTTTGGTTTAGATTATGGAAGCGGTAATATAAAGAAAACAAATCTAATCCACTTTAATGTTATTATTCATTGATCAAAATAATGAAATCATTTCATTTCTCTCTTCTCTTGACACTATGATTGAGGTATTTGTTTATCCAATAATAGGGTGGGTTTTAAAATGATGAAATTATTTCATTTTTTCCTTCTCTTGGCACACAAATTTTAGAGTCCCAAGTCAAGATGAAAATTTTAATCATGATGTCAAAGTTGACTAGATTTGTTTTCTTTCTCATATCGTTTCCATAAAGTTAAAATCAAATATGCCCTTTGAGAAGAGTAAATTCCATTTGCACCACACAAGGAAGTCATCAGTTGAGGCATAGGGCACTTCAATAACTTCAACTCCTGACTCTGTCCGGGAGTCGTGCAAGTGATTAGACATGTACAAGTTTGGGTCGGGTTCGAGTCGGGCTTTTTTGTCTTTTTTTGTCCGGTTGTCCGGTCCGGGCTAAGCCCGCCCGGACAAGACAAGCTGAAATTGTTGACCAAGCCGTCCGATAGCCTGGCGGGCCGGCCCGATCCTATTTTGTACATTTAGTAACTTTATATATAATATAATAACGACTGAAAATTTGGAATATTATATTATAAGGGCTGAAAATTTATTAACTATATATATGTAGAATATTATATAATGTATATATTTCTATTTTTAAAATTTTAACCGGATACCAAGTCAAGCCTTTAAACTCGTTCGAGCCTAAAGGGATGTTCATGTCCGGCCCGTTTCTATAACGGGCCGGGTTGACCTGGTCAAGCCAATGTTGTTGTCCAAGCCCGGTTTTTAAGCAGGACGGGTGGTCCCGACTGGCCCGGATTTGTATCGGTCTATAAGTGATTGAATTTTCATATTCCTTTTTGACTTTGGGTGGGGTTGAAGAGAAAGGGTAGAAGTTAAGATAAGCGACAGTTTGCTTTTATGCAGAGTGATCCTGAATATGGAGGGTTATGTGTAGTAGTTTATTTACCCTCCTGACCTCCTCTTAACTAGTGCCTTGATCGGAGAAATAACACTGTATTTGAACTTTGAACAAACATCAATGCTTGGGCAAAATTGCAAATTGTTAGAACTCTGTAAAAGCGGGAAGAAGTAGAATCCAGAGATGCGGGGGATCGAACCTTGTGCCTCTCGCATGCAAAGCGAGCGCTCTACTATTTGAGCTACATTCCCACTCTGTTAGCTGATTAGGGGTTTGTTTGAAGATGATATTTATAAAGACATTTTTATTGATAAATAGATGAAAACTATGTTTATGTAAAAAATTGTGTTTGGTAAAAAAATATGTTTTATAGATGTGTATTTTATTTTGGAAAATATGTATAATAAAAAAAAGTAAAATAATTTTATTATACGTTTATCGAAATATATAAAAGTAATTTTTTTGAAAAAAAGACTTTATAAGTAAAAAGGACTTTTGGTGGCCTAGTTTTGTTCGTGAAAATATTTCTTTACTTTTGTTGCTGAAAACAAATTCCTTTTGATGAACTTGTTGAAAAAAAAATTCCAACGAAAATTTAGGCTAAGGAGATAGTGTTTTATTCAATATATTTGGTGTAATAATAAAGTTCCAACGTATTTTACATAATATCAAAAACGGTTTTTTTCGCCTGGTACCCATGAGGTAAGGCGATATTCGCGAGATGCCCCAAAGTTTTACCTATTTTGTACGATATCTCCGAGTTTTTTTTTTTCCGCCAAATGCCCATCTGTTAATTTTTTAACAGATTCGTTAAGAACAACCCAAAAAAAACAAAAATGGCGAGAAAAAGCAAAAAAAAAAGGGGATTCTTTTTCGCACCCGCTTTTTTTTGCGGCGCACCCCATTTTGGGCGCAACAAGGATGCGCCCAAAATTGGAATATTTTTTTTTAAAAAAAATTTAATCTTGCGCGCGACCTCGCTTTATTACTAAACCGGACGCAACAAGACCCGGTTTGCATTTTTGGAAAATTCGAAATATAGCTTTATTACTAAACCGGTTTACGTTTTACGGTTTGATTATTAAAATATATTTTTTTAGAAAAAAAAATTAATAAAAAAAAATTAGAAAAAAAAATTAATTATTAAAAAAAAAGTAATTATTAAAAAAAAAATTCTGAAATGTTAGACGCAACTTATTGGACGCATCGTGGTTGCGTCCAAGAAGTTACCGTTGTAAAACAGTAACTTCTTGGACGCATCGTGGTTGCGTCCAAGATGTTACCGTTTTACAACGGTAACGTCTTGGGGTTTATCCATCTTGTTGCTATATATATGCAACTATTCCTTGACAAAGACATTAATCCATTGAAGATAATGTCTTTGTCAAGGATGGATGCTGCACTCAGTCCAGTTGAGCACTTGGATGACGCACTCGGTCTTGATAATTTACGGGTAACTATATATTTACTACAAAGTTTATTTCAAATGTAGTAATTTAAAGTAGTTTGTTGTAGTTTAGAACTTTGATTAAAATGTTTACGATAATATAGTTGATTAAAATGTTTACGATAATATAGTTGTATTTTCTGTATTGTATTATATAGTTGTGAAATAATTTTCTGAAAGTTTATGTGCGAAGTAATTTGTTATTTAGGTGTTTTATGTAACACTCCCAAAACTTAACCCTTTTGGAAATGTATTACCGCCAGTGACCCCAGTGTTCCTTACCGAGATCACCCAAGGCTTTACCAAAAAATACAATTTATGAAATGCAATTGATACACAAAGATTAAGCATTAAATTCCAAAACATAACATTGTCGAGGAAATAAGAGTTACGGGATTACAACCCAATCCCGAATAGGTCAAAACATAGTTTAAACCCAACACAGCGGAAGACTAAGAAAGTAAGTTACAATCGGAGTTATTGTCCAAAGGATCATAACCTGATTAAAGAAATAATTAAAACATTCAAAAACCACCGCCGACTTCATAGTCCTTCTAATCTTCTGAGCTACTTCTTAACTGATGTGCCGAATCAAACGGATGACACCAGCCAACCATGCAAGGGAAAATATTGGTTGGTTAGTCTAAATGAATAGACTAGCAAGGGAACAAAGCAGAATGGTTCGAAGCAGTTGTATTAGGTTAGACTCTTCGTCCCTCGAATAATAATCGAGTACGCTTGTCAACCACCATACTCCTACTGGAATACACAAGAGGTATGCACAAGAGAAGATTCTGGAAGACTGAATCTTCACAGAAATCGACTCGAAAGAAGACTCCAACTGAAATGAGTCTTTAAGGAAGCAATGACAAATCTGGAAAGTTACAGAATCATTCAACCATGATTTAAAACTGACTGAGATGCTTCGGTTCACGACCAACCTCATCGCCTACAGCGAATCCAGATTGGAAAGAGAACGTACTACATTCAAGTCAAGACGAGTTTTCCTAGCTGCACTGAACTTAGCTGCACTACTCGCCCAAGGTGTATTAATTATGTGCGTCAAGGTAGCACTTATCTGATTTATGTTTCAAAAACACACATCACGTTATAGACTTTTACATGTGTATCCCACCAATGGGACGACATATCTTAGTATACGTTTCGTCGAGAGTGACGTATACCGAAAGGTTTGTGACACCAGCTAAGTGTCCTGTCTCTACACACATGTGTAAGAGACCGATCATGATCTTAGAATAGTACCAGATGGGGACGAGCCATCCCGATACCAGATTATAAAGAAACGACTGGACAGAGTCCGAGTAACGTTCCTATCTAACAGTGCTAACTAAACAGTTACAGCACCACAATATTTACAGGATAAATCCACATAAAGGCCCGAAAGGCGATCACAGATAATAGCGTTGTTCTAGCAGATATACAACCTATTATATGATTTTCAAAACAGTTTATCAAAACCGTTTACAGACAAACAGAATATTCATTCCAAATTAATTAATCAGATAAACTACTGATAATTAATGTAAATATGGAACGAAAGAGCAAGAGCGAACCGCCACTTGCCTTACTCCGCAGAATAGTCTAAAGACGTCACTGGATTCCGGGCTCGACACGGTATAGCTCTGACAGCACAACGACCTTCGAGTCGACCCATAAAAGGAACCCTAAGTTAGATCCGACATAAACAGTACGAATCTAAACACGGCGAAAGAACACGAAAGGAAAGACGCCACAACGACAACCGACCAAGCCAAAGCCACGAAGGCGTTCTGGGCACTGGCGGCGGTCGCCGTGAAGAACACGGCGGTCGCCGTGAAGAACACGGCGGTCGCCGTTAAGAACACGGCCGACTGAAACGAGAGAAAACTCACCCCAAAACACGAGCGGTTTGGCCTCCTTCGACTTGCTTTGGCTTCTAACCTCCAAGGCTAACCAAAAGCTTCACAAAGGCACTCTGGAAACACACCAAAACAACACCGGCGAGACCTCCGGCGAGCACAAGAAAACCGGCGAAAACAAAACTCCGGCGAGAGGCGAATTTGGCAGAGGTTTGGTGCTGGGATGGCTCAAAACATCACCCCCAACACCTCCTTTTATAGCCAAAGTGTCTGAAGCGATCAACCAAGCCCTGAGACGCGGCCGAAAGCAAGATCGGCGCCCTTGATTTCCGCCGGCGACCAACGGGCAATGCCCACTGGACAATCACGGCGGTCGCCGTTTTTGCCTGCGGCGGGCACGCGGCGGTCGCCGTAAACGCGGCGGTCGCCGTTGCCAGGTCTGTCGCGGCCAGCTAGAAGCTGACAAGCTGACTCCTCGGGCCCAACCACGGCGGTCGCCGTTTCTGAATGGCGGTCGCCGTTTTCCCCTTTTCCCGCCCATTCGGCTTTGAACGAGCATGACGATAAACCGGGATAAAAATTATCGTACGCGAACGACAATTTAAAATTCAAGGCACCTTGTCTGTATATTATTTCACTGAGAAAAATATTACAGATATAGAGCACATTACAGAATGTCTCAAGCTACCTGAATTAAATCCGACGTACACAACGGGTACTCGGGAAAATTCCATAATTCCCAAAATAACCTTACAAAAATACGGGGTATCACATTTTAATTGATCATTTATGAAGTAAAGTATACATTCGTTGTAAGAACATGAATATGTTAGTTGTAAGAAACGCCCTTAGAAAAACACCTAATTTATAATTGATTTATTTATCATAAATAGAAGGACTCTAGTAATAGCGAATATTCGCCAGTGGATTACTTTGCTCATTTTACTACGGATAAAGAATTGAGTGATAGAGATAGTATGATCAGTTGGGCTAAGAACGTAGGTTTGAAGTTGCATATGATGATTGTAATAAGTAAATCATGGCCTAACCGAAAGGTCATACTGTCGTGTGAGAAGTCTGGGCCATATAGAGCGGCGAAGAAGAAGGAGGGTGACGGTACCGAGGCAACCCCTAAACGGAGATACAATGCGAGGACAAAGAAGAGTGAGTGTCCGTTTCAGTTGCATGGGGTGATTGTGAAAGGAGATTGGCTCAAATCTGACCGTTGGAGATTATCTGTCGCTTGTGGATCGCATGACCATGAGCTTTCTAGTAGTTTGATCGGTCATGCATTTGCTGGGAGGCTTTCGCAGGAACAACGAGAGCGTGTGAAAGTTTTGTCAGCCTCCGAAATAAAGCCGAAGGCTATTATGAGTCTATTTCTACACGAGGATCCCAAATGCTTGACATCAAGGAACCAACTCTACAATTACAAGTGTCGGGAGAGGCTGAAATGTAGGGGCCATTTGACGGTGCCGCAGTACATGCTGGATTTTCTAGACGCGAGACATTATTATACAAGCTATGAGACGCGTCGCAATGAAGAAGGGAGGGAGGTTTTGAGTGATATTTTTATTTCTCACCCCGGAGCTATACATTTGTTGAGTTTGTTCCCCACCATCGTCATCATGGATACGACCTACAAGACGAACAAGTATGAATATGTTCAATTATCGCTATTATTACATCTAAAATATGTAATTGCATACCTTATTTCTTATAATTTTTACATTTATAGGTACGGTATGCCTTTGTTGGAGTTTGTTGGATTCACTTGCACCAACCGTACATTTTGTATTGCGATCATATTCATGTATGATGAGACGACGGAGCACTACACATGGGCGTTGGACCGCCTAAAGATCATTCTCGGGGGACAGGAACCCAAGGCGATCATGTCAGATCGAGAGTTCAGTCTTGTGAAAGCCGTCGATATAGTCTTTCCCAACACGAAGCATCTGTTGTGTAGGGTCTATGTGAACCGCAACGTGGAGGGTGTTGCTATGAAATGGATCCCCAATGTTGACCATTTTAGTGGTAATATTCATTGGTTGTTAAGGTCGCCCACTGAGGATGTGTATAATGAGCGACTTGAATACTTGACGGAAAAGTGGAAAAAGCTACCCTGGCTGATGGATTACGTGAAGAGGGTATGGCTTGCTGACTACAAGGAGATGCTAGTCTGTGCATGGTGTGACACAGTACTCCATTTCGGCACAAGATCATCAAACAGGTAAATTCATAAGCGATCATCTAAAAGCTAAATTGATATATGCAACTAAGCGTAACTTGAGTTTTAAATTTCAGGGTAGAGAGTCAGCACTCTATGCTGAAGGACGGGATTGAATCGTCGGTTGGAGGCTTGGAGACCCTCGTGCAGCAAATCGACAATATATTTGCTGATCAGATTCGGGAAATCAGGGGTGATATAGAGCAGAGTTCTTTTAAGGCGCCCACAGAGATCGTAACCGGCCCGCCTTGGGTTAAGACATTTTCCAAGCGCATTCTTTATAAGGTCTCGGAAAAGTGCTTAAGAATGTTATATCCTTCAGTTGTTAGGGACATGCAAGGAAAAAATCCCGATTAAGAATGTCATGATGTGTTTTGGAGAGCCACCCTAGGCCTGCCTTACGATCAAAGAATATGTAAAGGCCGGTTTCCCGTTGAGGCCAAGTGAAATCCACAGTTATTGGAAGCAAATCAAGTGGGAAGGGGTTGGGCATGCTGATCTCGCACCGAATGATGACGTAGTTATCTTAGAAGAAGATGTTCTCTTAGGTGCCATGTTTGGAGAGTGGAGCAACGAAGAATTGCACCCAGAGCTGAAGACCGACTTTGCACGCCGATACAAAGTTTTCCATGACCCGAGATCGTGTACCGCAGAAGAGCCCCCGGCCGCTTCGACCAAGAAGGGGAGACCTAAAAAGAATAAGAACGATACCAAGAAGGACCCTAGTTGGTTTGAGCACATGGCGGAAGAAAAAAGGAAGAAGAACGAGGAAAAGAAGCAGAAGGCCAAGGACCGGAAAAATTCCTCAGTGGGATCTAAAGGACGTCCTCCGAGCGGTAAGCGGCGCAGCAGAGTTTCACCTGGCAAGGAAAGCACTAGTAGAGCACCTCAGGGCGACATGGACGTTATTTACCTCGGCTTTAACTGAGGCCGAGATAATATTGATTCGTTTATGTTCACCTACATTGGAGGAGTACAAAATGTAATTGGCGATGGTCACTGTGGGTACCGTTCGCTTGCTGTACTATTAGGGCATGACGAAGACCATTATCGGTACGTCCGATGGGAGATTTCCAAGGAGCTACAACAACGCCGAGCGTTGTACACCCCGGCTTGTAGTTTAACCCCCATATCGGACCTCATCAGGTCTGTGAATTTTACTGGGGTGTGTACGAGGGATCACTGGATGGAAGTTCCCATGGCTGGCTTGGTATTTGCCACACGATACTAGGTGGCTCTTGTTGTGCTATCATATGCTGGACCTCACACATGTCTCCCAATGTGGGCTCCCCCAAGCGCACAACCTCCCACAAGGTTGCATGCGATAGCCCTTGTAGGCAACCATGACCATTTTGCACCGGTAAGCATTTGCACATTCGATCACCATTAACCTTTAGGGTCATTTACCGGAAACCACCCTTCCAATAGGCCATATTGCCAAAAACCACCCGGATAACGAGTATTTACCGTAAACCACTAGTATATCCATTTCCATTACACTGTTACCACCCTACCCCACTCTCCGTCCATTAAATCGTTAACTTGCTTTCAGCGGGTGGTTTCTTCATATTTAGCCCAAAACCACCCGAAATCATTTTAGGGTTGAGTTCTTCGTGAGAAGGCTGATTAGGGTTGAGTTCTTCGTGAGAGATTGGGGGCTTGAAGAAGGCTGATTCGAGGGCCATCGAAGTTGAAGACGAAGTGGAGGGCTGGAAGGCTGAGTTCGTGAGAGATTGGGGGCTGATTCGAGGGCCATCGAAGAACACAGAATCCCCAGCTCGTTTTAGGGATTTTGCGAAGTTGAAGACAAAGTGGAATGATTTGGCTTTCTGAGAGGAATTCGACATTGAAGAAGGCGAATCCGAGTGAAGGTTAGTGTTATTCGATCCCTAATTCAAATTTTCAATTGTGTTTTACTGAGCTAGGGGTTTGGGGGATTGCAGGTTAATCTTTTCAGCTAATGGATTTAGGGATTTATAGTGCGATTAATTTAGGGGTTTTTGGGGATCTTTTTCTTCTGATTTTGAAGTGTGCTTTTTAGGTAGTATGGAATAGCTTTGGATCCCATGATTTTGCTTTGTCTGTTATCTCCTCTTCACGTGTAGGAAAAAGCTTTACATAACTGGCTCTGTATGGAATAGTATTATTTGTTTTACTGGAAAGATTCTCTGCATTGTTATATGTGGTATTCCTACATATTAAAAGTTGGAAAATGAGGTGGGGACATTAAGTTAGTTTTGGGGGAAAATGAAGTGGGGGCATTCAATTATATGTTGTAGTTGGGACCCAAATCAGTGCATCTCTAACCATTGAATTCTGGCAGATATGGACATCAAATTTAGGGTTATGTATGGTGGTGCATTTTACAAATCAAAAAAGAATGAAGTCTGCTACAGAAAAGGAAAGGTGCATTCCTATGCTAATGTTGATCCAGATCTTTTGTCCAAAGTAGTCATGGAAAGTATGTTTATGAAAGATGTTGGGTTGGTAAATATTAGGGAGATCTGGTTCTTAGAGCCTGGCAAAAAAATTGACAATGGACTTAGGTTACTTGATAATGATAGGACTGTAATGGAGTGTGTTGATGCAATTGGGAAAGATCAGATTATGCACTTGTATGTGGTCCAAGGTGAAGAGGTTAGTCCATCTGACTTGAAAAGCCCAAGTACACAGCCCATGTCTTTGTCTGTTGTTACATACAACCCACCTCCTAGTGATGCTCAGACCACAGAAAACTCCAACACACCTCAACCAAGTGAGAGAGAAACCCTACAAACTCCTTCCCTTGAGACTAGCCGCCAAACTCCCTTAGAAGAATTACATATCCTTTTAGATGGAGATTGTGATTCTGTGGGAGATGCAGATTTAGAACCATATGACTTTGTTGAGCAATATCCATCAGGTGATTCAGACACTGATTTAGACGAAGGAGATGTGCTAGGAAGGGTGAGTTCTTCATCAGGTAGTGATTTTGGATTTGTTGAGAGTGAAGATGAAGATGATGACTTGTTTGAGCAAAATGTTGATCCAAGTGTGTCTGATGTAAGAGGTGGATTAAGAGATGGTAGCTTAAATCTAGGGTGTGGTGATACAGAGGTGGTGGATGATGACATTTCTGTGGATGATTCTGATGAATTAAAAAGCCTTAGTGATTCTGATGGTGCTCCAAGGAAAAGGTATCCCCATTTCAATGCTCTTACAGATTTCAGGAAAAAAATTGAGTTCAAGGATGTAATGATTTTTGGATCAAATGAGATTTTCAGAAAATCATTAAGGCAATACTCTATAGAAAATGGTGGGGACTACTATTACCTTCACAATGACAAGACTAAAATATCTGCATACTGTAAGAATAAGTGTGAGTGCAGTATGAAACATGCTAGGAAGAAGTGTGTGTGCAAGAAAATTCAGTGTGGTTTTAGGGCTTGTGCTAGGAAGATGGACCCTGCTGGTAGTTTTCAATTGAAGTCATGGAAAGGGAAGCATGATTGTGGATGACAGCATAAGAACACAAAGCTCACATCCCAGTGGCTAGCTGAGAGGTACATTGAGCATTACAGAGATGACCCTGATTGGAAGCTTACAACTTTCATGAATACTGTTAGAAGGGATCATAATGTCCACATGTCTTACAATCAAGCATGGAAATCAAGGTTAAGGACAATGATCATGACTCAAGGTGATGCTAGGGCTCAGTATGGAAGAGTTTGGGATTATGCAGCAACTTTGAAGAAGTGGAATCCAGGCTCATCAGTGTTTGTGAAGGTTGATACTCAAGATCCAGAGAAACCTGTGTTTGAGAGACTATATGTGTGCTTGGAAGCTTGTAAGAAGGGCTTTCTACAAGGTTGTAGACCAATCATAGGGATTGATGGATGTCATCTTAAGGGTGCATACACTGGACAAGTGTTTGTTACAGTGGGAAAGGATGGGAATGACAACCTATTTCCCATAGCTTATGTTGTAGTTGAAGCATAGAGGAAAGACACATGGCAATGGTTCCTGGAGCTCTTGCTAAGGGATGTTGGAGCATGCAATCCAGCATTCATATCTGATAGACAAAAGGTAAAAATTCCTTGAATTTAAATTTGATTCAGTGTTGAATAATTGACTAATACATGACTATTTTGACTACAGGGTTTAATGGAAGCACTACATGATCTAGTCCCAATGGCAGAGAAGAGAGTTTGTGTGAGGCATTTGTATCAGAATATGAGGTCCCAATGGGCAGGCAAGGCAATCAAGGATGCAATATGGGCAGCTGCTAGGGCATGTACTGAGGCAGATTTCATTGGGCCTATGGAGGAGATCAAATCACTGAATCTGGATGCATATGAGTACTTGGTGAAGTCAGATCCTAAAACTTGGTCTAGGCATGGGTTCAAGCATTACATAAAATCTGACATGCTGCTTAACAACATCTGTGAGTCATTTAATTCCTATATACTGCCTGCTAGAGAGAAGCCAGTGTTGAGCATGTTTGAGTGGATTAGGAGAGCTTTGATGAAGAGGTTTGTCACCAAGAAACAAGGTATGCTCAACTATGTGGGATTGTTCACACCTAAGGAAAATAAGCTTATAGAGTTAGCCAAACAGGAAGGCTCAAGGAACTGTATTGCATTTTGGGGTGGAGGAGAGAGCTTTGAGGTTGACCACTTTGGAAAGACTTATGTTGTTAACTTGGTGACAAAGAGCTGTGGCTGTAATAAGTGGGATCTCACTGGCATCCCATGTCCTCATGCCATGTGTTGTATAATGAAGGACATGCGCCCAATAGAAGAGTTTGTTGATCCAGTCTACACTAAGGAGAGATATCTTCTTGCTTATAGCCATATCATCCATGCCATGCCAGGTGAATCTCAATGGGAGAAGACTGACTACACTCATCCAGAACCACCTAAGTTTATAGTACAACCTGGTAGGCCCAAGAAAAGCAGAAGAAGGGAAGCAGGGGAACAGCAACCACGAAAGAAAATAAGGATTGGAGGTCCTAGAAATTGCTCAAACTGTGGACAACAAGGACACTACAAGAATAAGTGCAAGAATGCCAAAAAAGGTCCTTCACCACCAACAATATCCACGAACACTGGAGGAAGACCTAAGAAGCCAAATAGGTTGATAATTGGCTCCCAAAAAAGGAAGTACAACAAAAGGTAAGTTCACCCTACTTGGCTATCATCCTTACTATTTCACATTACTAATTTTTTTTTCCACTTGAAAAGGTCCATGCAGATAGCTCACAAGCTGGTGGTAGTCAAGTAGGAGGGTCAGCAGGTGGCTCACAAGGAGGCTCAGCAGGTGGCTCACAAGGAGGAAGCACTTTGGCATTCACTCCTGGAGCATGCAGCCAGTCAAATGCAACCAAGCCATATCTGCCTGTCAGAGCTCCAAAGAAGAAAGTTATTACCTCATTGAATCAACTCAAGCAGGCAGTCAGGCGTTCACCAAGGAAGCTTTCTAAGGATGGAAGTTCAGTTGCTCCTTAAGAAGAAAGTTATTACCTTATTGTTATTTGTGGTTTTCCTTTTGCCTTTGTATTGTTGTTTTATGACAGTGTTGGTATGTAATGTTTTGGTTTGGTGTTTGCTGGATGGCTAAACTATGCAACTTCTTAGACAATGTTGACTTGCTACAGTGTGGTAATTATGCTCAACTGTGTGCACATGGATGCTTAAGCCTGTATGGCTCTTTTGTATGAATGAAACTAATGTTTTAGATCTCTTGTTTATGTCAATATGTGTTGCATTTCATAAATTATCAAGATTAGCATTTCTATAGTTCAGTAAACCTGCATCACAACTTATGACAGCTTGTCTTAATCACATTCAGCACATTCATCACATTCATCACAACAGTTGTCATAAATCCTGTCAAGCTATCATAAATCCAACTGAAAGACACAAGACATTCATCACATTGTCATAAATCCCATACAATCTCTATTACAACAATTTAGATCAACAACATCAGAAGTACAACATTCACAAAAAACAAACACATCACACAAACAACTATTAGGCTATATTTATGTGGCTGCTTCTGTTTGTCCATCAATGCTTGACACTTCACTTTCAAGGCTTCATTCTCAATATGGTATAGTGTAACAGATTCTTACAGCTTCTCATTCTCAAGTTCCACCCTCTTCTTATCTTTCAACAGCTTCCTAATCACATATATATCTCTTGCACTGTATTCATCATCCCTCCACCTAAAGAAGTTGCATTTGCTCTTTGTGGCATACATTTGGACACCCCCAAAATCTCCTCCCATAATTAAATTTTGTTTGTGCAGTTGACTCTTTAACCAAGTGGCCACAATAACAGACCATTTGTTCTGAGTTAGACATAGTTGAGGAGGAAGAGCTTGAATTTGACATATTCACCTGCAATTCAAGTACTAATTAAATCGAAGCAAAATCATGGGATCCAATAACACTAACCTTAACTCAGTAAAATACAATCGAAAATTTGACCCTAGCTCAGTAAAACACAATCGAAAATTCGAATTAGGGATCGAATAACACTAACCTTCACTCGGATTCGCCTTCTTCAATGTCGAATTCCTCTCCGAAAGCCAAATCCTTCCACTTTGTCTTCAACTTCGCAAAAGCCCTAAACTGATTTGACGATTCTGTGTTCTTCGATGGTCCTCGAATTCGCCTTCTTCAAGACCCCATTCTCTCACGAACTCGTCTTCTTCAGTGTCGTTTAACCTTCTCGACTTCAATCTCTCACGAACTCGCCCAACCTCCCAGAGATTCTGTGTTCTTCGATGTTCTAAGGGTTTGATTTGGGGGGGGGGGGGGGGGGAATTCTGAAGGTTTAATAAATAAAAGAGGTAAAGATCCGGGTGGTTTTGGGCTAAATACATAGACATATACATGAAGAAACCACCCGCTGAAAGCAAGTTAACGATTTAATGGACGGAGAGTGGGGTAGGGTGGTAACAGTGTAACGGAAATGGATATACGGGTGGTTTACGGTAAATAGTCGTTATTCGGGTGGTTTCTGGCAATATGGCCTATTGTAAGGGTGGTTTCCGGTAATTGACCCTAACCTTTATTTCTTTGTAATGTATTATAACCCTTGAATTTGTAAAGGTTTGGCTAGTTGATGACCTATGTCCGATTCCACCCCCGCCCGGAGTTTGGACCCGATGGAAAGATGCAAGCGTTGAAGGATGGGAGCAACCATTTGAGGCTAGGATGCAAGATTACGTTATCCAAAGAAGGATGGGTGGTAACGGTGACGTATTTCTTTAGACCTAGGACTTAGGGTATCCAAATGTTGGAACGGGATGGAGTTGGATATGTTTAGTCGATGTAAATCCACTTCTTTTCCAAGCTGTAAAGTTTGAAATTGTAAAGTTAAATCTTTTATCCTAAATCCGATCAAACCCTCCTAAATCAGTTTCATATTTCTCAATACAAGAGTCAAACCCTATGAGAGGGTTTAGGAATATCTAATTTAGGGTTTAGGGTCATTAAAGTGTACAGTTTAAGCCTATATGATTTATTTTCACCGAAAAGCTCCCAATATCAACATATGGACAAAATATTTCTCAATACAGGGCTTGAGATTCATCACGGTGCTATTGATTATATTTGTCTTGTAATTATATTTGTACTTTTATGTCATATCATATAATGTAGGGTTTTTTTCCTTGTCTTGTAATTATATTTTTCACATACTCCTAACCCTAAACCCTAAAACCAAAAGTCTAAACCCTAAACCTCCTAAAGTAACCTTTTTACCACTAGTGGAAAAAACACTTGTTGAGGCGCCCTTTTAGAGGCGGGCCTATAACAAAACGCCTCAACAACGTCCTACGCAATCAGTTTTTCAGGTTTTTGAGGCGGATAATTATTTTATACGCCTCAAAAAATTCTATTGAGGCGGGCAAAAATTTATACGCCTCAAAAAATTTCCGAAAAATTAATACCGCTAAAGTATTAGAGGCGGGCCAATGTTAGACCCTCCTCTAATTGTACGTAATTGAGGCGGGCGAAAATGCCCGCCTCTATTAAGTTTTATTGAGGCGGGCCTCCATATGCCCGCCTCAACAAATGTGTATTTCTTTCTCTCTCGCTCTTTTATTTTCTTTCTCTCTCCCTCTTTTATTTTCTTTCATCCCGATACCTCTCAGTAGCCCTAGCCTCGCCTCGCCCCTCTCGAACTCGCTCGCCCCTCTCCAACTCCGGCTCGTCACGGCTTCTCCGTCGTGTCGCGGCTTCTCCGGCTCGTCGCGGGTCTCCGGTGGTCTCTCTGGCTCTTCTCGCTTCTCCTCGGCCTCAATCCGGTGGTCTCAATCCGGCGATTCTCACTTCCGATAAGCACTTTGCCCCTTTGATCAATTGCTTTAGATTTGTGTAAGTGTTACTTTAGAATCCTTGTGCAATTGTTGCTTTAGATCTACAACAACGTCTTATTTGATTTAGATTTGTGCAATTCGAATTTTAAGTATATTTTTTTACTTTTGACCTCAGTCCTGTTTCGTCGACAGCCTCATTTTCGGTGTTAAGAAACAGAAAGACCCGCCTCCTTCCATTGGAGATGCTATTGATCGAGTAATTCTCCATCTCTTGATTTTGTTCTTAACATCCTTAATGTGTAAATGCTTTGAATTGGTTGATTGATTTCTTGGATGAGATCCGTGTTTTATTCTGGTAACCTAAATTAGGGTTTCGAGAATTTGGGAAGGTGGTATTTTGGCTAGGTTTTGGGATTTTAATGAACGGCTACTTTTGATTAGGGTTTAGAAATTTTGGGGCTGAAAATTGGTCAGAAGTTGTTATAAGTAGATTTAGTTAGATAGTTATTGAACAAAAGTATATGCTTTTTGCATTACTGCACATATGATCGTTTCTACTATCTTTCTACAATTTAAAATTGGGGTTTTTTCTATATCAGATTAGTAAACGAGGGGAAAATGTGGATGAGAAGATAAAAAGGCTTGACTCTGAACTTGCGCGATACAAAGAACAAATCAAGAAAACACGACCTGGTCCTGCTCAAGATGTTGTGAAGGCACGAGCTATGAGAGTCCTCAAGCAAAAACGAATGTAAGATTCATTTTCCAACACGATTTCCCATGTTGTTGCCTTTGAATTTATGCCGATATAGAACTTTCATAATCCAGTAGAATCCCTAGAAAATAGAATTGCATGATTCTTATAAAATTTTGTCATTTTATTTGCTAGTTGAATTGCTCTCTTTTCTATGACCTTCCCCTGTCTGATATTGATGGCTTATTAAAATGGGTTATATGATCACTTATTAAAATGGGTTCAAGAATTGCAAAACCAAGGTAATTATGTATTATATGATCAATCCGAATAAAATGTGCTCCTAAATGGGGCTTTGCCACCTATTATAAGAAAGACATATCTCACTTAATAGTGCCACAAGTGTCTCGTATGCTAATATTATTTCCATATTACTGCATATAGTTCGATCGGCACTTCTTTAGCAGTTATGGCACTTGTGGGGTGGTTAACGTGAGCTGACTTTCTCCTCCTCGTTGATTGTGTTGATATAATATCGATCGCTTACCAAGAATCTTATTAAAAATTTGGATTGTTCATTTTTTTCCTGCAGATATGGAGTCATCCTAGACAATATTCAGAAGCAGGATCCTTCACTGACGGTCAGGATCAAGGGTTGCATCGTCGACTCTGCTCCAGTTGCATCCCCAGATCCGCAGGTAATCATGGATTTATATTTAATATTCAGAAGTAGGTTTTCTATGCTTGACTCGTACATGATAATGTAAGCATTGATTGCTGTGTGGTGACTTCTCTTGTCTTTGGTGTTATGATGGAATGGGAATGTTAGTTTGAATTTCGCATTTCGAATGTTTGGGCCTACGCCCAATTGTGTACATTTTGAAGTTAGTGAATTCTTTTGTGATTCAGGTAAAGCAGGATGGGCGGCACCTAGACTTAAGGATGCTGCATTATCACTAGACAAGTTACGTGAATGTTATTTCGAGGTTTGTTCTTCTATCCTTTGATTGTGCTGGTGGTAGTGATGATATTTAGCTCGGCATACTGTATATCCCTTGGACAAATGGAGAATTCATTTGCGTATGCAGATTTTTTACTGGTTTTATATGACAATAGCTTACATGAATCATCATTTCTAATGTTAACATTATAATGTTTCTGCTATTCTATTAGATGTTGCCTGGGTTTGTTCATTGGAAATCCATCAGAATTGTTCTTTGCAATTTATTTTTCTCATCTGGTTCAAATATAATGTTCAAAATAAATAAATATGAGAAAATGATATATGAAATTCCAAGATAAAATTGTGGTTGGATTTGGAATTGTTTGTCATGATTTGGTTAGTAAGCAAATGGTTCGAACTTCTTATGTAAAGGTGATATATAAGTTGGGAACACATCAGTTCAATAATGAGAGATTATTGTAGTTAGGCTATAAGAAAATATCAACAGTTCAATTTCTGCCTTTATTTTAATTTCTTTTGACTCATTCAGTGTTATAATGCATTTTCCAGATTATTATAGCAATGCGGACATTGTATAAAAAGTGCAAGTTGGTACATGGAGATCTCAGCGAGTACACCATATTGTACTATGAGGTAATTAGCTAGTTGATGCCCCTTTTGTTGGGATTCAAAACTAGTCTTTTTCAGAAGTTAACCTTCAGATCCGGGAAAAAGGAAGAAAATATAGCCAATGCCTATTTTTGGGTACTATATGTAGAACAAGACTTTTAGCGGTATTAGACTGAAATTCAATTATTTTTGGGCAGGGTCACTTGCACGTCATTGATGTTTCTCAGGCTGTTGATCTTGACCATCCACATGCTCTTGACTTCTTGCGTGAAGACTGTGTTCATGTTTCTGTAAGTCATATTAGCTAGATATCTTCACATGTTTGTACTGATGATCCCATAAGGAAAATTCTGACCTCGAACTATCAATTTGCAGGATTTCTTTAAAATATGAAACAGATTTGCATTTACCTCTTCTTTTCCTTTTCTTTATCTTGATAAAACAGGGCTGGTAATTCTATAAAAAACCATTGGAACAGTTCAGATGAATGTATCTTATTTGAGCTGATTGTTTATCCATTTGAGCTGGTTGATACGATCTTGTTTGCACTGAAGCAAATGTCGACATTGTGTATCCATTTGAGCTAATTTTTTTTAAAAAAAAAACAAATGGGACCCCAGTATTACAAAAAACCGGGGTCCCGAATTTTATTTAAAAAAAAAAAAAGACTTGTTGAGGCGGGCCTCCATAGGCCCGCCTCAACAAGTGGCTTTTAGAGGCGGGCCTCCATAGGCCCGCCTCTAAAAAACCGGGATCCCGATTTTTTTTTATTTTAAAAAAGACTTGTTGAGGCGGGCCTCAATAGGCCCGCCTCAACAAGTGGCTTTTAGAGGCGGGCATCCATAGACCCGCCTCTAAAAGTGCCTCACTTTGGCGCCGAAGTGAGGGACTTGTTGAGGCGGACATAGAATGTCCGCCTCAATAAGTACCTTTTAGAGGCGTAAAATGCCCGCCTCAAAAAGTGTCCCACTTGTTGCAGCCCCCTCACTTGCTGCGTACGGTATCCGCCTCAATAAGTGTCAAAACGCCCGCCTCTAAAAGGGTTTTTTTCTACTAGTGTACAACGGTAACTTCTTGGACGCTACGTCGTTGCGCCCAAGAAGTTACCGTTGTAAAAAGGCTATACTAATGGATTTATGGTATTTGTCCTAAACCCAAACACTACAACAAATAATGGCATCTTCATCCGAATCATCAACAAACCCAGATAGGCTATGCGACTGTAATTTGAAAGTCGTTGTCCGTACTTGGGATTTGCAGTGGAACTACGGAAGGAGGTTTTGGGGATGCCCAGAACTGGGGTGTCGTTTTATGGAGTGGATCGATCCTATGTACGAGGACAGGGCACACGCGGTTATTCGACAACAATGGCAGGAAAAACAAGATCTTGTTAAGCAAAATCAAGATCTTCTACAAGATATTGATAACATGCGTAGGTATAACGTCAAACGACTAAATGATATACATCGTAGGTGATTACTGTCATATCTTTTGTGTAATGTTGTTTATGTACTATCAACCTTTGTAGGGAGCAAGCAAATTTAGCAAAGCAGAGATATCATCTGAAGCGAACGTTTACCAGAGACTACCCTAATTTCTTCAAACGCTAAAACAGTGTCATATATTTTTGTGTAATGTTGTTTAGGCTTTTTTTAGGATTTAGGGTGTGGGGTTTAGGGTTTAGGATTTAGATTTTAGAATTGGTGTGGAACAGTTGGAAGCATTCAAAGATGCCATTCATTACTTTGGTGTTTTTTGTCAATACAAGACTTGAGATTCATCATGGTGCTATTGAATTTTTTGTACTTTTATGTCATATCACATAATGTCAACACCAACTCGACCCATATATACACAAAATGTCAGTACATAATCCACTAGTAGAGCATACAAAATCTAACCCAAAACATAAAACAATGTCATAATGTCAGTAGCTATATATCGTCATCGCTCGACTCAGCCGCGGCCCTGGAAGACTCTCCTCTCTCGTATATAGACGGGACACGCAAGGCTAGTCGGACTCAGTGCTCTGCGGCTAAGGACGACTCGACACCACCACCCGACGACTGTGATGATAGTTGCGACGCGTGGATAAGCGGTGCAGCTACAGGAAGCTCGTCATGGCATAGAATGGCCAGCATATGGTCCCAATCCGGACCCCCGCCCCGACTCTGAGTGATCTCCCGAGCGAATGCTGTCGCCATGGCCAAACGCTGTAAAACAACAATATTAATGTCAAGAATAACCAAAGCAAACATTTACAACAAGGATTGTGGAGAAACGTACTCTGTAAGCATCCATAGCGGAAGGAGAAGCTCGAATACGAGGCTGGACTCGTGACGAGGGGCTCACATACAGATGTGAGATCTGTAAATACCAGTCCAAGTACTCCTCGTCCACGTCCCACGCTGGGACGGCCATCGGGCTCTCCAAAATGTATGGACACAGATTCTCGTCGAGGTGCTCCCAGCCGTCGCATGCCCGAGCAAATGAAAGCTTATATGTATCTTTCCCTACAAACTTGACTGGCCGGGAAGCGGACGACGGCTCTATGACATCCAATGGCCTGCTCTGCCGACGTCCAAACTGTCGCACCGCCCGATCAGGCATGTATGGCTCCTCGACGTCGATGAACGCGATCGTCCCTCGGTAAGTGGACGCCCTATAAGCACCAACAAAATCTAGACTGCCATACGGCGTCCAACGTACCTTCAATGGAAAAAAGTACAATAAAATAGCAATTTAATCATAGATGACCAATAAGTAATAAAAACATTACGGTGCTTACATCCTCGGGCCGATACTCGTCCAAAATACGCCGGTAATGCCGACCGGTGTCGATATCACGCAGCGCGGGGCGCTGGATATAATACCGAGCAGCGCGTCGCTCGTCGTCGCCCATTCCGAGGACGGGGTTAGGGTTCCCCAAAAAATATACAAAGTACATCCATATCCACATCTACATGAAACATAAATAATATGTTTGGTTAATAATAATTTAAATAATGTAATAATTACTGCAACGAAATAAAAAATAAAGTTCAGTTACTTGAAGCAGATAGGTGCACCCCGCTATGCCTACTACCTCTCCCCGGGAAGCCTCACCAAGGTTCCTATACAATAAAGCAAGCACCCCCGTCCCTCAAGCCGTGCCAACCACTCGGTCCCAATCCATGAAGAACGGCAGCATCTTCACCATCAGCTGGTTCGTGGACTTGTCCACGAAAATACAGCAGGAGAGAATGTGCCATAGGTATCCCGCCGTTATCGAGTGACGGGTGGGCATCGTCCTCATCCCGTATCATGTGTAGCAGGTGCTCAGCAAAATCAAAGGCAGAAACCCGACCCCTAAGGACATCTCTCTGCATCTCACCCCCAACGCCGAACATGTAGCCGAAAATCTCCGCCCCCAGCGCCTTAAGCGCCTTGTCAATCTCCTTGGGGTCGGCGTCCATAGAAACTGAAGGATCGCGACAAGAAAACCCCTCTATCCTCAGTCCCAAGATCATCTCCACATCATGAAGCGTGATCGTAATCTCGCCCCACGGAAAATGAAAGGTGCTCGTCTCAGGGTGCCACCTCTCGACGAACGCTGATATTAGAACGTGGTCGACCCTACCAAACTGAAAATCTCGGAGAGCGGCCAACCCGGACTGCTGCACCAGCCAATACCAACTGCCCTCAACCACCTCATCCGAAATGTATCGACTCCACTCACTGAACTCGGTCGGACGAGTATAAGCCCTCAAACGTCATACGAGGGACGGTGCATGCGGAGGAGGAGCGTGCCAAATCCGGTGCGCAACGTGAGTCGTGAAGCTCCGTAGCACATCAGGCAACTCAAGCCCGTACGGGGGGGCCTCTATGACACGTGGAGCATCCTGGGGTGCGGGAGGGGGGATGGGCTCCTGGGGTGCGGGAGGGGGGACGGGCTCCTCCATAACAACGTCGTCCAAGCTCGCACACTCCTCTGTCTCGGCAAACGCCTCCTCCATGTCTAGGACGGGACTCTACGAAGCCGAAGGTGAACACACGTGAGGATGAGGATCCGCTAACGGATCGGATAACGTTCCAATAACGGGTTTTGCTATTGGAACGGTATCCTTCCGGACTCTACTCTTGCGCTTGCGCTTGGGGGGGTTTTGGAGGTTTCGGTTCTTGCGACCGGAAGCAGTCACGGGTCTAGATTCCACCATATGACCCCCCCCGCATCTGTCGTTTGACTCTCTCGACTACATCCTGTTTTTTTTAAAATAATATCTAATTTATACAAATTTCTAATTTCTATAAAACTACAATACATTTCTAATTTAATATTCTAATTTTTTACGCAATTCTAATATATTAAATATAAAATTCAATGAAATAACTAATTGTATAAAATAAATTTGTTTTAATAATATGCTAGTTTTTCATTTCTATTTCGTAATATACTAAATTTATTCTAATAATATAATTACACTAAGTTATTCAATATTTTTACACAATTCTAATATTTTCTAACAAATCTAAATATTTCTATAAATTAATTATATATATTATTAATTTGTTTTACACAATTCTAATAATTAAATATGAATTTTAAAACGAAAAAATACGTACCTCAAGTCGTTCGCGACGAGTATATTTTCCTCTGGGTCGGCTCGCCTCTCCAACCTGGGCCACCGCCTCGACACCAACGGTCGCGGAAACCTCCAACGCATTTTCCGACCCCACCGGAACCTCGCTCGCCGCCGTCGTCGCCGCTGCCGTCACCGGAACCTCGCCCGCCGCCGTCGACGCTGTCGGAAAATCGGTCGTCGCCGCCGCCAGCGCGGCGTCCTCCGCATCAAGCTCCGCCACCCAGACCTCCCAATCCGCCGTGACATCTGGATTTTTATCCAGATCCGCCGCCTCCGTACACTCAGCCGCCGCCTCCTCGACCCTCCGCCGCTTTGTATCACCGTCGGGCTCTCCGCCGCTCATCTCCCCGCCTTCGATCAAACACACCTCCGTCGTCGGCCTCTCCGTCGGAATCTCGGACGAAGACCCCTCCTCACGCCGGATCTGGAATTCTTCGCCACCGCCGCCGCCAGATTCTCCACTGCTACAGGTCGCCGGATTCTCCATTGCTGATGAACTTGAAGAAGACGAAGGAAGGAAGACGAAGGAGACGAGAGGAAGAAGATGATGGCGGCGCTACGAAGACGCGTCCAAGTAAACACTAAGTTTACTTGGGCGCGACGACGTAGCGCCCAAGATCTAAATTCAGATCTAGGCGCAACGGAGTAGCGCCCATATTTGATATTAATTTTTTTAAAATTAAAATCTATAAAAAAAATTTTACTTAATTTTAACATTTTAAATAATTTTAAATTAATATTGAACCGGTTCAGATATTGAATAATTTTTTTAATATTTACAAATGCTGAACCGGTTCAACCCTAACCCGGAACGCAAGCCGGGTACCAACTCTTGCGCGCAACCTCGTTGCGCGCAAGATTAAAACTTTTTTTTTAAAAAAAAATATTCCCCTTTTGGGCGCATTCTTGTTGCGCCCAAAATGGGGTGCGCCGCAAAAAAAAGCGGGTGCGAACATTCTACCCGAAAAAAAACAAAAGAAGAGTATTCCTCTTCGAGCCCTCGACGACAAGCAAAGGAGCCCTTCTGCACATCTCGTCAGTGGCCCTCCGCCCATGCTCACCGGCTCGTGCCCGCTCGCCTCCACCCCGCCCGCCTCCGTCTCCCCCCGCTCGCCTCCGCCTTCACCCCTGATCTCTGACGGCCCTCCACGTCGTCTACATTCCTCATGTAAGCTTTCAATTTCAAGTTGGGTTTGAATTGAAACCAATGGTGATTTAGGGTTTGGGGAATTTAGGGCTTTTTCTAAATTGTTAATTTTGGGGGGCTGATTGGGTACTATTGCGTAGTTTGAATTCGTAAGGGTCTGAATATTTTTTGTAAGCTGAACTTCAGTTGAGCCGCATTACTAATTAATTTTAGCTAATAAGGCCTTTAATTTACAACATATATAGCTGATTAATTAGGATCTTCTCAGGCACGCAGTTGTTGGTTAATTTGCATACCCGTGGAAATTGGGTGGTCCTCAGTATTTCAATCACATCCGAGTTCCGTCTAAGTTCATCTCTTTCTTTCTCCCCCGAAGCTAGATGGCTGCAAATGAAGCAAAAGCTCGTCCCATACAAACACAAGCTCACTGATATACATCCTTACACAAGTAGATCCAAACACAAGATCACTGTTATACATCTTCTTTTTGGTTTTTATAGGTTTTTTTTTTGCTTTTTTTAGTGTTTTTTGTTTTTTGGTTGTTTTTAACGGATCTGTTAAAAAATTAACAAATGGGCATTTGTCAAAAAAAAAACTTGGGGGTATTGCGCGGAATAGGTAAAATTTTGGAACACCTCGCGAATTTCGCCTTACCTCAGGGGTAGCAGACGAAAAAACCGTATAAAAAACACGGATTTGCATATATACACCATTTGGGAAAGTCACTTGCAAGAATAGATGCTTGTTTTTTTTTCCATATATACACCATTTGGCGTATTTTTGCAAAATATTAAATATTTTCTTTTAATTCAAAAAGTAAGTAAAAGCAAAGAAATTGAAGAAAAGAAAAAGGAAACAAAAAACAATAAAAGTACCCAAAATCATTATTTATTACTTCTCTCCAAAATTACACACAATTTCCCTCCCAAAGTATACAACTTTTCCTTTTACTGTACATTTTTCCCTCCCAAATCCAATTAGCTACCTTTGCCAATTATTTTCCCAATTAGCTAGTTGTGTCAATTATTCCATCGTCTAAATTCATATGCCCATGAACTCGTAATTTTTCTTGAACCCAAATTATTCATCTTTTGAGCCAAAATCATTTCCATCTTATTCTTTTTATTTTTTATCTTGAACTCAACGTTCTGTCAATTATTCCTCTTTCATTTTCGAGGTTTCCAAAGTACACAATTTGTTTTAGATTTAACTAAGACAAAATCATTTCCAAGTTTGAGCCAAAATCATGTAAAACCAAAGATTCACATGCGGCAAAACTTATTACGTCATACTTGATTGTTTTTACTGTTATCGAAAACTAATGTCGGCCTTACGAAAAAGAATGTCAGAACTACAAATAAAAATGTCGCATCTTCCTCTAGTGATAGTGATTTCAACTGGAAAAAGTCAACACTAAACTTTAGCATGTAATGTGACATTAAAATTTAAATGCAAACTTTAGTATGTAATGTGACATTAAAGTTTAAAGTTTAAATGCAAAAATCAACACTAAACTTTAAGGTTGATAGTATTAAATGCAAATTTTATTGTCAATTTTTAGATATTACATGAAGAACGATATTATTTGTTAGTACTCTGACACTTGCTCGTTTGGTTGTGTTCTTTGCTTGTGGACTCACAAACTTCTGTTGGATTTTAATTGAGTGCCAAATAGGTATGGTTGATGAATACTCCACCATTGAAGACAAGGGAGAGGTTGGCTTCATTGACTTCACGGATGATCCATCAATCACTACTTTCACTCCTATTGAGGAGGGTCCTGTCATTGTCTATGTGCCCTTTCTGTTTGCTGGAGGAAAGCCTCAATCGGTGCCTGTCAACGAGGTTGTCGCGGCGTCATTTACCATAGAAAACACCACTTCAGAAGATGTGGTACTTTGGGGGGTGAACATTTATAGTTCAAATCCCGAAGATTCATTTGTTTTGTCACTGATTAAACCTCCATCTGGCCAGCCAGATGACATACTCGAGGAAGATTTTGTGGGTTGTTTTTCTATGGAGAACCGAACGTTGAGGCCACACGGTAGCCTGACTATATGGTTGTCTTGTGTGCCCAAGGAGATTTGCGCTTTCACATCTATTATGCATTCGACATTGCGGATTGTAGAATTGACCTCTTGGCTGAAGATGAAGTCTCCAAAGCTTTGGCATCTGAGAAACCATAAAATATACAACCAGAAATAAGAAAAGTGATTGTGTAGTAAGAGATCCAAACTCTTGAAAAATCTCTTACCAGTTACCACTCATATTACTTTTGAACCTAGTAAATTTAATTTTCTTATGACTTTTTCTTGTGAACTTTCTTTTCTTCGAAGACAAAAGCAAGTCATGGTCGATATTGTTAAAAAGTAGTTAATGTAATTTGTGTTGTTGGAATTGGTTGAATTGCTATTTAGTCGAAAGTAGTTAATGTAATTTTCTTCGTTAATGATATTTCGCATATTCGTTTTCGCGCATTCATAGAATTTAACACAACCCTGTCATGATTCCATATATATCCTGACGGGTTCAATATGGACTAGTTTGGGTTAAATTGATATGACACAATCTTGTCACAATTCCATATATATCATGACAGGTTCAATATGGTTTGAAATAATCCTACCGACCAAAATGAGTGGCATTCCATATCATATAGGAAGAAGAAGAGAATGATTAAAATAGGAAGAAAATACATAGCCAATCCTGTCATACTCACTGACTTGTCCTGTCGTCTTTAATATGGTTTGAAATTACGCGACATTATCATAAAGTACTATATTATATAAAACGAAAAATAAATAACATGCTTCATAAAGTACTAGATATTACACATATTATCATAAAGTTTAATGTAATTTGCATATGACTTTTTCTTGTGAACTTTCTTTTCTTCGAAGACAAAAGCAAGTTATGGTCGATATGGTTTCAAAATAGTTAATGTAAGTTGTGTGGTTGGAATTGGTTGAATTGATATTTAGTCAAAAGTAGTTAATGTAATTTTCTTCGTTAATGATATTTCGCATATTCGTTTTCGCGCATTCATAGAATTTAACACAATCTTGTCATGATTCCATATATATCCTGACGGGTTCAATACGGACTAGTTTGGGTTAAATTGATATGACACAATCCTGTCACGATTTCATATATATCATGGCAGGTTCACTATGGTTTGAAATAATCCTAATGACCAACATGAGTGGCAGTCCAGATCACATAGGAAGAAGAAAAGAATGATTAAAATAGGAAGAAAATACATAACCAATCATGTCATACTCACTGACATGTCCTATCGTATTTAATATGGTTTGAAATTACGCAACATTATCATAAAATACTATATTATATAAAACGAAAATACATAACATGCTTCATAAAGTACTAGATATTACACATATTATCATAAAATACTAAATATTACGTGACATTAGATAATCACTATACTAAAATACATTCCAAAATACTTCATAAAGTACTAAATACTATGTGACATTAGATAGTCACTACACTAAAGTACTAAATAAAATACTAAATATTAGATAGACACATTTCATGCGGAGGACATGGCTGAGGCTGGGAGGGCGCGTGGGTGAAGCACGTCGTTGACCTCTCCGGTCACGATATATATTTTAATGAAAGTCACTGTCCTACCAAGGTCGGCAAGGGCGACATCGTCTCCACGGTTCTGCAAGGCCCTCAAGGTACGAGGACCGTCGTGCGGGGGTACTACTTCAAAGAAGTAGGAGGTGTCCGTTCACAATTGTTAAAATTATAAAGTTGGATAATGAGCCACCAAATGTCTCTTATCCTTTCAGCCATCGGCGACCAGTTTTCAGAAATTTCACCCTCGTAGAAGTGGGTGGAATTTCTGGCCGGTATGGACCATGGTGTACACCCTATGTTTTGTCGGATGTTCATCCATGGGAAGGAAGGAAGAGGAGGAAATGTGGAATTGTGTAGATTAGGAAGATGTTGGAAGAGTTGTAGATGAGGAAATGTGGCTAAGAGGAGGTATATAAAGAGGAGTTGGTTGGCAGTTACGGGTATATAAAGAGGAGTTGGTAGGGTTAATATCATGTCACAGTTCTTTATATATCATGTATGTGATGTACTCTCCTAAAAAGAGTTAGTAGGGTTAATATAATGTCACAGTTTTTTATATATTCTGTCAGGGATGTACTTATCTTCGTAAATATCAAAGAATCTTCTATGTCAGTACTTTAACAAACATCTCACATCCCTCTTATATATATTATAAATGGCTACTTTATAATATGTATATTATAAATGTAACACCCCCAATTTATACCGGAGATATTACATGCCAGTGACATCATACTTTACCGTCCAAAGTCACCCCAGGCTTTTCCAGAACAGTTAAGCTTAAATACATAACATAATTACATAATAATGGAAAGATTACACAACGGAAGACTTTAAATTACACAGCGGAAGACTTTAAAGAGCCAACTTATAACATGGCTAAATTATGAAGATACATTGAAGTAACACTTTAACAATCTTAAAACAATTAACAGCTTAAAACACTGACATTTAAATCTTCGTCTACAAGCTTCTTATACTTCAATAGGTTACTTAAACTCCGGGAAACAACTCCTGATGTGCCGAAACGGACGGACGGCATCAACCATGACGATGCAGATAACAAAAATACATCGGGTTAGTCTACTGAATAGACTAGCAAGGGCACAAAGCAGAGTGGTTCGAGTGATCGTGACCGTTTACTATCATTGTCCCTCGAATAATAACCGAATGAACGATATATAACCCGACACTTTCACGGAATGATTTAACAATTAAGATATGCACTAAAAAGAAGACTCCAACTGAAATGAGCCTTATAGGAAATTATGACAACTGCTAGGGAACATTAAAGTTACACACACCAATGATTTAAAAGTTGACTGAGATGCTTCAGTTCACAACCAACCTCATCGCATACAGCGAATCCAGATTGAAAAGAGAACGTACTATGATCAAAGTCGAGACGAGTTTTCCTAGCTGCACTATAAGTTAGCTGCACTATTCGCCAAAGGTTTATTAATCATGTGCACTTGGGCACATATCTTATTTAATTACAAAACACACATTACTGAAACACGTTAATGTTATTAAGAGCGACAACAAGGCTTAAATCTTAAGGCGACCATTATGTCAACCCAAATTAAAACACACACAACACACACGCGGGACTTAACATTATTATGCCGAGTAACAACGGCGTTATTATTACACCGGGTGACCTCACGTTCACCCTGATTGCACTATTACAGTGCTTACACTTTAATTATGTGCTTAACTGCACTTATCTTATTAAATTACAACACACACACACACACACTGTTGAGGCTTTTAATATTATTCCGAGAATACGGAAGTTATTATTACACCGGGTGACCTTACGTTTACCCTGATTGCACTGACACAGTGCTTACAATTTAATTTACAGGGTGACAGTTACGTCCACCACAATGCACTAGCTAAGTGCTTAATACACAGGACTGCAATTAAGCTCATTCAATGGCGCTTGCAAGGCGCTTAAAACACTTCAGATCCTTAACGGTGGATAAGAAGCATAGGTCATGACCCTTAAATTATTCGGAATTAATCCGAGGAATATTATGATTTAAAGAAACGACAAATCCTTACTTGGATTAGCGTTCCTACGAACATTAAGTTATAGAGAAACGACTAACCCTTACTTGGATTAGCGTTCCTACGAACACACACGAGATTAAGCATTAAAGATTAACATTAAACCACCCGATACCATCACGGTAATTATCACATATAATAGCGTCGTACTAACAGATATACAACCTATTATAACATTATTTTAATCACGTTTACTTATGAAATTAATTCCCAAACCGAACAACAGTTCACATTAACTAAATTAACAATTAAACGATTAATGATTAACGAAACAAGGACTGATTAAGCAAGAGCGAACCGCCACTTGCCTTAGTCTGCAGATCTGGAACAAAGCATAGACAACGGGATTCCGGGCTCGACACAGGTATAGCTCCGACAGCACAACGACCTTCAAGTCGACCCATAAGGAAACCCTAAGTTAGATCCGACATAAACTAGTACGAATCTAAGGAAAGACGAAAGAAATCGAAAGGAACGACTCCACAACGACGACCACAAAGACCAAGCCAACAAAGGGGCTTCTGGCCACTGGCGGCGGTCGCCGTGTTCATCACGGCGGGCGCCGTGATGAAGGACGGTCGCCGTGAAGAACCTCCGACAACAGAATGGCGAGAAGACTCACCAAAACGATGCGCGTTTCGACCCCTTTTTGCCTTGCTTGGGTTCTGACCTCCAAGGGCAACCAAAAGGCTTAAAAAGGGCTTCTGGAAACACCACCAAATGACACCGGCGATTGCTCCAAAGAACTCCGGCAAGGGCAAGCTTTTCCGGCGAGAGAGATTCTGAGATGGAGCTTCGGATTTTTGCTCGAATCCGACCCCCAAGCCTCTCCTTTTATAGCCACAGACCGAGGGAGCACAATGATGGCTAGGAGGGTGTCGTGGTGGGGCTAAAACGGCGACGTCAGACGTTCGCTGGCGACCTTCGGGCAAGGACCTCTGGACAACATCGACGGCGGGCGCCGTCATAACTGCGGCGGGCGCCGCCATCAATGCGGCGGGCGCCGCCATTAATACGGCAGGCGCCGTTTTCTAGCCTTCGTGCCCAGCTAGAAGACGACCAGCGGCTGCCTCAAGCCTTGCGATGGCGGGCGCTGCCAAACCCACGGAGGGCGCCGCCCTTGGGCCTTGCGACGGCGGGCGCCGTCAATCTCACGGCGGGCGCCGCCCCTTGGCTCGGCCGCTTCCTTTGCTCTTAGACGAAACGATGTTAACCCGGGATAAAATTATCGTACACGAACGAGTAATTAACATCCAAAGTACGTCGTCTGTATTTTACTTCACTGAGAAAAAAGAAAAATATTACAGATACAAAGCACATTACAGAATGCCTCCAACCTTCTGAATTAAATTCGACGTACTAAACGGGTGTTCGGGAAATTCCAAAAATTCCAAAAATAATCCTTACAGAATTACGGGGTATCACATCACCTCCCCCTTAAAATAAGTTTCGACCCCAAAACTTGCATTAAGTCAATGAGGATACTACCTCAACACCAATCTTACCACCTGGATCCAACATCCTTAATCACTTCATCCTTGAAATGGATCACCAGAGATATTATTCTTAATTCCTTAGGATATCATTCTGAAAATGATTCATCCGCCTCAAAGCTTATGGCACAAACTCACGCATGAGAGATAGCTCCTGATCTCTCTGAACAAAACTCTACAAGTTCATTCCCTTTCCTTAAGAAATCTCGGAAGAACTCAGCGTATGAGATAACGCTTACCACAGTACTCCTTAGATGCGTAGACAATTCTCTTTTACGGAATCTTTAATACATCGGGATCATTAACATATCCCATCCTTACTGCAACCTTTCCTCTCAACATGACCGCTCCACAACTTAATCTTCCTCAAAGAGTTGCATCCGTTCTTATAGATGACATACTCTATGTATGAAGTAGAATCTTAGGAGTGAATTTAGATTTAAACAACAGAGTCGACCTTGGGATTAACCACAAGGGACGAACATCTAAGTTATCCACAAAACTCCACCACCATAAGTCCGACAGTCCTTATCCTTACTTGGCATAAGCTGTTCTCGACACTTACATGGTTTCGTATGAACAACTAATTCGCAAAGATAACACATTCTGAAATTTTCCAAAGCACGGAAACACTTCATTAACATCCAAACATTACATTAATTGACAAAAGTTGATCAGGCAGATCTTAATACCACGGAGATTACCGACACACGTCGTTACTCCTTAATCTTAAAGAAAGTCTTAACACAAATACAACTTAATGGATCAGGGTTCTTCTCCATTGGCTTGACTCATTACAAAGAGTCGTTGCCCTTGGCCTGAAGACCCCATAGGCGCTTTGCCTTTATTACGAGCCATAGATTGCTCAGGAGTAGATACCACTGGCCTTGGGTTTTGCCCACCTCCAACATTTGACGCTTGGTAAGACTGCATTGGTCCTTGACCCTTCAGTCTGCAGTACGTTTTTATGTGGCCTTCCCTTCCACAATTATGACACATCCTCTTGTCCTTTTGGCAAACAAAACTTTTATGCCCCACTTCACCACAATTATGGCACTGAATTGCTCCGCCGCTCCAACCTGAGCCTCTGGCAGAGTCTGACTGAGTTGTCTCGGTCTTAGCGCGACCAGACTTCTCAAACTTGGTAGGCGATGCCGGTCGTTTGAATGAACCAACCTGGCGATCCTATTGCCCACCCTTTCCCTTAACTTGCTTCTCCCTCTTAAGGGCAGACTCCTCCAATGTGACTTCCGTCTTGTAGGTTGCATCCACATATTGCTCTAACGTAGTACAACCATGACGTAACATTAGAGGCTTGATCTCTGGATTCATCCATCCATGGAAGTACCAGATCTTTTGCTCTTCGGTTGACACCTCAGGTCCAGCGTACTGCATCAAGTGATTGAACTTAGCTGCGAGCTCAGTCACCTTTAACCCATCAGTCTGCGGGTACAGAAATTCCTTATGCTTCTCCTCCCTCATAGCTCGGGAAAAGAAACGATCGGTCATCTTGGTTTTGAACATGCTCCAATTCAGCTCGGGATGGTCAGCCAAACCGGTGCTTTCCCACCATTCGCTAGCCACATCCTTGAGTTGAAGAGAGGCGATGTGCACTTTTCCAGCCTCAGTGCAATTAATGTTCCGGAGCAACCGTTCCATATGTGAGAACCAATAGGTCACCCTGACCGGTTCTCCAGTACCGTCATAGCTGTCGGGCCTCATTGAACTCACGGATTTTAACGCTTGCCCGTAAGTTCCTCTGTCCCTAACAACATTGACCCGAGGTACTTGCTCCACTGACTCCTCGACTTCAGGAGTAGCTTGAGGAACTGGACCACCTTGTGCTTGTGGTGCAACTGGTCGCATAACATCCGTGATTGCCTGCATGACAATTCCTCGAATTGCCTCCACTGCTATAGCATCAAACAACATCGGAGCGTTGGCCTGAGCTTGGCCATTGCCTCCCTGGTTATTGTTGGAAGCAGCCTCACGCTCTTCCCTTTGATTAGCGGCGTTCCTCATAATCAACCTTGGTTCAGCACCAGCATGGGCTGTGTTCCTTGTGTTCACCATCTTCTGGTGAATCATAACGTTACTTTAGAACTTATCCAACTTAATTTTGACACTACAGTCAAATACGTCATGATACAGATTATAGAGGTCCAAACTAATAACTTTATATTAGTCTGACTATCCTTCACTGTTAACTGCAAGAACGACCTTCTTCTTCTCACTAAAGACTGAGAACCTGGGAGAAATGTCAACCTTTAAATGACATCAATCCCGAAAATAGACAATATTCCTAAGAATGGATCTAAGGAATAAGTAACACTTGAAGCTTGCAGAAGTTTGAAACCACTTATTAACAATCTCACTTTCAAACTTCAACCCTTTAAACTTGCTTATAACACAACACTTTTATAAACCAATTATAAATAGCTTTCGAACTTCGAAACGCTAAATCACTTAAATTAAATCACCGAGTTACTTACAACTCTTAACATTGAAATTCTCAAAATTCCATTTTAATATAGAATAGGTTCGAAAACAGTTTCAAAATAAACTTTCGAAAATTCTCAAACCTAACAATAGGCCAAGAATTTTAAAACCATTGCTCTGATACCATAACTGTAACACCCCCAATTTATACCGGAGATATTACATGCCAGTGACCTCAGACTTTACCGTCCAAAGTCACCCCAGACTTTTCCAGAATAGTTAAGCTTAAATACATAACATAATTACATAATAATGGAAAGATTACACAACGGAAGACTTTAAATTACACAGCGGAAGACTTTAAAGAGCCAACTTATACCATGGCTAAATTATGAAGATACATTGAAGTAACACTTTAACAATCTTAAAACACTGACTTTTAAATCTTCGTCTGCAAGCTTCTTATCCTTCAATAGGTTACTTAAACTCCGGGAAACAACTCCCGATGTGCCGAAACGGACGGACGACACCAACCATGACGATGCAGATAACAAAAATACAGCGGGTTAGTCTACTGAATAGACTAGCAAGGGCACAAAGCAGAGTGGTTCGAGTGATCGTGACCGTTTACTATCATTGTCCCTCGAATAATAACCGAAGGAACGATATATAACCCGGCACTTTCACGGAATGATTTAACAATTAAGATACGCACTGAAGAGAAGACTCCAACTGAAATGAGCCTTATAGGAAATTATGACAACTGCTAGGGAACATTAAAGTTACACACACCAATGATTTAAAAGTTGACTGAGATACTTCAGTTCACAACCAACCTCATCGCAGACAGCGAATCCAGATTGAAAAGAGAACATACTATGATCAAAGTCGAGACGAGTTTTCCTAGCTGCACTATAAGTTAGCTGCACTATTCGCCAAAGGTTTATTAATCATGTGCACTCGGGCACATATCTTATTTAATTACAAAACACACATTACTGAAACACGTTAATGTTATTAAGAGCGACAACAAGGCTTAAATCTTAAGGCGACCGTTATGTCAACCCAAATTAAAACACACACAACACACACGCGGGACTTAACATTATTATGCCGAGTAACAACTGCGTTATTATTACACCGGGTGACCTCACGTTCACCCTGATTGCACTATTACAGTTCTTACACTTTAATTATGTGCTTAACTGCACTTATCTTATTAAATTACAACACACACACACACACACTGTTGAGGCTTTTAATAATATTCCGAGAACACGGAAGTTATTATTACACCGGGTGACCTTACGTTCACCCTGATTGCACTGCCACAGTGCTTACAATTTAATTTACAGGGTGACAGTTACGTCCACCCCAATGCACTAGTTAAGTGCTTAATACACATGACTGCAATTAAGCTCATCCAATGGAGCTTGCAAGGCGCTTAAAACACTTCAGATCCTTAACGGTGGATAAGAAGCATAGGTCATGACCCTTAAATTATTCGGAATTAATCCGAGGAATATTATGATTTAAAGAAACGACAAATCCTTACTTGGATTAGCGTTCCTACGAACATTAAGTTACAGAGAAACGACTAACCCTTACTTGGATTAGCGTTCCTACGAACACACACGAGATTAAGCATTAAAGATTAACATTAAACCACCCGATACCATCACTGTAATTATCACATATAATAGCGTCATACTAACAGATATACAACCTATTATAACATTATTTTAATCACGTTTACTTATGAAATTAATTCCCAAACCGAACAACAGTTCACATTAACTCAATTAACAATTAAACGATTAATGATTAACGAAACAAGGACTGATTAAGCAAGAGCGAATCGCCACTTGCCTTAGTCCGCAGATCTGGAACAAAGCAGAGACAACGGGATTCCGGGCTCGACACATGTATAGCTCCGACAGCACAACGACCTTCAAGTCGACCCATAAGGAAACCCTAAGTTAGATCTGACATAAACTAGTACGAATCTAAGGAAAGACGAAAGAAATCGAAAGGAACGACGAACACCAAGACCAAGCCAACAAAGGGGCTTCTGGCCACTAGCGGCGGTCGCCGTGTTCATCACGGCGGGCGCCGTGATGAACGGCGGTCGCCGTGAAGAACCTCCGACAACAGAATGGCGAGAAGACTCACCAAAACGATGCGCGTTTCGACCCCTTTTTGCCTTGCTTGGGTTCTGACCTCCAAGGGCAACCAAAAGGCTTAAAAAGGGCTTCTGGAAACACCACCAAATGACACCGGCGATTGCTCCAAAGAACTCCGGCGAGAGAGATTCTGAGATGGAGCTTCTGATTTTTGCTCGAATCCAACCCCCAAGCCTCTCCTTTTATAGCCACAGACCAAGGGAGCACAATGATGGCTATGAGGGTGTCGTGGCGGGGCTAAAACGGTGACGTTAGATGTTTGCCGGCGACCTTTGGGCAAGGACCTCCGGACAACATCAACGGCGGGCGCCGTCATAACTGCGGCGGGCGCTGCCATCAATGCGGCGGGCGCCGCCATTAATACGGCGGGCGCCGTTTTCTAGCCTTCGCGCCCAGCTAGAAGACGACCAGCGGCTGCCTCGAGCCTTGCGACGGCGGGCGCCGCCCTTGGGCCTTGCGACGGCGGGCGCCGTCAATCTCACGGCGGGCGCCGCCCCTTGGCTCGGCCGCTTCCTTTGCTCTTAGACGAAACGATGTTAACCCAGGATAAAATTATCGTACGCGAACGAGTAATTAACATCCAAAGTACGTCGTCTGTATTTTATTTCACTGAGAAAAATATTACAGATACAGAGCACATTACAGAATGCCTCCAACCTTCTGAATTAAATCCGACGTACTAAACGGGTGTTCGGGAAATTCCAAAAATTCCCAAAATAATCCTTATAGAATTACGGGGTATCACAATAAAGTCAATGTCCCTTCTATTTTCTTACACAACTGCCTAACTGCCATGTAACTTTCATTTAACTGCCATATAACTTCCATTCAACTACCATTTAACTTTCACGCAATAACTGTCATTTAACTGAAACTTAACTACCGCATCTTTGTTGATTGAATATGAAATGACACTTAAATGGTACGTATCCTATCATGCCATTTAGGTAAGCCTGTCACGTATGCTTGGTAACATTTAACTGAAACTTAACTACCATATGTTGTTTATAGGTATTATACATTTTGACCAAAAAAAACCTTGTCACTTAAATGTTGATATAATACATAAGTTCTTTGATAATTAAATTGTTTAATAGTGCATGCTTAGATTTGAGTCTTTTGATATATGTTGTTTATAGGTAGAATGAATTTCATTAAGGACATTTATTTCATTAAAGTCGAAAATAAAATTTCTAATGGATGACAAGAATTTAAGGTTAATAGTATGAAAAATATAAACTTCTCTCACATTGTAATTGTTCATTCCGACAATACAACTATACCATGTAACAAAATTGTTCATTCCGACATTATAATTGTTCAATCCGAAAAAATACCTAAAAGCATAGACTAGGATACACGTATACATGATCCGTAGATCTTAATAATTGATGACAACATCCATTTTCATTGAACTATTTTTGACTACAAGTTACTCTTTTCTTGTTCACTTTGTATCACTTCAAACTTTGCTATAGTGATCTAAAATATAGCAAAGCTAGGAGAAACCATGTAAACATGACCATTAAGAAACTTTTAAGAATGCCTATATGTACATGGAGTAGAAGATACAAAATACCTCACTACACTATCATCATCATCATGCCGCTTAGAGTTATCAGCTTTGCTTGTGGATTTGTTGCTGCTCTTACCATGCTTGCCTTTTCCATCCTTCCCTTAGCTATTCTTTTGATGATATTGCTCAAGCTGGTTTGCAAAGCAGATAAAACAAAAACTGACATCAACATCCTTTGTTATAAGCCTAAACTCCTTTGAAGTACATTGATAAATAAGTTCTCATACAATCCCAAATTCATCTGTTGTTCATAGTACTGGATAATTGTTGGTTCCAACTATAATCGTTTATGCTTTCTCATACAATCCCAGATCGAGTACAACTAAAATCAACAACAGTTATAACTAGTTGTAAGACAATCAATTTTGCAGACAGTTTGGAGGAATTAGTTTACTAAGTGATAACAAAATGATAAGGCACCTGACGACTTTCGTGATTGCCTCTAAGAATGGTGATCCTTTGGGGATATCTAACTTTGAGTGAGACCAACAGCTGGAAGGAAGAATACCTTCTCATTGACCACACTTCCGCTAACACAGTTTGAATACCTTCTCACTGACCACACTTCCATTACCACTAGCATTCTTGGCAATCAGCTTTAGCGGGTAGCTCAATGCTCCTTTCACAATGTCTGCCCCAACCTACATTTTGAGTTTCCATTAGACATCGGCACCCACTATTTCAACACTTAAGTGAACTCATAACACCAATCAATACACTTCACAACTTCCATTGTAGAATACTAATAAAAAGATCATATGGCATATACACTTGTATCTGACAGAAGTATCCCAAAAGTTGTTTTGAAGTTAAATGCAAGGTTCCTGAATGGTGCACAAACATATGATTTGTTAACTTCATAATGAAATGCATCATCACAATGAACCGCAAAATGGAATCAACAAGGCCAATTTTGTGCCTTTTGCCCATTTTTGACCGGGAAGCCCATTTTTGACCGAGAAGAATCTTGGATATGGGTTTTAATCCCGGGTTAAATATATTCGTACCCTAACAAATATTCTAAACCCTCAAAAATACGTCGAATGTATTTTATTCTACTCAGAGAATTATTACGGAGATCAAGTATTTAACAGAAAGTCCGAACTCTTCTGAAAATAATTTGACTACAATACGAGTGTTTGGAAATCTTACCAAAGTACTCTTTACTAAAATGAGGGGTATTACATCACCTCCCCCTTACAAAATGTTTCGACCCCGAAACTTGGCCGAATAACCCAAAGAAAAGCGAGGCGTTACAACACTACCCCCTTAAAAAGGTTTCGACCCCAAAACTAGGCCGAAAACAACTCGGGAAAACGTCTAAGCATATCCGCCTTCGTTTCCCAGGTTTCCCAAGTAACTTCTTCAGTTCCTGAATTGGACCACAAAATCCGTACCAATGGTACGACCTTGTTCCGTAACTGCTTCTCACGGCTTTCGAGAATACGCACCGGTATCTCCTCGTAGGTACCATTTGTCTGAATCTCGATGTCGTCATAACTCAGCACATGAGACTCATCTGGCACGTACTTTCTCAACAAAGATACATGGAACACGTTATGCACTGGATGTGCCGATGGCGATAATGCCAAACGATACGCTAGAGACCCCACTCTATCAAGGATCTCAAACGGTCCCACGTAGCGAGGGTTAAGCTTCCCATGCTTACCAAACCTAAACACACCTTTGTATGGCGACACTTTGACAAACACTTTGTCACCAACTTCAAACTCAACATTTTTGCGCTTCAGATCTGCATAAGATTTTTGTCGACTCTGAGCTGTCAACATCCTTTGTCTTATCAAAGCAATGTCCAAGGCAGTCCTTTCGACTAACTCTGGTCCGAGCAGAATCTTGTCGGCATTCTCATCCCAACAAATCGGAGATCTACACCTTCGACCGTATAGAGCCTCGAATGGAGTCATCTTAATGGTAGCATGCCAACTGTTATTGTATGTGAATTCAATCAGACTCGGGTTGTTCTCCCAACTAGTCGGACGATCGAGTGTACAAGCTCTTAGCATATCTTCCAAGGTCTGGATGGTCCTCTCAGACTGTCCATCTGTCTGAGGATGAAACGCAGTGCTGAACCTCAACTCGGTTCCCATGGCCTTATGTAATTCTTTCCAGAATCTTGACATGAATCGGCCATCACGATCCGATATAATGGTCTTTGGAGTACCATAAATACGGACAATATCATGTAAAAACACTTCTGATAACTTCTGGGTTCCCCATGTTGACTTGATAGCCACGAAGTGAGCACTCTTCGTGAGCCTGTCAATGATCACCCATATAGCATCTTTTTGGCTTTGAGTCTTTGGCAGCCCTGTGACGAAATCCATAGCAATATCTTCTCATTTCCATTCTGGTACTGGGAGAGGTAGCAATTCACCACCTGGTCTGTGATGTTCTATCTTGACCTTCTGACAAGTCAAACATTTTGCCACAAATTCTGCTACATCCCACTTCATGTTGGGCCACCAGAACTTCTTCCTGAGGTCCTTGTACATCTTGCTAGAGCCTGGATGTACATAATAAGCTGACGAATGGGCCTCTTCCATCACCAACTGGGAAAGACCATTAACGTCAGGCACACAAATCCAGTCTTGAAACCAGAGTGATCCATCTTTCTGAATCATGAAACCGGGAGCTTTCCCGTCCATCACTTCACTGCTTAGCTTCACCAAGACCACATCATCAACCTGTTTCTCTCTGATTTGATCAAGTAGCGTGGCCTGAATCTCTAACATATTCAGATATCCTCTACGCTGATCGTACAAGACTTCAATCTTACACAACCCTTGGTTCAGCTTAGCCTGAGCATTAAGTAAAGCCACTACAGTCTCGTGCGGTGTCTTCCGGCTCAATGCATCGGCTACTACATTAGCCTTGCCCGGATGATATAACAATTCGAGGTCGTAGTCTTTGAGTAGCTCTAACCAGCGACGTTGTCTCATATTTAGCTCTTTCTGAGTGAATATATATTTGAGACTCTTGTGATCGGTGAAGACTTGACATCTCACACCATAGAGACAGTGTCTCCAAATCTTCAGCGCAAACACTACAGCTGCTAGTTCCAGATCATGCGTCGGATAGTTTGCCTCATAAGTCTTCAACTGTCGGGATGCGTATGCAATAACCTTGCCTTTCTACATCAGCACACATCCCAAACCACTCTTCGAAACATCCCAAACCACTCTTCAAACCACTCTTCGGAGGTCAAACATTGCTTCAACTTCTGAAAATTGGCCTCGCACTTGTCATCCCAGACAAATTTCTTATGGACTTTATGGATCAGACCGGTCATGGGTAGAGCGATCTTAGAGAATTGATAAGGCGTTGTCGTGACACCTAAACAAAATAATCCTAAATAAACCCAACTAATGTAGTCTGGTAAGTAAGGGTCGAATCCCACAGAGAATCAAATACTATTCCAATGATGTAATTGTATACCAACAAGTAACCAATGGGTTTCTGATTTAAAAACAAAATAAATAAAATAAATAAATAAAAACAAAGACTTGAAATCAAATTAGGAAAATAACTCAGCCAAACAAATATCCACACTTCAGATTGATAGATCGATCATTGATTACTCCTAGTCCTCAATACTCATGAAAGTCCTAATCCCTGTTCTGAATTAGTTACCAGTCCAACCAGTCCTGATAACCCTAATTATTAAACAAATCCCTACTAACCTTCACGATTTAATTCAATAGCAGCAGGAAGTTCAGGAATAGATAGGTACATGCAAGTGTAGCAACCAGTTATACAATTGCATGCAATTAATTCTCTATACAAACTAAGGGATTTAGATTCTCAACCAGTCTCCTCCAATCCTTAGTAATATGATCAATAACAATCTCAACAGGTTGTATGCAAAAGGGGAACCAATAGCATAATACTAATTTCTCTAGGTTGTCAATCTAGAGGGAACTACTATTAAAATCTATTTGATTTCCTAATCAACAAATCAAGGGGAATCGATATATGATCAATGAGATTAAGCACGAGAGAAAATTAATACAATCATAGAAAGAGTAAAGGAATAAACTCACAATCCAATCAATCCAAAGGCTTCAATTGTCTGCCTGAGCAAAAGGGAAAAACAACGATGAATGAAAATTAGGTCTAACTATTTTCTGGTGGCAACTAGGTTAACTAAAAGTGTTTTAACCTAATTCTAAAAGTGTGTTAATTAATAATAAAATAACAATAATAAACCAAAAATAACAAACGAATTTCTCGTGTGGAATTCTCGACAAAACGAACAGCAACAACTCCAAATTCTCGTAACATACTCGGCTTCCATAAATTTGCCCACTCTCGGCCCATTCCAAGCAGCTGTGGCCCACTTCGTTCAGCACATGCACGGCCCACTCCAGCAAATGCTCAGCTCAAATTCGCTGACGCTGCCCATCTCATGCATGCAGCACTTTGTCCGCTTCCATCATGGTGATGTCATCACTTGCTTCATTCCAGCATTCAATTCACGCGGGACTCTTCACTTCACATGGGCTTCAGCTTCATACTTGGGCTTTTATTTAATATTGGACCATCACCAAAATCAGAATCACGTGGCTTCTTGTAATTACGATGGCTTCGATTCACGCGTGATGGCCGCGATTGCGGTTTGCTCTCGAATTGGCCCTAATTAATTCTCGAATTTGGTCTTTTCAATGTGGTTTCTTCATGGATTTTCCTTGTCTCCTCAGATGGTCAAATCCTATTCCTCTGAATGTCTCCAATTAGCTCATCCAGACCACAAAAACCACACTTCTCCGCTCTAACTCTATAATCTCCAATTGTGCTCTAAATCCAACCAAATGACACCTCAAACCTGGTAACAACCCCTAGAAATGCACTACAAAATAGTGCCGATCAAGAATCCTTCTATGAACCGTCTATAATAACCAACGAGTCCTAGAAAACTGCGCACCTCCTTCACATTCTGAGGCCGCTTCCAATTGGCTACTGCTTCAATCTTCTGGGGATCAACCATAACCCCATTCTCATTAATCACATGGCCTAAGAAAGCCACTTCCTTGATCCAAAAATCACACTTAGACAACTTTGCATATAACTGATTTTGCCTAAGAATTGACAAAGTAATCCGAAGATGTTCCTCGTGAGCCTCCTCACTCGGGGAATAAATCAAAATATCGTCGATGAAGACCACTACGAACTTATCCAAGTATTGGTGGAAACATCGATGCATCAAATCCATGAAGATTGCCGGAGCATTGGTATGTCCAAATGGCATGACTACGAACTCGTAGTGACCATATCTCATCCGGAATGCAGTCCTCAGAATATCCTCCTCACGAATCCTGAGCTGATGGTAACCAGACCTCAGATCGATTTTGGAAAAGACCTTTGCTCCCTGCAATTGATCTAACAGATCATCAATCCTCGGCAATGGATACTTATTCTTGATCGTGACCTTATTCAACTCACGATAGTCGATACAAAGTCGGAACGATCCATCCTTCTTCTTGACGAACAAGACTGAAGCACCCCAAGATGATGCACTCGGCCTTATATAACCCTTCTCAAGAAGATCTTCGAGTTGCTTCTTCAACTCTTGCATCTCAGGAGGATCCATCCGGTATGGTGCCTTAGAGATTGGCGCGGTACCAGGCTCGAGATCAATAGTAAATTCTACGTCACAATGCGGGGGTAAACCAGGAATCTCCTCCGGAAAGACATCCGGAATTTCACAAACAACCGGAATATCAGGAATTGAAGGTTCATCTTTCTTGGGCTCGTCTAGATAGCACAGGTGCCCGACACAACCTTGTCGAAGTAGCTTGAACGCAGTCATCACATTGATAAGCCTGCCGTTATCAGCGTCATTCCGACCCTTAAACTTGCATACATACTGGCCCCCAGATGACACCATCACATTCCTTGAGCTAAAATTGATTACCGCCCCATGACGCATCAGCCAATCCATATCGAGAATAATGTCGTATGGAGCCATGGCTATACAGATCAAATCTTCTTCGAACTTCTTACCCTGGATGGTAATCGGAAATTTTGACAGACGCTGGTGCCCACTAAATGTTCACCATTAGGAAGATTCACAACGAAAGGTTCACAAACCTCGTTGCATACTAAGCCTAACTTACTAACACAACTCTCGAAAATAAATGAATGTGTAGCACCCGAATCAAATAACATACATACTGAAGTAGAATGAAGGTATAGAGTACCTTGAGTAATTAGAGCATTAGGTCCATCAGCCTCACGCATCTCGTAAAGGCGTTGACCTTGGCCTCCAGAAGCAGCTGGGGCTTTCCCCTTGTTCTGTACAGTTGTCTGCGTCGAAGGACTAAGAGATCCCACTGGTCTGAACTTAGGTCGACTATTCTGATTAACCAACCCTTGTTGTGACTCAGCTCCTTTCTGCCTTCTTTGTGGACAAAATTTATGCAAGTGTCCCACCTTTTCACAGTCATAACACGTCTTTTTCTCCTTCGGACACTCATTGCTTTTATGCCCAGGTGTACCACAGTTATAGCATTGAATCGGATTCTTGCTTTGACCCGATTGTTGCGTAGACCCTCCATGAGTCATATCTGTTTTTGCCTTGCCAGCCTTGGCAAAATTAAACGGTGGCACGGGATGTTTGAATCCACTCGCCTGAGACTGGCCCTGCATTGACCTCTGGCGATTGCGCTTCCTTGTCGACTCTTCCAGAGTCACTTCCAACTTGTAAGCGGCGTCTACATATTGCTCCAAAGTAGAGCATTCGTGACGTACCATCATTGGCTTAATATCTGGGTTCATCCACTCGTGGAAATGCCAGATCTTTTGCTCTTCGTTGGACACCTCCGGTCTAGCATACTGCAATAAATGATTGAATTTGGTCACCAGCTCGGTTACTTTCAAACCATCTGTCTTCGAGTATAGAAACTCCTTATGTTTCTCCTCCCTCATAGCTCGAGAGAAGAAATGATCAGTCATCTTGGCTTTAAACATCCCCCAATTCAAACCTGGGTGATCAGCCAAACTTGTACTTTCCCACCATTCACTGGCTACTTCCTTCAGCAGAAGGGATGCAATGTGTACCTTCTTCGCTTCAGTGCACTCAACGTTGTGAAATAGTCATTCCATGTGTGAGAACCAATAAGCCACCTTGACTGGCTCTCCTTTTCCATCATAGCAGTCGGGCCTCATAGAGCTAATGACTTTTAGTGCTCGGTCATAATTCCCTCTATTCCTGACTGCATCTTCTTGTGGCGCATGGACAATTGGCTCCTCAAATCTTGGAACCGCTGGAGGAATTGGCACTGCCTGTGCCTGAGGCGCATTTGGTCTCTTAATGTCGGTGAATGCTTGCATAACGATTCCCCGAATAGCTTCAACTGCTGTTGTATCAAATACCATTGGAGTGTTGACCGGAACTTGGTCATTGCCCCCTTGGTTGTTGTTAGAAGCAGTCTCATGTTCATCCTCAAGATTCACTGTACTCCTCATGTTTGGCCTAGGGTCATTACTTGGCCCAACACCAGCACGAACGATGTTTCTTGTGTTTACCATCTGTTTACCGATCAAATTCCAAGTATTTTATAACATTAATATCATTCCAATGTACTTAACGTCATAAAAATCAACTTAGAATAGATTAAACTTGGTAATTTCATTGATAAGCTCAATTGAGCTAATACGTTTTACAAAAGGGATCTCCCGAGCGTCAAGACTTTGCCCGGAGACTTAGATTCTTAACAAAACGAACTGAAATACAAGAAAAGAAACTGCTAATCAACACTGGCCCAATCATGGCGCCCTAAAACATTTCCTGTAATCGCCACTTCTCATACATGGCTTCTTTGATCGGGGTTTACCATCGGAGTCTGGTGAAGGACTCCTTACCCTGCTCGGTCCGGGAGCATATGACTCATTGCTTGGTCTTGCCCTTCTTCGAGCATGCTCAACTGCCTCGTCCATCTGGCGGTGCTCTTCAGGGGAAAACATCTGACTTAGGCGAAGTGCCTCTCGCGAGTCAAGACTCAACATTAGCCTTCTCTGAGCAGGAATAGGCTGTGAGTTCTCAGATGCATTTTGTAGACCATTTCTTCTTCTGGGAAATACCACCTCGTAAAGTGTATCCCAATCGGCCAAAGTCAATGGCGAGTATTCTTGCTCAGCGGCAACTCCGGGCTTGGATAGATAAATTCCATTTCCGGGTCCTCGCTGCCCACCAACAAGCGCTCTAAGCCATCAGACTCGTGGCCCTATCCCTCGAGGTCCTCCTCGGGGTCCTCATCTTCTTCCGGATCCTCTTCTGGGTCTTCCTCAGGATCCTCTTCTTCTGGATCCTCCTCGGGAATCATCTCAATCATGAAGTCATCGTTGTAATGCCCTCTTGCATACCTTGACCACTCCTCTTCATTTTCCGTGTCCTCCCTTGGCTCCTCTGTATGCTCTGCCACTGGAACCTTGGTCTTATCGGACACTAGTACTGCTGACTCGGGTAGTACAGTCTTCACCTCCTCGGGCGGACTACTAGATTCTCTGACTTCAAAGCATCGCAGGGGAACTGGAAACTCAAGCCTCATTGGAGATGGTGGAGCCACCTCGACTTCTTCTGAGTCCCTTCAAAGAGAAAAGCATGCACCCATAACCTACGGGTGACGAGAAAAGAGTTAGCCTAAATATAGAAGTTCGCTTCCATATCAGGCTAAAGTGAAGGCACGACTAGAATGGTTTTGAAAAAATTCTTTAAAACATTTTTCATTTCAAAACGAGTAAACGATTTATAAAAATCCCTACCCGTTAAAATTTTCGGCTCTGATACCAGATCTGTAACACCCCCAAATATATATCCTTGAAAGGTATTACCGTCAGTGACCCCGAATTCCACATCCGAAGCCACTCAGGCTTGACCAGTTTATATAAATCATAAAACAACAATTATAATACAAAATATCAACTTTAAAGCAAACACTTCAGAATTTCATCCATGATTCAAAATACATAATTAAATAGATTACAGCGGAAGTCTTGAAAGTAAAAAGTATAAAGGTCTTGATCGAAATCCATCACCCGCCAAGGAATCTCAACCTGGTAAAACTCTTTGAAATCCCAACTGCCTTCGTCGTCGTTTCTAGCCTTCATCGAAACTGCAGTTTATCTGATGTGCCGTATGAGACGGATGACACCAGCCAACCATGCAAGGGAATATAATCAGTTGGTTAGTCTAATGAAAGACTATGCAAGGAAAAATTAGATAGGTTCTAAGTAGTCGTATTAGGTTAGACTCATCGTTTTTCGAATAAAAATCGATGACGATAGTCAACCACCATACTCCTACGGAAATATATGAAAAGGCATGATCAAGAGAAGACTCTAGAAGATTGAGTCTTAAGGAAACATATGAAGAGAAGACTCCAACGAATTGAGTCTTATCGGAAAGTATGACAAATGTCTGGAACATTATAATTACACACAAGCGTTTAAAATGACTTGATGTTTCGGTTCACGACCAACCTCACCGTGTAATGTGAATTCAGATTGGAAAGAGAACTTTACTCTGATCAAAGTCTAGACGAGTTTTCCTAGTTGCACTATTTCCTAGCTGCACTACTCGCCAAAGGGTATATTAATTATGTACACAACGGCACTTATCTTGTTTAATTCCAAAACGAACATTCACGTTACAAGCTTTTAAGATCTCCTCACAAGAGATATCGGATCTCCATACCAGAGATATCACGGGGAATAAATCCTAGGGAATAAATCCCAAATGGTTGCACCAGCTGTGTGCACATACCCTGAGTAAGGGTATGGTCATGACCGGAAAAGTACTAGAGGAATAATCCTCCTAGCACCAGTTATAAAGAAACCACTAAACCTCGCAAGGTACATAGTGTTCCTACGAATACTCGTGCTAACTAAACAGTTCAACACAGTAATAATTCACATCAAAGCCACCGAGGCCAAACACAGATAAAATAGCACTGTTCTAGCAATATACAACCTATCGTAATATCCGTATTTAATCATATATATATAATAGCGTTGTTTCTAGCAATATATACAACCTATTATAATATATCCTTTAAAATCACATACAATTATCAAAACTGTTCCCAGACAAAAACAACAATTCATCCCAAATTAATTAACAATTAAACAATTGATAATCAATATAAATATGGAATGATAAGCAAGAGCGAACCGCCACTTGCCTTAGATTTAGACGAAGCTCAACGAAGCTCGAGATGACGGATTTCCGGGTCCGAAACGAGGAAGAACATGGATTATGGTTTCCTACGGAACGACCCATAACGAAACCCTAAGTTAGATTCGACAATAAATAGTACGAATCTAAAGAAAAATGAACGAAATCGAAGGAACAAAAGTCCCAAATGAGATCACAAAGCCCAAGCCATCACCACACTCGCCCAGGCCCACCGCGAGTGCGGTGGCCTTGACCGCGGGTGCGGCGAGGCTACAGAGGCGAGACGCCGACAGCGAAAACTCACCAGGGAAGACGATGGGGCTCGACTTGGGTTGGTTTCGACTTCCAAACTCCTTGTGTCACTAACCACCACCTTGAGGGCACCTCCTCCTCCTATGGCAACTCCGGCGACGACCTTGAAGAACTCCGGCGACGCTTGCAACTCCGGCGACAATGGAAGTGAAAGAAAGAGAGATTTGAGGGAGAGAGAGAGAGAGAGTGGAATGGCCTCCTCCTCTTAGCCTCCTCCTTTTATAGGCCATCAAGGAGCCATAAGGAGTCCAGTTGGCCCCCTCTCCCACCGCCTCACCGGGGATAAGATCGGCAAGCAGCTCAGACGAGTTCGGCGGAGCAGAGAAGCCATCATCACGGCGCGGGTGCGATGGGTCTCACCGTGGGGTGCGGTGGCGACCAGTTATTTACCGCGGGGTGCGGTGGGTATGGCCGTGGGTGCGGTCAAGGCCAATTTTGTGCCTTTTGCCCATTTTTGACCGGGAAGCCCATTTTTGACCGAGAAGAATCTTGGATATGGGTTTTAATCCCGGGTTAAATATATTCGTACCCTAACAAATATTCTAAACCCCCAAAAATACGTCGAATGTATTTTATTCTACTCAAAGAATTATTACGGAGATCAAGTATTTAACAGAAAATCCGAACTCTTCTGAAAATAATTTGACTACAATACGAGTGTTTGGAAATCTTACCAAAGTACTCTTTACTAAAATGAGGGGTATTACACGCTTGGCGTCGATTCAAACACCCAAGTGTCGATGGTTGGGACTCTCAATTTCAGTCGAGGATTCAACTATTTCGGGATTATCGCACTAGATATAACCGTCTTCCAGATCCTCCGGTGTAGTTTGAGATGTATATTATATTTCAGATGTAATTTTAGATATATTTTCAGATGTAATTTATTTTAAGAGTTGATATCAACTTCACATTTGGGTCTAGTTTACTTGTTTAATCTCAATTTGAAAACCCCGATAATATATCTGTTTTCTTAACTAGAAATTAGGCCCAAGTAGGCCCAATTGGAAGGATTATTAAAGAAATGGGTCAAAAACTGAAAAACTAGAAATTAGGCCCAACTAGGCCCAACAGAAAGGAATAATGAAGAAATGGGTCAAAAAGTGAAAAAACTAGAAATTAGGCCCAAGTAGGCCAAATAGGAAGGAATAATGAAGAAATGTGTCAAAAACTGAAAAACTAGAAATTAGGCACAAGTAGGTCCAATAGGAAGGATTATTGAAGAAATGTGTCAAAAACTAGAAATTAGGCCCAACTAGGCCCAATAGGAAGGAATAATGAAGAAATGGGTCAAAAACTAAAAAACTAGAAATTAGGCCCAAGTAGACCCAATTGGAAGGATTATTAAAGAAATGTGTCAAAAACTGAAAAACTATAAATTAGGCCCAACTAGGCCCAATAGGAAGGAATAATGAAGAAATGGAGGATTTTGGGCCCATTGGCCCTTTAAGAGTTTTCAATTAATAAAATGAACCCCTACTAGTTTTTATGTATTTTTCCTACCCCCTACTAGCTTATTTTATTATTATTTTTCCTCCATCTTCTTTGTTTTTTCTCTCTCTAAAATATTGTTTTTTGGGGTTTAGGGTTTAAGGGGTAGGGTTTAGGGGGTAGGGAGTAGGGTGTAGGAAGAGGGAGAGGGGTCCATTTTTGCTAAGGGTCCATTAGTTTAAAAAAAGGTTTGTCAAAGGGTCATTTACCTAATTCACCGGAAGAAATGTGTCAAAAACTGAAAAACTAGAAATTAGGCCCAAGTAGGCCCAATTGGAAGGATTATTGAAAAAATGGGTCAAAACTGAAAAACTAGAAATTAGGCCCAACTAGGCTCAATATGAAGGAATATTGAAGAAATGGGTCAAAAAGTGAAAAAACTAGAAATTAGGCCCAAGTAGGCCAAATAGGAAGGAATAATAAAGAAATGTGTCAAAAACTGAAAAAACTAGAAATTAGGCCCAAGTAGGCCAAATAGGAAGGAATAATAAAAATGTGTCAAAAACTGAAAAACTAGAAATTAGGCCCAATAGGAAGGATTATTGAAGAAATGTGTCAAAAACTGAAAAAACTAGAAATTAGGCTCAAGTAGGAAGGAATATTGAAGAAATGGGTAAAAAACTGAAAAACAAGAGTTCCGGGCACTTATTGTAATTTATGAAAAGTGTTGAAGGGCATTTTCGACGCAAAACAAGAGTTCCGGACACTTATTGTAATTTATTCATGTTCGGTTGGAGGGCATTTTTGACGCAAAATAAGAGTTTCGGGCAATTATCGTAATTTATCAAAGAGTAACCTTTATATTTCATGTGAATAAGCTTATATAGTATAGTTTCCTTTCTATTTCATGTGATATAAGCATATATACTATAGTTTTCTTTATTTCATGTGATATAAGCTTATATACTATAGTTTCCATTATATTTCATGTGATATAAGCTTATGTATTATAGTTTCCTTTATATTTCTTGTGATATAAGCTTATATATATACTATAGTTTTCCTTTATATTCCATGTGATATATCCTTATATACTATAGTTTCCTTTATATTTCATGTGATATAAGCTTATATACTATAGTTTCCTTTCTATTTCATGTGATATAAGCTTATATACTATAGTTTCCTTTATATTTCATGTGAATATGCTTATATACTATAGTTTCCTTTATATTTCATGTGAATATGCTTATATACTATAGTTTTCCTTTATATTTCATGTGAATATGTTTATATACTATAGTTTCCTTTATATTTAATGTGATATAAGCTTATATACTATAGTTTCCTTTATATTTCATGTGATAGAAGCTTATATACTATAGTTTTCCTTTATATTTCATGTGATATAAGCTTATATACTATAGTTTCCTTTAAATTTCATGTGATATAAGCTTATATACTATAGTTTCCTTTATATTTCATGTGAATAAGCTTATATACTATAGTTTCCTTTATATTTCATGTGATATAAGCTTATATACTATAGTTTCCTTTATATTTCATGTGATATAAGCTTATATACTATTTTCTTTTATATTTCATGTGAATATGCTAATATACTATAGTTTCCTTTATATTTCATGTGATATAAGCTTATAAACTATAGTTTCCTTTATATTTCATGTGAATAAGCTTATATACTATAGTTTTCCTTTATATTTCATGTGATATAAGCTTATATACTATAGTTTCATTTATATTTCATGTGATATAAGCTTATATACTATAGTTTCCTTTATATTTCATGTGAATATGCTTATATACTATAGTTTCCTTTATATGTCATGTCATATATGTTTATATACTATAGTTTCCTTTATATTTCATGTGATATAAGCTTATATACTATAGTTTCCTTTATATTTCATGTGAATATGCTTATATACTATAGTTTCCTTTATATTTCATGTGAATATGCTTATATACTATAGTTTTCATTTATATTTCATGTGAATATGCTTATATACTATAGTTTCCTTTATATTTCATGTGATAGAAGCTTATATACTATAGTTTCCATTATATTTCATGTGATATAAACTTATATACTATAGTTTCCTTTATATTTCATGTGATATAAGCTTATATACTATAGTTTCCTTTATATTTCATGTGAATAAGCTTATATACTATAGTTTCCTTTATATTTCATGTGATATAAGCTTGGATACTATAGTTTCCTTTATATTTTATGTGAATATGCTTATATACTATAGTTTCCTTTAGATTTGATGTAATATAAGCTTATATACTATAGTTTCCTTTATATTTCGATCATGTGATATAAGCTTATATACTATAGTTTCCTTTATATTTCGATCATATGAATAAGCTTATATACTATAGTTTTTTTTTTTATTCATGTGATATAAGCTTATATACTATAGTTTTCCTATATATTTCATGTGAATATGTTTATATATTATAGTTTTCTTTATATTTCATGTGAATATGCTTATATACTATAGTTTTCCTTTATATTTCATGTGAATATGCTTATATACTATAGTTTCCTTAATTTCATGTGATATAAGCTTATATACTATAGTTTCCTTTATATTTCATGTGATATAAGCTTATATACTGAAATTTCCTTTATATTTCATGTGAATATGCTTATATACTATAGTTTTCTTTATATTTCATGTGAATATGCTTATATACTATAGTATTTCATTATATTTCATATAGTTATACTTATATACTATAGTATTTCATTATATTTCATATAATTATCCTTATATACTATAGTATTTCATTATATTTCATATAGTTACCCTTATATACTATAGTATTTCATTATATATATTTCATATAATTACCCTTATATACTATAGTATTTCATTATATTTCATATAGTTACCCTAATATACTATATTATTTTATTATATTTCATATAGTTATCCTTATATACTATAGTATTTTATTATATTTCATATAGTTACCCTTATATACTATAGTATTTCATTATATTTCATATAGTTAGCCTTATATACTATAGTATTTCATTATATTTCATATAGTTACCCTTATATACTATAGTATTTCATTATATTTCATATAGTTCCGCTTATATACTATAGTATTTCATTATATTTCATATAGTTACCCTTATATACTATAGTATTTCATTATATTTCATATAGTTATCCTTATATACTATAGTATTTCATTGTATTTCATATATTTACCCTTATATACTATAGTATTTCATTATATTTCATATAGTTACCCTTATAAACTATAATATTTCATTATATTTTATGTAGTTACACTTATATACTTTAGTATTTCATTATATTTCATATAGTTACCCTTATATACTATAGTATTTCATTATATTTGATGTAGTTACACTTATATACAACCAAAATATAAATACATGATCCAAAACACAACTGTCTAATCGGCATAATGTAAGTCCTATAATCTAGTCATCGTCGGGGACTCTACCGCTGCACTCTCCTCTCTCATGTTGTGAATCAGTAAATCTCTGGGAGGCACACGGTAGGGGATCAGCCATGGGCGCCTCGTCATTTGGTGGAAGCCCGTCCCTCTCTTCCAAAAATCGCCGCATCCGACCGGCGAGAATCTGGGTCCGCTGAATAAAGGACAAAGATTTCCATTACAACAAAACCGATTTTAAAACATAAAAAATGATAAGCGATAAATAAAATGTATCATACCATGAGAGTAGACACCGGTGGAGCTGGAGGGACGACAAGAGCCAGACTTGGACGATCCTGTCTAGGGGACCGTGCGTCCACATACGGATGTGACATTTGCTCCAGCCAATCGATGTACGCATCGTCAGTGTCACGGGCGAAGGTGGTATGGATCATGTCCCAAAGCTCGATCGTCGGTCTAGGGTCGGTATCCCATGTGCACTGCTCGTCGTCGTATTTCAAAACGTACGACTTCAAGTCGACCCGCCTCTTCACCTCGCGTGGCTCTGGTGGATCCTCAGGAACCCCCTACCTGTAACCGAACTGGCGGAGGACTCGGTCTGGCATGTACGGCTTCTGTACCTCGAGACACTCAATAATGCCTTTGTACAAAAAAGGAGCGTACGGAGGGGTCGTAAAGTCTAACTGACCCCACGGTGTCCAGGCAACCTAAAATGTCAAAACGTATATTCATAATTTTAATTTCCTAAATTCAAAACGTATATTCATAATTTTAATTTCCTAAACGAAACGCAATAAAACAGTAAAGTATTACCTCATCAAATCTCACGGCGTCTAAAATACGGCGAATAGCAATCAGCCGCTCCGGATCCCGTCCCTGAGGAGCCTCCCTCCCGTCTCTCCGAGCGGCCCTCGTATCCGCCATGGCCTCCAGGTCAAGGATAGCATGACCTCGGAAAGTAGGAAAGTACGCCCAAATCCAGGCCTACATATATATAAAACCCGTTAGCATATAATATCATATATTACAAAAATAAATTAAATAAATAATTACCCTCAGAAGAAGTGTGTAGCCTGCAATGCCCTTCGCCCTGGCCCTTGACGCCTCACCCAAATTTCGATAGAGGACAGCCAATACGCCGATCCTCGTCCAACTCCATGGACGAGATCGATGAGGAAGACGAAGACAACGACAAGTCAGATCTGGATGCGCCCACCTGCACTCCCGTCACGACGTCCTGTGTTGCCTGTAGGACGGGAAACAGATCCACCGAAGCGGCCCGACGAGTCGATGCTGTGACCGGATTCCTCCGCGCCAGCTGATGGGACCCACGTCGGGGCCGTCTGACAGACAACATCGAGGCTTGTAAAGCCTTTTTATAACTTATTAATCAAAATTTTAAATTCATAAACAACTACAACATTATAATATAAATTTCATAATTCAATACCTATATTATATGCCAATTTCAAATATAGACCTAATTTGTCATCTTAATTTGCTAATTTCAAATATAATTCTTTAAATTGAATCCCAATTTAATAAAAACATAAATTCCTTAATTTTAATATCTAAAAATTTTCAAATTTAGTTTCATATCCTAAATTCAACTTGGAAGAGTAGACTACTTTGTTTTTCTAAATTCAAGTTTAATTATTATAACTAAAATCCAAAATTCAATACCTAAATTCAAATTCAATTTTTGTAACATAAATATAAATTTCAATACCTAATTTTTATAAAAAAATCTAGAATCAAATACAACATACAAAAAAATTCTAAAATACCAACAATTTTTAAATGCAATACCTATTTCAACATTCAATACTTATTTCATTCTAAATTTTCATAAATTCAATTTCTATAATTCATAAATTTTTATTTCGTTCATACCTCTCGACTACCCCAGGTAGAAGTCTGACCGGGTGTCGCAGGAACGTCTCCGCGTCCGCCTCCTCGTTTGCCACGGGCTCGGATAAATCGGGTCCGGACACCACCTCGTTCACCCTCAACCCCGCCCCCGCCACCGCTGGACGGAGAACTAGGTGCCGCCGCCTTGCCGCCATCTGCACCGCCGCCGGCCACCTCTCCGCCGCCGACAAACTCGCCGGCCGGTTCTGCAGAAGCACCAGGACCACCGCCGCCAGCCGCCGCACTCTCCACGTCGCCTGGAGGACCATCGTCTCCTCGTATGCCGCCAATCTCGCCGCCAGGAGCCTCACCGGCGTGGTCGCCACCGCCACTGTTCGCCATCTTCGGAGAAGGAGAAGGAGAAGGAAGAAGACCGAAATGGAGGAGGAGAAGGAAGAAGGAGCGAAATGGAGGAGGAGAAGTAAGAAGGAGCGAAGATCGCCGCCGTCGGTCTCGCGTACAGGGAAAATGAGGAGGAAGAAGAAGAAGAGGCCGCGCGATGCGGCCTCTTAACCTAACCTGTACGCCAGCCTAGGGCGTACGCCCTATTCTGGCGTACATGTTTGGGCCGGCCCAACAATATGTACGCCATCATAGGGCGTACACCCTCTGCTGGCGTATATGTATATTTTATTTAGTTTAGAAAAACAAAAAAAATACGTATTTGTATAATTCTTCTACGCTAGAATACAACGTACAAAAATTGTACTTTTTTGGTACGTATTTCAAGTGTACGCCGTATGATGGCGTACGCTTTTTTCTGGCGTACAGAATATCGTGCGTATAGGGAAATTTTGTCATGTATATAGCAGGCTCATTATATTAACATTGGGATGATTTCATATGATTGTGATGAGGGAAATTTCACTTTCCCTATTTATTTTTAATTAGATATTTTCCTTAATAAAAGATAATTAATTGTGGATAAAAAGTAAGATATAATAACAACCTTTTATTCATTAAAAACACTTAATGAGCCTATTAAGTAATAGGCCCATAACGAAGCTAGTTTATTCAAGCCCAAGTATAAATATTCTTAATCTAGCTCTCTTTCTTTTGGGATTCTACGTTCTTTTGACTCTTTGGCTGTCACCATTGATCATTGAGAGCTTTTTGCCTGACTTGAACGTCGGAGGGGATTTAGGGGAGATTCAGCCCTCCCGTCGACTCGTTTTTTTGGTGCAGATCTTGTTCGTTGACCGGGCTTTTGGAAGATCTATCGTTATCAGTTCCATTGATTTAATGGTACAAATTCATGCTACCGCATTTGGGGCCGTATATGGGAAACGATGGAGTTCCAATGCCGATCGGACTGCACACAATCTTCCTCTCGTTCAAGCTTCCATCATTGTCTTGTTTTGGAGCCTTCGGTGGACTAAAACGGCCACCGAGTGCCACTTCATGGCGTCGTATCAGTGAGGCCAATCCGATGCAAGGCCATGCCTGATTCATTGCCAACAACGTTGGCGTCGCCACGGAGTCTCACCTAGCCATCTCAGACCTTGTCGAGCCCAACCGTCGACTCCAACGACACCCACGATCCAAAATCGCCGCAGCCAGCACTTCGTATCCGCAGTCCACCACCGCACGTGCCCAAGTCTCCTCAGACTCGAGCTTATTACCCCGACACCGCTCGGTTCGATCCCAGGACGGGCTGGATTCACTCGAAATCACATCCTACAAAGTTGCATTCATGTTTCAACACAAATTTCAAATCCGTTCGTTCGATGTTGTTCCACCACCGTCGAGCACGGCGTTATCGCCAAACCACCCTTGCACCACCAAACTCAGGTTCATTATCTTTCGCAAGTTTGTGCACTTGCAACGTTACCAATCCGACGTCGTCGCATCACCTAGCCCAAATCGCGGACTCGACGGAAGCAGGGTGCTTGCCTCGACTGTCTCACCATCGTCGTTTTCCGCCGCACAAAGCCTTGAGCCTCTGCGAATTTTTGGATGGGGCAAACGAGGAAGATGAAGTATTGTGCCCCACACAATCTTGTTTGATTTTGGGCCTCAACTGAGAGCTTCTTGGGCCTAAGTGCATATAGCAGATTTTTAAAAAAGAAGAAAAGATATTTAAAAAGTACAAGGATGGCGGAGGAGCCATGGTTCAATCCGACTTGCTGCTGCTCGTGATGTGTCTCTCCAATTCCCCGTCCGACAGTGGAACTTGCTAGCAAAGGAGGTTCAATCCGACTTGTTCAATGAATTAGAAAAGCTAAGTCTCCACTCTTCCTTTATTTTTAATTTCATGATAAATTCACTTGGCTAGCAAAAGAATTCAATTATGCATGCAGTAGGAATGAGAGATGTTGGATTCGTTTTTTATTTGAAATCAATCTTGCTTAGATTTAAAGATGAGTAAATTTTGAGTCGAACCATGAGTTCAACATAGTTTGACACTAAGTTTGATGTTCTTTTCTTGCGGGTGCTAGCAAGGGAGAAAGCCCGTAAACCACGCCACCTCAAGGCAGCCTTGCTGGTACGGAAGGGAGCGCCCCGCCGTCGAGGCACATTGGTCGACTCCTCTCGATATCAGGGACACAACCACGCCAACAGTGAGCCCTTGCATCATCGTTTTGGCAACCGTCAAGCCATTCGAAGTTCGTTGCGTTCGCGCAAAAATAGCAAGTCTGTGCCCAGTTTGCGCCACTTTTGCGATTCCGCTGTGGGACTTCAGCCACCACGACTCATCTCCGGTGAAAGCATGTAGCGTCACGAGTTCGTAGCCTCTGACCACGCACAATTTGGACCTCATATGAGCCCATAAGAGCCGTCCAAAGTAGGCTCGTTGAAGGAAAGAATCTGGAAATTCCGGATTGTGCTTGAGTTAGCCTCTGAAACTTGTGTTTTCTGGTGCCATTGGAGGAGCTCAACCTCTGAGACCCATCTCCGGTGATACCTTGCAGCGTCATGAGTCCGACGTGAAGGAATTGTGTCCTTTAATCAAAGGTGCAATTACTAATTATGAAGTTGGACCATTTATGGAGATTCATAATCCGGTTATCTTAGGTAGTCATAGTGCTTTGCTAGAAGCCAACTACGATTTATTGACTATATGTTATAAAGTCTATTGCTATTATTACCGGGTCCTACGAGGTCACACTCTTAGAGTTTATGGACTGGATCAGTTTATTGGGAGACATATTATATAAAGTATATGATATAAAGTTATATATGATATAGCTTGGAAGATAAGACTTATTAGTAATAAAAAGTTATTACTGATGGTATTATAAAAGGAGGGCTTTCTAGGAGAAAACCCTAACAGATACACAACACCACACGACTGCCTTCTTCCTTGGAGTTCTCCCTCATTCGCCTTCGTTCCTCGTTTTAGCAATCGAAAAGCCTGAATTTTATGAAAAACCATTACCATAAGTTTTCCTACCAAAGAGTTGTAAACGTTACAGTTTTTAAGTGGGAGAAACACCGGAATTAATCGGTGTAGATGGTTCGGGACCATCTTTGCGGCATGGCGCCAGAGGGCTATAGCAAAACCGCGATTGCGGTTTTGGACCCGCGATCGCGACTGCTGGTCCTCTTGGCTCGTGGTTTTTGGCGACCCGGCGAGGACTATAGCACAACCGCGATCGCGGTTTTGGACCCGTGATCGCGGTCACGGCTGCTGATCGTCCTTGGCTCGTGGCTACAGCACAACCGTGATCGCGGTTTTGGACCCGCGATCGCGGTCACGGCTGCTGGTCGCGACTGATGGTTATTAGGGTTTTGTGTTTTTTGGGAAAATTCCTAATTGGATAGAAATTACCCTAAAAATATTTTATTTTCCAAAACAAGATAAGATATTTGATATTCTATCTTAATAAATTAGATTTATTTTAATCAATAAGATATTTGATATTTTATTTGGTAATAAAAGATTTAATTATTATTTTTTTAGATATTTTGATATCTTATTTGGTAAAATTTTGAGTTACCATAATTAAATATTATCTTGGAATATTAGATTCATCATATTTTAGCAAATTAATGATTAATATAAGATATTAATTCCATACACAATTTAATTGAATTAAAATAATAAGAAATCAGTTTCTATATTAAATAGTTAATATGATTAATTGTTTATGCTTTTATTTTGGATTAATAGCATGTTTCATTTAGATGAAATTTTATATGTTATTATTGCATGTATATTTAATATTATGATATTATTGCATGCGGTAACTAGTATGGCTCACATTAGGATAGATAAATACGATCTGCGTATCGTTATGTTTTTATTGTACACGATCTGCGTATCGTTATGTATTTTTGTAATTTAAATTTCTGCAAGAGAGTTTATTTCAATTATATGTAAGACAAGAAGAATAAGATCCTATGAAGACTGAAGGATGGTGATCCACAATGGTCAAGACTATTAAAGATTAGATCTCTTTAGGGGCCATACTAGGATCACAAATTTTATTGTTTATTATTGCATTACTTGAATGCTTTACTATTTCCCACTTTGCATGCTTGCTTGTCTGTTTATGTTATTTAGTTCACTTATAGATAGACAACCATTACATGCTTAAGTCTCTTATAAGAATATTGAGGTAATGTCTTTCCATGTCATAACCATGAGGCCCTTGGAATTCGTTGGACAGTTTTTGCCCTAGCGAGGTGTCCTTCCTTGACCTTGAGATAGTACGGATAAGTCTAATAGGGGCATGCTGCCTTGATATGGTTATACTCAACAAGAGACCAAAAGGCTCAGTTTTGGATCTTAAGGCATCAGGATGAGTCTTACATAAGATGTGACCATCAACCAAGAGTTATAAAGTGTTATAATTAGTAAGAGTTAACTTACCTTAATTACATGAGACTTGGGGAAGTGCCTTAGTACGCTCAAGTTTCAACTAAGATAGGATCTTAGAATCATTTTATTCACAAGGGACAATTTAATTGAGTAGAATGTGCAATAACTTACTATTTATAGCTTGTCTAAATTTTAAGTTCTTGCATGTCAAACATAATTTATCTGCATGTTTTATTCCATTTTTTGTAGTTATTATGTCTTCTGAACACCTCAAATTCACTCTCCGCTCAATTGTTGAGAAAAACAAGTTGAACGACACAAATTTCCTTGATTGGAAAAGAAATATGAGAATCAGTCTCAGATCTGAGGGACAAGAGAATGTCCTTGAAACCCCCATCCCAGAGCTGACTGCCACCTCATCTGATGAGAATAAGGCACGTCACAAATACCTGAAAGAAAAGAAGAGGGGAACAATCTCCACTTCAGGTATTTACGTTACTGAAATCTTATCAACCAAGTCTCATTCTTGGGTATTAGATACCGGATGTGGTTCTCACATTATTTCAAATGTGCAAGGACTAAGAAATAGAAGACGGTTGCAGAAGGGTGAGATAGATCTGCGCGTTGGAAATAGAGAAAGGGTTGCTGCACTTGCTATTGGAGATTATAGTCTACCTCTATCTTCTGGCTTAGTTTTAGAACTTTATAATTGTTATTTTGTTCCTTCTATTACTAAGAATTTGATTTCAATTTCAGTTTTGAACCTTGAGGGTTATGATTTTGTCATTAAGGATTTTTTTTTTTTGCCGGAGCCGGGTGTCGGGCCACCGAAGTGAACCCACTAATCCCGGGCCATGGCCGCTAGTCCTTCACGCCATGATCCTTGGTTAAATCGCGAGAGTTTCATCCTCAAAGTGATGCTGGCCCGTTTCGAACCCGGGGGGATTTGCACCCCAAGATCTACTCCCCCCCAACATCACCGCTGGACTACGCTCCCGGGGACTCATTAAGGATTGTTTTTCCATTTACAAGAATGACATTTTCTATGCTCGAGCCCATATGAGTAGTAGTGGACTATACATACTAGATCTCAAATCTGAAATTTATAACGTTGATACAAAAAGGCAAAAGTCGAATGATATAAGTGAAGCCAATCTATGGCATTGTCGCTTGGGTCACATTAACATCAAACACATGAAGGAACTCCAAATAATTGATAGCCTAAAGTCATTTGATTTAGAATCATTTGAAACATGTGAGTCATGTCTGATGGGTAAGATGACAAGGTCACCTTTCACTGGTATAAGTGAGAGGACTACTGAGCTCTTAGCTCTCATACATACCAATGTGTGTGGACCTATGAGCACATAAGCTAGGAGAGGCTATCGATACTTCATTACATTTACTGATGATTTTAGTAGATATGGGTATATCTACTTAATGAAGCATAAATCTGAATCCTTTGAAAAGTTCAAAGAATTCCAGAATGAAATGGAGACACAGACTGGCAAGAAGAGAACGGCACTCCGATCAGATCGAGGGGGCGAATATCTGAGCCAAGAATTCGACCATCACTTGAGAAGTTGTGGCATTTTGACACAATTGACTCCACCAGGCACGCCACAGCTAAATGGCGTATCTGAGAGGAGAAACATGACATTGTTAGACATGGTCCGCTCAATGATGAGCTTTGCTGATCTTCCTACATCCTTTTGGGGATATACCCTCACCACTGCTGCGTTCACACTAAACAGGACTCCGTCACGATCAGTTGACAATACACCACATGAGACATGGTATGAAAAAGTTCCTAGCTTGTCATTTCTGAAGGTCTGGGGATGCGAGGCTTATGTAAAGCGTTTACTATCTGATAAACTAGCATCCAAATCAGACAAATGCTTCTTTATAGGTTATCATAAGGAAACAAGAGGATATTATTTCTACAATCCCGCTGAGAACAAAGTGTTTATTGCTCGGAATAGTGTCTTTTTGAAAAATGATTTCTTTTTCAAGAAGCCAAGTGGGAGAAATGTTCAGCTTGATGAGATTCAAGCTGAGCAACAAACTCAACAACACGAGGACATAGACGATGTCACTGAGGAACTTGACTTTGGAGGCGTACTGTAACACCCCGACCAGAGGTATCACAGTGCCGTAGGCCCGAAGGTCTATAAGGCATTTTTAGAAAGGAGAAACCCAAAACATTTCTAAATATACAAAAATTATCAACATAGAAATCCCTACTTCAAATTTGAAACAACATTCAAACCTTGCATCAAGTTTAGAATCAATTTACATCAAAAACAACCTATAGTTAATACAAAACTTTTCAAATCCGATGTCAAAAACTAAGTCTTTAACTATGAAGACAAACTGTGATCAAGAACCCCCTTGCTGCTGCCGAACCTGCAAAGACAATTTGACTGATGGACCCGATTCACCGGCCAATCGCGGAAACATAAACCGAGGTTGGGTTAGTCTAATGAAAGACTAGCAAGAATCATCAAGCAAAAATAATAGAACATAGGAAAGGTTCATTATACCATCCATCTAACGCCAATTAATAACACATCAAAATATATATACCATTACTATCACATAACCTTTACTTAACCATCCTTATCCAACTCTTCAACGTGCTAAGTATGTTCAATCCAATCTCAACCACACAACAAGTATAAACGGGTGAGACTATCATCACCCTAAGTAATCATACTATCCATGGATAGGTTTAAGATGGGACACTCACCATCCAATTGTGGCCTTGAACCAACGCAAGGTCACCCTCTACGTGGTCGGGTGAGGCTATCATCACCCCGGCCCAGCTATAAGGAGTCATGCCCTCCTTATAACCGAAACAAACAATCAACCAACAACAACTAACAACCAACAACAACCAACAACCATAACGATCCAACATTAATCATCACACAAGGCAACAACCAACCAACACACATTCCACCATTTAATTCTACGACTACTAATCTAGATCAATATAACAGATAAGTATAAAAATCAATTACTGAACATTAATATGCGAAAATAATTATACTAAAAAATATATGTAATAAGTATGAGCAAGAATCATCTTGCCTTAAACTTAACAACGATCTTGAAAATCACCAAGATCCGTAAACAAGTCCCGCTCTTAACCTGCTTGCAATAACAACAAAGTCCTACGATTAACTAAATATACAAACATCTCTAAATAATACTTCATATCTATAGGTATATACATGTAGCACATGCTACGGTCTACCTCCTAATTCACATTCTACATCTATATATGTATAAGGTAGCAACATATATATATATTCTTCAATAACCCACCTAAGCCACGTTAAAGTATCCATTTAAATTGAAGAAGAAGCAAAGTTGGAATAATCTACTTCAATGGCATCACTCCAACAGCCCTCAATTAGATCCTAATTAACCACGTTAAAAGCTGATTTCTATGTCCTGCACAAATTAAACCGTACCCCCAAAATTCACATACGAACACTATAGCTAAATCAGGAATTTTGGTTGTTCACTACACCCATCAATTCCGACCCAAAACTGCCCACAGTCCAAGTCAAATAGCGATTTTAAATCTGGCTCCCAACATCAGATTGAGGCAAACTACTACAATACCTTGTCGTTAACCGCCTTCGCCGCCGGGACTGGACTCCTCGTCGCTGGAAAGTGCAGCAGCAGCGGGGACACGGAGGTAATCGACTCCCAACAGGCCGCGCAGCAGCACGCCTTCGCACAGCAGCGACCGCGGTCTCGCACAGCCACTCGCCGCGGCTCGCACCAGCTCGTCGCGACCCGAACCAAGGAAGGAAAGTGGCAGCAGCCGATCGTGCTCTCCGGCAGAAGTGAACAGCTGCAGACGAGGAGGTAGGAGGAGGCGGGGGTTTCGTCGCGGTGCACACCAGAACAAGGAGGCGAGGGTTTCAATTTTTTTTTCCACAACTGCTTTTTGTTGCATATATATATAGGGTTCAACTATTCGGCACATAGGCATTTTTGCCTTTTGGCGCATAGAGCCGCGCATAACGTGAGAATAGACTTCACACGTTACGCGTCGATACTGACCCATTCAAGACCCACACGTAACGTGTGAATTGGCTCCACACGTTACGCGTGGGATCGGTTCACACGTTACGTGTGACATTGTATCACACGTAACGTGTGGGAATCTGGCTATAAAAGCCAGATTCGGCTCCTCCTCTTCATTCATCACCATCACTCAGCCGTTGCGCCTCCTTGCCCCTCCCGCGTAACGTCTCCTTGCCCCTCCCGCGTAACGCCTCCTTGCCCCTCCCGCGTAAGGTTAGTTCCTAGAAATAATTATTTGATTTTGTTTTTAATAAATTTAAAGTGTTTGGTTAGGAATTGTAGATCCACACAAAGTGTTTGGTTAGGTAGATCTAGGTTTGGATGGTAGATCTACGATGTGGAGATGATTTGGATGGTAGATCTAGGTTTTGTAGAAGTTTTTGTGATGTTTATGAATTTTGTTATTTTTTAAGTTAATTTTTTGCATGAGGACTTTTGTTGACATTTTGTGTGGAAAAATGAAAGTGGAAGTGATGATATTGTTAGATTGGTAAAAATTGTGGATTTGTTGTTGAATTTTGGGTATATTTGATAAAAAAAAATCGGACTGTCTCGCCGGAGAAGACGACCGGAAAGTCGCCGGAATATCGCCGGAAAGTCGCCGGCGGCTTGCCGGTGAAATTGGAATGTGCACATTCACACGTAACGTGTGAATGTGCACCACACGTTATGTGTGAGAGCAAGTCACACGTAACGTGTGAATGTGCACCACGCGTTACGTGTGAGAGCAAGTCACACGTAACGTGTGAATTTGCATTTTTTTTGATATCTTCAATGTAACAACAAATTCGTAGCCCTAAACCCTAAACAACGCTCAATCTTTGTTTCTAATACCCTAAACAATAAAATGAGATCTTTAATATTAAACAATAAGTATCAAAAATAGCTTCCCTAAATCCTAAACAACAAATATAATGGGCCATCAAAAATAACTTCTCTAAACCCTAACCATGAAGCTAAGAACTTTAAACATTTTCAAAACAAGAAAAAAAAAAGACAACTTTAGGGTTACTTATAGAAATTACCTCGTTCCAAAGTGGAATATCTTCCCCATTGTTGCTCCAATACTCGTTGTTGTTCGGATTGTCCATTTTTTGTACAAAAAATGTGAGTGAAAATCAAGATTTTGGGAGTGTTTAGGATGAGGGTTTAGGTTCGAAATGGATTCGAAATGGGTTGTTAGCCGGGAAAGAAGATGGGTCATTATTACAGTTAGGTGGGGACAAGACGGTTAATTCAATGCGTTTTGCAACAGACTGAACCACACGTTACGTGTCAAACCGTGCCACACGTTACGTGTCAAACCGTGCCACACGTTACGAGTGGAGTAGATTGGCACGTTATGTGTGAAACACACCCACACGTAACGTGTGATTACTAGGGTTTAGGGTTTAGGCGTATGTAGGGTAGGGTAGGGTAGGATGGGTAGGGGTAGGGTTTAGGTTTTGTGGTTTAGGGTTATGGCATTTCGGTAGAGTTTAGAATAATGAGTTTTAAGTTTAGGGTTTAAGGTTAGGGTTTAGGGTTTAGGGTTAGTGTTATGATTAGGGTTTAGGGTTTGAGTTTAGAGTTTATCTTTAATTATTAAGGGTGAATTTGGGTATACGAGTTACATTGTTTATGAGAGTGGTTGACGTTTAGGGTTTAGGGTTATTAGGGTAAGAGTGGTTGAGGTCCTTAATGCTAGTGGTTGAGGTCTTTAATTCTTGTGGTTGTGGTCTTTAATTACTACAGCTGTATATATCATTTCACTATATAAGAGGCATTAGGGTTGTTTGTTCACTACAACACTTCCAACACAAGCGGGATTGAAGATTCATTTGTGGGTAAGCTTCTTCTTCCAGTTTCTTTCGATTTAGTAACCCTAATTGGCCTTTTCATATTAATGGATTTGTAGGAAACCAAGCACTACATCAAATAATGACATCTTCATCCGAATCATCATCAAACCTAAATAGGCACCATCAACAAATAAGTGCTCCACAATGCGAGTGTAATTTGAAAACCATTGTCCGTACTTGGGATTTGCAGTGGAACTACGGAAGGAGGTATTGGGGATGCCCAAGACTAGGGTGTTTATACAGGAATTGGATTGATCCTGTGTACGAGGAGAGGGCACACGCGGTTATTCGACAATAATGGCGGGAAAAACAAGATCTTATTAAGGGGAATCAAGATGTTGTTAAGCAAGAACTTTTACAAGATATGGATAAGATGCGTAGGTATAATCTCAATCTATATAATGATGTACATCATATAATGCCTTGATGTCGTATCTTTTGTGTAATGTTGTTTACGTACTATCAACCTTTGTAGGGAGCAAGCAATTTTATCAAAGCAGAGACATGATATGTCGCGAAGTTTTACAAGAGACTATCCTAATTTTTTCAAACGCAACTAGGCGATGTCATTTATTTTGTGCTAGGTTTTCTAAGTTTATGAAGAACTTGTATTATTTCTTGTATTGTGAGCTAAATGTGATTGTATTCATCCAACGTAATGAACAATTCTATTCTATCTTCTATGTTGATTATTTTGGGGTGTTTTTTGTAGGGTTTTAGATACACAAATAAATACTACAAATAAACAATAATATGATACAACATTCATACATGTAACATTATAATATGTATAAAATAAATAATAATTTAACATTGAACAACAAATAAATACCACAAAATATACAATAATATGACATACACAAATACCCTAAACCCTATAACCATTCTAAACCCTATTGACTAACCCACACGTAACGTGTGGGTACAAACCACACGTAACATGTGAAATGGTCCCACACGTAACGTGTGGAGCACTGTCACACGTAACGTGTGGTTTGTACCCTCACGTTACGTGCGAGCCTATGCGCCAAACGGCAAAAATGCCTATGCGCCAAAAAGTAATCGTGTATATATAAATTGTTATAAGAATTATATTATTTATTATATAGGATTAGCTTCATTTGAGGAGTACCCTTAGGGTGAAACGTGAGGAGCATTCTAGGCCATTTATTTTAATATTATCATACAACCTACCACACTCAATCCCGGTCAATGATCAGCGTTGATCGGTCAATGATCAACGGTCAACGTTGACCAGTCAACAGTCAGCGTTTATCGGTCAACGACCATATTTATTTTAATATATTTTTTTTAAAATATATTATTATTATTATTTTATTTTATTTATACACGTTTTCATTATAAAATTTGTATGAAAAGAATTGAACAATTAGTTCTTAAAGTTGAACAATTGTATGTTTAAAGTTGCACAATTAAAATTCGAACAATATTAAAGTTGAACAATTGTATATGAAAAGTTGAACTATTGTATCTTAAAGTTGAACAATTTCACTTTTATAGTTCGACAACTGTTCGCTATGTATATAAATTTGAACAATTGTCTCTTAAAGTTGAACAATTTCATTTTTTAAATAATTTTTTAGTTGTGCATGGCCGTTTTTGCCGTTTTTCTATTTTTATTTTCCTACACATTTAGGATTTAGGGTTTATGTTTTGAACATTTTTTAGTTGTATTATGTTTATATTACATTATAAACAAAACTTCAAGTTTATTTGACAATTGTTAAAATTTTAATGAAGTATTGTCCAATCTATCTTTTGTTATAAGTTTGAATTTTCATGCAATTTAAATTGTTCAACTTTTATGGTTCAGTTGTTCAACTTTATATATTGTTAAAAAAGTTGTTCAACTTGTATGATACAATTGTTCAAATTTAATAGAGAATTTTTTAGAAACATGTTTATGAGGAAAGCGTGTAAGGAAACACAAAAAAATTAAAATGTTTTATCCTGGAAAAAAATTGGCCAAAAAAACAAAAAACAAAACTAACCATTGCTTAGTCAAAACAAATGTGTAATTATAAAAATAAAATTGTTCAACTTTAAGATACAATTGTTCAACTTTTTTGGTATAATTGTTAAACTTTATATATTGTTCAGAAAACATTGTTCAACTTTTAACATACAATTGTTCAAATTTAATAGGGAATTGTTCAACTTTTTTAATTATAATTTTATGATAAAAACGTGTAGAAAAACAAGAAAAAAAGGAAGAAAAAAATTTGCCCCCCCCCCCCCCCCCAAAAATTGCTTAGTGAAACAGTCTAACCATAAAAATGAAATTGTTCAACTTTAAGATACAATTGTTCAACTTTGTTCGTACAATTGTTCAACTTTATATATTGTTCAAAAAACATTGTTCAACTTTTAGCATACAATTGTTCAAATTTCATAAGGAATTGTTCAACTTTTTTAATTATAATTTTATGATAAAAACGTGTAGAAAAACAAGGGAAAAAAAAGAAGAAAAAAATTTGCCAAAAAAATAAAAAAAATAAAAATTGCTTACTGAAACAGTCGTCTAACCATAAAAATAAAATTGTTCAACTTTAAGATACAATTGTTAAACTTTTTTGGTATAATTGTTAAACTTTATATTTTGTTCAAAAAATATTGTTCAACTTTTAACATACAATTGTTCAAATTTAATAAGGAATTGCTCAACTTTTTTAATTACAATTTTATGATAAAAACATGTAGAAAAACAAGAAAAAAAGGAAGAAAAAAACTTGCCCAAAAAAAAATAAAATTGCTTAGTGAAACAGTCGTCTAACCATAAAAATGAAATTGTTCAACTTTAAGATACAATTGTTCAACTTTGTTCGTACAATTGTTCAACTTTATATATTGTTCAAAATAATTTGTTCAACTTTTAATATACAATTGTTCAAATTTAATAGGAAATTGTTCATTTTTTAGAAATAATTTTATGATAAAAATGTGTATAAAAACAAGAATAAAAAAATATATTTTAAAAAAAAAGTAAAAAATTTAAAAAAAATAAAAAAAAATTTGGACAAAAGTTAGTTTGACCGGTCAACGGTCAACGTTGACCATTGACCGTTGACCAGTCAATGGTCAGATGTTGACCATGGGGTGTGATTGTGTATGAGATGGTGTATGTTTGCTATGATGGATGTTCCATCATAGCCTTCAATTGTCCCAAAATGATTGGCTCTCAATCCTCCTCACGTTTCACCGTAAGCATCCGTTTCACCAGAGCCTGACTCTTATTATATAATGGGGTATTTCATTCTCCCCTTATAGGAGTTTCGTCCTCGAAACTAAGATAAAACAGGTTCGGGTATCTGTCTCGCATGACCGACTCTAGTTCCCAAGTCTCTTCTGTTGTACCGTGGTTAGACCATAAGACTTTCACCAAGAAAATGACCTTATTCCTCAATTTTTTTTGTTCAACAACTAGAACTTTTACGGGTGATTATTTAAATGTGCCATCAGGTTGAAATTCTAACTCCTCAAATCTCATAACATGGGTCGGGTGATATACGTATTTCCTCAGTTGTGACACATGAAACACATCATGCATTCCGCTCATTCTCGGCGTCAACGCTACTTGGTAAGCTACAACACCAACTCTCTTCAGAACTTCGAAAGGACCAACATAACAAGGACTCAACTTCCCTCGTTTCCCAAATCTGGACACTCCTTTAGTCGGTGAGACTTTAACAAACACGTGGTCCCCAACATTGAATTCTAAGGGTCGTCTACGAATATCTGCATATGACTTCTGTCTACTCTGAGCTGACAACAATCTCTGACGAATTACCACAATGTCGTCCTTAGTCTTCTGCAAAAGTTCGGGAGCAACCAGAACGGCATCGGTCATATCGTCCCAACACAGTGGCGATCTACACCGACGACCATACAGAGCCTCATAAGGTGCCATCTGAATCAACGCATTGTACAAAAACTCCACCAGATGCAGATTGTCTTCCCAATTTCCTGGCCACTCTAAAGCGCAAGCTCGAAGCATATCTTCTAAGTTTGGATTGTTCTTTCTGACTGACCATCAATTTGCGGATGAAAGGATGTGCTGAATCTCAGTTGCGTCCCCATTGTTGCGTGAAAGGATTTCCAAAAACGAGTCATAATTCGTCCATCTCTGTTAGACACAATAGTCTTGGGAACACCATCAATCTGACTATCTCCCTCAAGAATAATTCAGCTCACCTCTCTGGGTCCCAAGTAATCTTGATGGGTACAAAATGCAAAGACTTCGTTAACCGATCCACAATGACCCATATTGCATCGTTTCTTTTTCGTGATCTAGGAAGACCAACAACAAAGTCCATTGCAATGTCTTCCCACTTCCATTCAGGGATAGGAAGCGGTTGTAGTTCTCCAGCTGGTCTCTGGTGCTCAATCTTAACTTGTTGACATGTCAAACACCTCGACACGTACTCAGCAACTTCCCGCTTCATGTCACTCCACCAATAACTCCGTCTCAAGTCCTTGTACATCTTATTGTCTCCAGAATGTACAGAATATGCCGAGGAAGCGGATACTTATTCTTGATAGTCACCTTATTCAACTCCCTATAGTCGATACAAAGTCGAAGGGAACCATCCTTCTTTTTAACAAACAATACAGGCGCACCCCAAGGAGATGCACTTGGCCTAATAAAGCCTAACTCCATCAGTTCCTCTAACTGCTTTCTCAATTCTAGCATTTCCACTGGTGCCATCCGGTATGGAGCTCGGGAAATCGGGGTAGTTCCCGACTCTAGCTCAATAGTGAAATCAGCATCACGTCTCGGTGCTAGCCCTAGCAGTTTCTCAGGAAATACATCTGGGTATTCACGAGCGATGGGGATATCGTCTAACTTTATTTCATCCTTTCTCTCTTTTAAGGCATAACACACATAACCGACACAACCTTGTTGATCAGCTCTACTTTGTAGTGCTTATCTAGGAGTTGTTATCGGTGTTTAGGGTGTCATCTGTAGGGATTTAGAGCACAACTGTGGAGTATGGAGTTGGATAGAAGAAGTGTGGATATGGTGGTTTGGAGAAGCTTAAACGAAGATTTATAGAAACCAGAGGAGTCGACCACTTGAGGAGACCAAGGAAAACGAAAAAGAATCCACACGAAAGAGGAGAAGACACCAACCGCGGGCTACCGCGACCAAGAAGGAGTGCACGAAGAGGCTGTGGCGAAAGGCGAGGCGCGGACCAGCGAATGCCACTTCCGCGACCGCGGCGAAGTCATCCGCGCCCGCGGAAAATCCCACATGTGCAAATGTCGAGAGAAAAGATCCATTATCCGCAACCGCGGATTTGGTGCCGCGACCGCGGAAGGACACGGAGGTGATCCGCGAGAAGATTTTCGAGTTTCTTATTTCTATTATTTTCGATTTTGATTTTCTTTTATTATTTCATACTTTATATTTTATTTCCTTTTGGATTATTTTGGGGTTATCTTTACTTTGGTTTCTAGGGTTCTTAACCTAGTTTTCCCTAGCCATTTTATCATTATCGTTGTTTCCATTGAGTATTGTTTTTCCTTTGAACTATGAAGAACTAAGCACCCTTTGCTTAGTCCGACGATTGAAGCCTTCATTTGATATACGGTTGTGAGATTCTAATTCTATTTCTTTTCCTTTGAATGTATTGAGTTCTCTTGTGCTTCATCCCATTGATTATTACTGATTTCGCTTGTTGGACGCAACTAGTTGTTATTGGTAATTGTCTATTGCTAGGGTTTGGTAATTAATGTTTGAGTTACCTAATTCATGTGTAGCAACTGCAATATTCTAAGAACTGTTTAGGACTAGTTTATTGTAGGGAGAATTAATTACATGCAATAGTATGACTGTTTGCTACTCTTGCATGTATCTATCGAAATTCCTATGCTCATTGCTGCTATTGAATTGACGCGTGAGGTTTTCATAGTTATTTAATAGTTAGTATTCTCAGGGTCTGTTTATCCTGTTTATAACTTATGAAAAGGAATAGGAATATTCATAGGAAGGAATTAGAGAGAATTTAGGATCAACCAATCTCATGAATGGTGGATATTTGTCTGGCTAAGTACTTTTCCCAAATTGATTACATCTTTGCTTTGTTTTACTTTACTTTGTTATTTACTTTGCATCAAACCAACCAAAACCCCCATTTGTTACTTTTGACATACACTTGTGCACTTAGAAAGATTACTTCCTCCCTGTGGGATTCGACCCTTGCTTACCAGACTACATTAGTTAGGTTTTTAAGGATTATTTTGTTTAGGCGCCTCGACAACGTCTATCACTTGTCTTAATAGTTTTGTAGCTGTCATCGCACTAATAATTCTGCCAGAGTCTCTAGGATCATGACCTTTGAACACATGTACTAAACCCTCATCTGTGGTTACAATAACTGTCTTCTTCCTGAAATCAAGAACGGCACCATGGCGAGAGAGCCAACCCATACCTAGAATGATATAGTAGTACAACATATTGATAGTTATAAGGTCGACCATCCATTCCCGACCACCTATGACAATCGGAAAGTTTCTAAGTTCCCTAGTCCCTACTAATTTATCTCCATTAGGCAATCCAACAAAAAAAAAAGGTTCACACTCCAAATCGCATACTAGTCCAAGTCGATCAATGCAATTCTCAACAATAAATGAATGTGTAGCACCTGAATTAAATAATAAACGAACTGGCTCAGACTGAATAAAAAGTGTATCTGTGGTCACAAGCGCATTGTTATCATCAACTCTTCTCATCTCATAGACTTGTGGTGTTGGAACCCCACCAAGCGGTGCTTTACTTGTTTCCATTATTGTTCTGCTGAAACTGGGACTGTGCCGGACGGTTCTGATTCGGAGTTGGACGGTAACCTGGATAAGATGCTTGAGATTGAGCTGTATTTACCCCCTGTCTGCAGAAGCTTTAATGTGCCCAACTCCCCCACATTTGTAACAAGTCTGGGGTGCTTTCGTACAATCTATCTTCTTATGATTAGGATCACCACAGTTGAAGCAATGTGGTGCACCTCTTGTCATCCCTTGCTGACCCCTTGACTGGTGGTATCCTACTGACATCTGAGAACCTCCATTCTGAGTTGTCTTGGTTGGCCTGTAGTTTTGAGATCCCCCATGAGTAGAGAAGGGCTTCTTGAACCCATTTTTGTGAGATCCCACTTCTCTCGGTGTAGACTGAGTCCTCTATTTCTTACCACCTCAAGCATCAATAGTCTGATTAGAATCATCTATAGCAGCCTCCATGATCAAGCACTCATCAATATACTTGCTCAATGGTCGTACAACTATGCCTCGCCATCAAAGGTTTTATCTCAGGATACAACCATCTATGAAAGTGTCTAATCTTGTCTTTCTCATACTTGACAATAGCAGTAGTATACGTCAACTTTCTACATAATCATCAGCTACTTGACTACCCACATCTATCCCTTGAGGATAAGCCCGAGGGCCTCGTCCTCTACCACGCCCACGCCCTCGACCTCTCACACGACCCACTTTCGGAGGCATACTGAATGTAATTACTCATCAGTACTAAACATCACAGATAAAACTTATCAAACACAAACTTACTTATGAGTAGCAGCAAGGGTCCCCGATCACACGATCGTTTCACAATGTTAGAGAATAGTCTTTTCCACGTCAAACACTTGGAAACACATTTTTTTGAATAACTCTGATACCAATTTCTGTAACACCCCGACCAGAGGTATCACAGTGCCGTAGGCCCGAAGCTCTATAAGGCATTTTTAGAAAGGAGAAACCCAAAACATTTCTAAATATACAAAAATTATCAACATAGAAATCCCTACTTCAAGTTTGAAACAACATTCAAACCTTGCATCAAGTTTAGAATCAATTTACATCAAAAACAACCTATAGTTAATACGAAACTTTTCAAATCCGATGTAAAAAACCAAGTCTTTAACTGTGAAGACAAACTGTGATCAAGAACCCCCTTGTTGCTGCCGAACCTGCGAAGACAAGTTGACTGGTGGACCCGATTCACCAGCCAACCGCGGAAACATAAACCGAGGTTGGGTTAGTCTAATGAAAGACTAGCAAGAATCATCAAGCAAAAATAATAGAACATAGGGAATGTTCATTATACCATCCATCTAACGCCAATTAATAACACATCAAAATATATATACCATTACTATCACATAACCTTTACTTAACCATCCTTATCCAACTCTTCAACGTGCTAAGTACGTTCAATCCAATCTCAACCACACAACAAGTATAAACGGGTGAGACTATCATCACCCTAAGTAATCATACTATCCATGGATAGGTTTAAGATGGGACACTCACCATCCAATTGTGGCCTTGAACCAACGCAAGGTCACCCTCTACGTGGTCGGGTGAGGCTATCATCACCCCGACCCAGCTATAAGGAGTCATGCCCTCCTTATAACCGAAACAAACAATCAACCAACAACAACTAACAACCAACAACAACCAACAACCATAACGATCCAACATTAATCATCACACAAGGCAACAACCAACCAACACACATTCCACCATTTAATTCTACGACTACTAATCTAGATCAATATAACAGATAAGTATAAAAATCAATTACTGAACATTAATATGCGAAAATAATTATACTAAATAATATATATAATAAGTATGAGCAAGAATTATCTTGCCTTAAACTTAACAACGATCTTGAAAATCACCAAAATCCGTAAACAAGTCCCGCTCTTAACCTGCTTGCAATAACAACAAAGTCCTACGATTAACTAAATATACAAACATCTCTAAATAATACTTCATATCTATAGGTATATACATGTAGCACATGCTACGGTCTACCTCCTAATTCACATTCTACATCTATATATGTATAAGGTAGCAACATATATATATTATTCAATAACCCACCTAAGCCACGTTAAAGTATCCATTTAAATTGAAGAAGAAGCAAAGTTGGAATAATCTACTTCAATGACATCACTCCAACAGCCCTCAATTAGATCCTAATTTACCCCTAATTAACCACGTTAAAAGCTGATTTCTATGTCCTGCACAAATTAAACCGTACCCCCAAAAATTCACATACGAACACTATAGCCAAATCAGGAATTTTGGTTGCTCACTACACCCATCAATTCCAACCCAAAACTGCCCACAGTCCAAATCTGCCCACAGTCCAAATCAAATAGCGATTTTAAATCTGGCTCCCAACATCAGATTGAGGCAAACTATGTTATGTAGGGTATCTCGGTGATCAATATCTTGGATATAGATTGAATCGTGTTTGGACACTTTCCAAAATCAATATTTCGACCCTATAGATATTGTCTCGGATTACATGAAATTCGATTCGAGATAAGACAATCTCACACCTCTAACGATTCAGGCTTAATCAATAGAGAACACTTGAAGATTTCGGTATTGTTCGATATAGAGAGATCAATAATTTTTCTCGTCACCCGAGACTTGCCCCGAACCCGCTCTTATATAGAGCATCTGAGATTGGGTAGTTACATGTCGGTTGGAGCAGTTGAAAAATAGGTATGACGGTAAAGTTGGTTAAAAACCCGCCAAAACTGCCAAAAAACCGCGCCAGTCAAACCGCACGGTTTGTGACAAACCGTGCGGTAAACCGTGCACTTTTCTTGAGAACCGCACCAGAATGGTTTTCTGGCACACCGCACGGTTTGTGACAAACCTGATGCGAACAACCCCTGAAGTGTCGTTGCAACGCAGGATCTTGATTCCTCAAGCTTGAATTCGATTCTCTTCTTCCGTAGCCAAAGTGATGGCTTTCCTAGGGCTAAAGAGATTGTAATATCCCTCAATTTTTAGTAAGGATATTCGGGTAATTTTTCCCAACCTTCACTAATTAATTATTTCGCTTTCAGTGAAGTTTGAATTTTCTGAAATATCCATGATCTCCAAAATAATTCCCTGAGTGGTATAAAATACATTCGATGTATTTTCGGGATTTAGAATATTTGTTTGAAGACAAACAGATAATTCCCGGGGTTAAATGCCCATCCCCATTTTAATATTCTAAAACCCCACTCCTCCTTGTCTCCCCGCGTGCTCTCTCTGTTGTCTCCCCAGCATGCCCACCTCGAGCCACGTGCTGTCGGGGCACACCGCTCAAGAGATTGGTCGGGGGAGCTGCCCTCCTCCTTGGGCTATATTTGGATTAGATCGGAAGGGGGACGAGTGGCAATCACACCATCGCTCCCCATCTCTCCTCTCGGCCGTCTCTCTTCCCGCCGGCGAGCAAAACCCCCCCCGAAGAGCTGTTGCTGTCTGCATGAGCCACCGCTGAGGCGAGACGACAAGCTGGTGCGAGCCGCGGTGAGCTGAGACCATCGCCGAGCTTCGCCGACCCACTGCTGGTGCTTGATCTCCCCTGTTCAGCCGAGACCATCGCCGAGCCACCGCCGTGGTGTTGCTCCTCCCTGCCGCCGCCTGCTCCCCGACGCCGTTGAGCCTCCCCAGCCGAAGCCAGCCGAACTCCCATGGTTCGTGCTCGATCGGCTCGTTGATGTTGAAGACGAAGTGGAGTGGGGTTGAAGGTGTTGAACAGTGGGCGAGTGGGCCCCTCCTTGTTGTGTTGTTGTTGGGCCGAGCAACCCAATAACCGTCCAGTCTAGTTTTGACCCGAAATTATTCGAGCGGTATAATTTCGACTCCCTTTTATCCGTATTTTCCTTTAGGAAAATTTAATAAATATTTTTATGATTTAATATCATAAAAATTTATTAAATATAATTCCTTAAATTCGTCCAGTCAGATTAATTGATAGATAATTAATTTGTCAGTTAGAACGTCATTTGCTGGATCGCGTGTGGACTCGTTTCCTGCTAGGACTATTCTGAAGCTTAAGCCATATCCTCGGAAAAGATATTTTCCATAGTCGTCTCGTCTAGATTCATCGCCGAATCTACTCCAGGCAAGTGGCGGTTCGCTCTTGCTCATCATTCCATGCTTTCATTAATTATCAGTTGTTTAATTGAGTAATTAATTTGGAATGATTATTGCGTTTGTCTGGAAACGGTTTTGTTTAAACTGTTTTGAAAACTAAAATATGATATTATAATAGGTTGTATATCTGTTAGAACAACGCTATTATGAATATATATTTATGATCGCCTTGAGGGCATTTATGTGGATTTGTTGTGAATTATTGTTGTGCTTGAACTGTTTAGTTAGCACTAGTAGTTAGGAACGTTACTATGGCCCTGCCAGGTCCAGTCATTTCTTTATAATCAGGTAGAGAGGTGACTCGTCCCCACCTAATACCATTTTATGGTCATGACCGAACCTCTGATACACGAGTATAGAGGTGGTGCACTTAGCTGGTGTCACAAATCTCGGGAGTTCATCCCTCCGGTATGCGTCACTCTAGACGAAATGCATATCAAGATGTATAGTTCCACTGGTGGTTTATACATTTAAAAGCCTGTAACGTGATGTGCGTTTTGGAATATAATAAGATAAGTGCCATTGTCACACATGATTAATAAACCTTCAGCGAGTAGTGCAACTAAGCGAATAGTGCAGCTAGGAAAGCTCGTCTCGACTTTTGATCAGAGTACGTTCTATTTCCAATCTGAATTCGCTGTATGCGGTGAGGTTGGTCGTGAACCGAAACATCTAAGTCCGCTTTTAAATCGCTCGAATGCGATACTGTGATTCTTTAAATGTTCCAGACTTTGTCATACTTCTTATAAGGCTCAATCCTTTGGAGTCTTCTTTCGGGTTGATTGCTGTGAAGACTCGGTCTTCCAGAATCTTCTCTTATGCATACCTTTTGTCATATCCAAGTAGAGTATGGTGGTTGACAAGCGTACTCGACTATTATTCGAGGGACGAGAAGTCTAACCTAATAGGACTACTTAGAACCTTCTGCTTTGTACCCTTGCATGGTCTATTCATTTAGACTAACCAACCGATTATTCCCTTGCATGGTTGGCTGGTGTCATCCGTTCGATTCGGCACATCAGATAGATTGCAGATCCGAGGAGACTAGATTGACTATGAAGACGACGGTTGTTTTGGATGTTTTAATAATTATCTTTTAATCAGGTTGAGAGCCTTGGGCAGGTGATCATTACGATCACAACCCTTTTTGTAATATTTTAAGAAAGACTTCCGATGTAACTTATTTACTCTGTTATATATTTAAAAGACTTCCGCTGTACTTTGTTTAAACTCTGTGTTTGTCCTATTCGGGATTGGGATGTAATCCCGGGACTCATGTTTTATATGAATAATATTATGATTTTGTATCATAAGTGCTTCATGATTGGTATTTAAATGGTAAAGCCTGGGGTGGCTTCGGTGAGGAAAACCGAGGTCACTGGCGGTAATACCTTTCCAAATGGGTTAAGATTTGGGGGTGTTACAGTTGTGGTATCAGAGCCGAAAGTTTTTAAAGAAACGGATGAGTTTTAAAATGTTTTTTGGGAACAAATTTTTTAAACCGATTACTCGATTGAAACAGAGAAACATTTTCGAAGGCTCTGGATTTCCAAATGAAAATTTTAACCATTCATAGTCGTGCCTTCTCTTGAGTCTGATATGGAAGTAAACTTCTATATTCAGAAAGACTAAACTCTCTTCTTGTCACCCGAAGGATATGGGTGCATTCCTTTCTCTTTAGAGGGACTCAGAAGAAGCCGAGATGGCTCCGCCATCTTTAGATAGGCTTGAGTTCCCGGTTCCCTCGTCGTCATTTGAGGTCGGTGAACCTGGTAGTCCACCCAAAGAGGTGAAGACCGTACTCCCTGAGTCGGTAGTGCTAGTGTCCGACGAGGTCGTGATTCCTGTGGAAGAGCCTATAGAGGAGCCAGGTGGATGAGACGGTTGAGCGTGACCGTGATCGTTGGAGGGCAAGGCCGTGGGAGTCAATGGGTACACCAATTGTGGTCCCGACTCAACTAGTCAGGCCGAGGCCCCAAGTACTAGAGGAACGATTGGAGGTCAAGGTCAGCGCCTTTACGAGATGCGTGAGGCTGATGGACCAAATGATCCAATTGCTCAAGGTACTCTATACCTTCATTCTACTCCTGTGTGTATATTGTTGATTTGGATGCTACTCATTCTTTCATTTCGGAGAGTTGCGTTAGTAAGCTAGGGTAAATTTGCAACAAAGCTTGTGAGCCTTTTGTTGTAAATCTTCCTAATGGTGAACATTTGGTTGGAACCAAGCGTCTGCCAGAATTTCCGATTACCATTCAGGGTAAGAAGTTCGAAGAAGATTTGATCTGTATAGCCATGACTCCATACGACATTATTCTCGGTATGGATTGGCTGACGCATCATGACGCGGTGATCGATTTTAGTTCAAGAACTGTGACGGTGTCATTTGAGGGCCAGTGTGCGTGCAAATTCAAGGGTCGGAATGACGCTGATAACGGGAGGCTCATCAATGCGATGGCTGCGTTTAAGCTACTTCGACAAGGTTGTATCGGGTACCTTTGCTACCTGGATCCGTCCATGAAAGATGAACCAACAATTCTTGATATTCATGTGATTAGTGGATTTCCTGATGTTTTTCCGGAAGAGATTCCTGGATTACCCCCGAAGCGTGACATGGAATTTTCTATTGATCGAGAGCCTGGTACCACGCCGATTTCTAAAGCACCGTACCGGATGGCTCCTGCGGAGATGAAAGAGTTGAAGAAGCAACTCGAAGATCTTCTCGACAAGGGTTATATAAGACCGAGTGCATCACCTTGGGGCGCTCTGATTTTATTTTGTCAAGAAGAAAGATGGATCGTTTCAACTTTGTATCGACTATCGAGAGTTGAATAAAGTCACAATCAAGAACAGATATCCTTTGCCAAGGATTGATAATCTATTGGACCAACTACAAGGAGAAAAAGTCTTTTTCAAGATCGATATGAGATCTGGATACCATCAACTCAGGATTCGTGAGGAAGATATATTCCGAGGACTGAATTCCGGACGAGATATGGTCACTATGAGTTCGTAGTCATGTCATTTGGACTTACCAATGCTCCAACGGTCTTCATGGACCTGATGAATCGATATTTCAATAGTACTTGGATAAGTTCGTGGTGGTCTCCATCGATGACGTTTTGATTTATTCCCCGAGCGTGGAAGCTCATGAGGAACATCTTTGGATTACTTTGTCAGTCCTTAGACAGAATCGGCTATATGCAAAGTTGTCTAAGTGTGACTTTTGGATCGAGGAAATGGCTTTATTAGGCCATGTGATCAATGAGAATGGGGTTATTGTTGATCCCTAGAAGATTGAATCAGTAGCTAATTGGAAGCGGCCTCAAAATGTGAAGGAGGTGCGCAGTTTTATTAGACTTGCTGGATATTACAGACGGTTTGTGGAAGGATTTTCTAAAATTGCTCTACCTATGACCGGTCTGTTCCGCAAGGTCCACAAGAGGTTTTTCTGGAATGACAAGTGCGAGGCCAGTTTTCAGAAGCTGAAACAGTGTCTGACCTCCGCACCAGTATTATCACTACCAAAAGGAAATGATGGTCATGTGGTCTATAGTGAGGCTTCAAAGAGTGGTTTGGAATGTGTGTTGATGCAAAGAGGCAAGATTATTGCTTACGCATCTAGACAACTGAAACCTATGAAGAGAACTATCCGACGCATGAGTTGGAATTAGCAGCGGTAGTGTTTGCGCTGAAAATTTGGAGGCAGATTAAGGCAAGGCGCCTATGAAATTGTGATACGTCACCCCGACGGAAGGGAAGCTTTGTACAAGTGGTAGTACTTAGCAAGGTTTCTAGAATGGGGAGCGATGACTTGTGTCAATAGTCTCCCTAGTTTCGTATTTTGTCTGTTCATTCGAGACCCCGTGAGTGCCGGAAATAGTTTAGGTCCTGTATGGATAAGGACTGTTAGGACTCATAGAGGAGGGGTAATGTATGTAGCATAGATGTTCGTTCCCTATACGGTTAACACCAGGGTCCACTCTATTATTTAATTCTAGATTCATTCATAAGATTCTTTCTTCATCTCTGGAATAACGATACATCAGTATGACTTTAATCGTTTCCTTAGCTGAACTGGCGAGTGTTATCTCGTAGGCTAAGTTTTACCGAATTTTTTTTTAGGTGTCTGAACACATGTGAGTGGTTAAATGCCCTATGGGATCTGAGGGCTAAAATCTCATATGTGTACCCTGAACATTTGTTCTGATATAGTATATAGGGATGAACTATATAAGGATCAAAATGCCTCGTTGTAAGGTCATGCTGTAGGCATTGATTTGGACAGACTGCTGAGAAGGAGATGTATAAGAGGGACAATTGATAGGGAACTTGTTTCCTCTATTACGACCAGTGTAAGAAAATGGTTAAGGTTTGCTTTTGAGAAGCCAAGTGTGCAAAGTCATAGGTATTATTTTGGAAGATCTATTCGAAGTTTCGTTTTGAGGTCAGTTATGAGGCTTCCTTAAGAGAAGCGATATAAGGATTAGACATAGAGTGATTGATGTCTATTATGGCGATTTGATATCACGTTTAGTGAAATTAAGTGATTAGGCACAACAGTGCTAATCGATTTATTGCGATCTTGTTTCGAGGAAACTAGAGGACTGAGTTGGCAGTGAACTTTAAGGCCAAATGATTGAATTTGAGAAGTTGTCCTTTCAGGGAATAAAGAGTTATGACACTTGGGAATTTACAAGATTCGATATTTGGACTTTATGTGAATGGGCCATCCATAAGGTGTATAGTACAACCTTGTTGGAAAGAGCAGGTTGTGAAGTTACTGTGTTAGGAAGAGGCCACTTTAATGGAAGAATTACAGTTTAAGGATCGATCATGTTGATGATTTCGATAAACTGAAGGATTTGGTACATAGATTAAGTTTATGTATTCTTAAGGAGTAAGGTAACCATGTTACTCGTATTAAAGGATTAAGACACAAGTGATTGATTCGGTTGGGAATGAATCATTTAGCAATATGATACTTTGAGGTTATAGGAGTAAGCTCTCATGTGATTGATTTGAGGAGCATACGAATAAGTGTTATGATTATTCTTGGAGAAAGTATAGAATTCTTAAAGGATTTAAGTTAGAAGTGGCATAAGGTCAAGCTTACTTCCAGATAAATGATGGAATTGTAAGAGGTACCTTTAAGGAAATTAAGGATGTTATGTTTCGAGGTTACTAAGAGTTGCTAATGGGATTATAAGGAATTAAGATGTGAACTTGGGAATTTTGTATATAAGGAAATTGTGAGGGAGATGCGTGTTCTCCTATTAAAGGTACAATAATGTCGTTATGACAATTTTGGAGACCATTATTATATAATGGCCAGAACCTTGTGGATATAGTGAGAATGATTACATGGTATTATCTAGAGATGAGGTTGCGGATTATATCAAGTGGACTTGAGAGAAAGAGGTAACCCACGTTGGTTAAGGTAATCATATAACACGTTCGGGTGAGACAAGAGTATAATCCTATGGAATGGATTAGTGAATCATGTTGAGGTAATCAGACATAGATTGTAGTATTACTGATTGTGGGATCTCATGAGTAAAGATTGTGAGATATAGATATGGCATAAGGGCCGGATATGATTAAGGTAACAAGTGAATCATTTTTGTAAGGTCTGTATGACAGATGGAGGTACTAAGTTGTAGTACTGTTGATTTCTAAGTATTTATTCAAGGACTAGATGGTCAAAGGAGGTTAGTAGAAAGATGTTGTATTCTTCTGTGCAAGAATATTAAGGTCCTTAGGAGTAATAAGGCATAACAGCAAGGTTACATTGGAGATTTTTGTAATGGATTCAGGATCGGATAGGAAGTTCGATGTTGGCAATATAAGTTGCGAAGACCTAATTGGTTAAGGATACCGACCTAAGGAGGTTTGGGTATATACTTCAAGAGAAGTTTAGAGGTAAGAGCATATGTATTCTCATGATTTAAGTATAGCGAGTCTTTGGTGGTGATCATGACTTTGAGAATGGTCACGAGTTAGTACAAGTATAGTGTATGGAGAGAGGTTATGCTGAGAGCCTGTGTACTCGATCGTCCGACTAGCTAGGAGGACGGCTTGAGTCTGATTGAGTTCACAATACAATAATAACTGACATGCTGCTATCAAGATGGCTTCATTCGAGGCTTTGTACGATCGAAAGTGCAGATCTCCGATTCGTTAGGATGAGAACACCGACAAGATTCTGCTCAGACCAGAGCTAGTAAAAAAGGATTGCCTCGGAAATTACTTTGATAAGACAAAAAATGTTG